>JAFCGX010000483.1:0-161218 GCA_019023105.1 Diglossa brunneiventris
ACCACACGCTGAAGAGGTCCTGGCTAGGCAGGGCAATTCTGCAGCGTGGATGACTCCACAACAAAAGCTCTGCAAAGCCTTGTTTACCATCAGTTTTCTGATTGTTCATTTGAAAACATGAATCCTCCAGTAATACGTCATTTCAATAATAACAACCGGTTTAAGTTGTCACAGCGTCCACCAGTTCTCATTAGGACCCAGAAACTTGGGAAACCAGGGTCCTTATGAGCTCGTCACCTGGGGGCGTGTTTACGCGTGTTGTATCCCCCCCTCAGGCCCTCGATGGATACCCACAAAGTAGGTAAAACCTTTCGTCCCCAAAATCCAGCACCAGCAACGGGGATAAGAAGCAAGCAGCTGCCGCCTCAAGAGAAAACGCCGCCGGAAAAAGAAGGAAGAATCTTCCTAAGAGAGTTAGCTGCATTCCGGCAGACCCATGAACTTGTATGTGTTTTTTAAAAATGTTTGTTTCCATTGTAGAACAGAAAATCTTCCTCCCACCTAACCTTAAGTTACAGAATATGGATTAGCTTATTATTACTGTATAAAGGTCTGATGCTCTAATCAATAAACAAAGCTCTCTGATCCTCATATTGGAGCCCGAGTTTTCCCTCGCCGATGCAACACATTCATCATCCCAAGAGCCTCCCCAAGGTTTTGTTTTTAATTTGTGGAGATCGGCATGGCAGGAATCCTTCTCGGCTTTTAGGAGGCCATGTACCATCGGGCGTTTGTCCCTGTTGGCACCCAACAAAACCATGGTTGGCGAGTGGACTCAAAGAACAATTCGGTCAGCAAAATCCATAAGAGAAGCGTACACAATTGGACCCAAATTGTGATGCAGAAATCTTTCATTGGGCCAAGTCAAAAAGAGTTGCTGTATCCCTGTTCCTTCCGTGGGTTGCAGCAGCCAAGCTCTAGGTGATTTGGGACACCTAGAGTGCTGGGTAGTCAAACAGGCAAACTTGACTCCACGGCCATCAGCTCCCTCCTAGAAGACGAGGAGATTACCAGGCAGGCCACACTCCAAAATCGTGCAGCCATAGATTTCCTCCTGCTGCTGCATGGACACGAGTGCCAGGAATTTGAAGGACTGTGCTGCATGAACCTAGCATCAAAAGCACCCAACGTCCATGCGGCTCTCCTAGAAGTGAAAACCCTGATCGACAAGTCAAGCAGGAATCCGAGGAGTGGTTCAGCGGATTGTTCAAGGACTGTGACTCTCGGGGTGTTGGACCTCTGTAATTAAGTCTTTTGTTGTTTTTTGTTGTTCTTTTCCTAGTCATGTTAGCATTTGGTATTCTTCGTCGCATACTTTTAAAGGCTATCCATGGTTTGGTCTCCAGTACCGCAGAAGTCAATCGCTCAGAGTTTTTTGGAACTAAAGCAAATTGACAGGCCTGCCAAACCCTGAGTGGTGGCAAATTCATAATCAGCAGCAGAAATAGTCCAACGCATTTCCTTCTAATTTTAGTTAACAGAAAAGGTGGAGGTGTTGTATTGCACTAATAGTTTATTAGTTGTCTTTTGCCCTGGTGATGGGAAATTTACTGGGTATGTCAGGTCACATGGATGTTTTATTCCCCCTCCGTAGCACCTGGTCTCTCCCCAATGCATCCCTTCCCCGGTAGTTTTTCCCATGGGTGGCTCCCCCCTCGCCCCTCCCCAGTGGTATCCCATTGGCCGCGCCCCTCTTCCCCTGCCCCTGTTTCCCTGAAGTATAAAACTGCCCTGCAAGGGGCCACATCCTCTTCTCTAGACCTGGGTGGTTGCCGTCACCAGTAATGTCCTGTCCCAAGCCAATAAACTGGACACTCGTCCCCACGTGGGAAAGAGCGCTTCTCTGTCTTTTATCCTAGTCTATGCATGTCCGTGTGGCTTTGGTTTCGAGTTGGCCGATTGGACCCATATAACGCCCAGAGACCTCGGATTTATGCAGGGTGAGGCTCCGGAACATCTACAATAGATCCATGAAATCATTGTGTGGGAGAAAACAGCAGTGGAAGTGTTCCTTCTGGAAGCGGGCTTTGCCATCAAAAAGAGCAAAGTCAGGGACCTGCTAGAGAGATCCAGTTCCTGGGAGTGAAGTGGCAAGACAGACAGCGTCAGATATCCACAGCGTCATCAATAAGATCACAGTGAAGCTTCCTAGTTGCCATAGGTTTCTGAGGATGCACATGCCGAGTAAATCCAGATTGTGAGCCCTCTTTACCCGGTAACCCACAAGAAGAACAATTTCCATTGGGGCCCTGAACAGTAACAAGCCTTCTCCCAGATCAAGCTGAGATTGCTCATGTGCTAGCCCTTGGCCCAGTGTATTGGTTTTGCATGGCCTAGTTTTGGCAGCAGGGGGGCCACACAAGATGGCTCCTGTGGGAAGCTGCTGGAAGCTTCCACCATGTCCAGCAGAGCCAATCCTTGATGGCTCTGAAGATGGACATGCTGCTCACCAAAACTGGGCCAATGAGGGAGGCTGGCAATGCCTCTGTGATGACATATTTAAAAGAAAAATCAAAATGAATCACTGGTTTTTGCTTTGACTCAGAGAAGAGGAGGATTGAGAACATGTGAGGAAAACAACATGGCGACACCAAGGTCAGTGAGAAGGAGGGAAGGAGGTGCTCCAGGCGCCAGATCTGGGACTCCTCTGCAAGCTGGGATGATGAACATGGTAAAGCAGGTTGCCCCCCTGCAGCCCATGGAGGTCCACGGGGGATGCAGAGATTCACCCGCAGCCTGTGGGGGGAGGTGCCCATGCTGGAGCGGGTGGATGCCTGGAGGAGGCTGTGATCGAGTGGAAGATCCAGTGGAGAGAGGGGACCCCTGCTTCCAAGCTGGAGCAGCCTGTCCTTGGAGGACTGCACCCCATGAAAAAAGAGACCCATGTTGCAGCAGTTTTGGGAGGACTGTCTGCCCATGGGAGGGTCTCACGTTGCAGCAGCTGCAGAAGGACTGCTGCTTGTGAGATTGGACCCAAGCTGGAGAAGTTCACAGGGAACTGTCTCTCGTGGGAAGGACCCGACAGTCTCACAGGGGAAGGACTCCTCTCTCAGAGCATGGGAAGAAAATCTTGGTGATGAACTGATGAAAACCCCCATGCCCTGTGTCCTGGTTTAGGGCAAAGTTGGGAGAGAATCTCCAAAGGGGGGGCCCCTCCAAAAGCAAACCCACACGGGCCCCTCCCCCCAACCGGTTTGGGAAGGATTCCTCGGAGAGAAGTGGAAAGAACCTGTTTATTTAACAGGCACAGCACCCCCCAGCACACAAAATGAACAATACCGGATGACACCACTCTTTCATCGCTCTGAAAAAGATGACAAATTCAGAAAGTCTCTCTTGGGGGTGGTCGCTCTGTTATCAGTCCCTCCGGCGCTGGGGCAGCTGCTGCAGGTCACAAGGTGCCAACTTTCAGTGTTCCCAGGTCCCAGTCCAGAGCAGGTTTGAGTAGGTCCAAAAAAGGAAAGGAGAAACAGTCCAGGAAGAAATTTGGACTGTTTAGCTAAACTAGCTAATGAGCAGAAGCAAGAGCGAGAGCAAAGTGAAAAGCCAGGCAAAAAGCAAAAAGCAGCACAATGTACTGTCCCGTCTCCATGTCCCGCCAGCCATGGGGAGCGGCTGATAAGAAACCAAAACAAAACTTTCACTCTTCAGTGCCAGTCTTGAAGGCACAGAACCTAATATCCAGCATAAACAGCACACACGATGGGATACAAGCATCCTAACGTCACCCTAGGACATTCCACCCTTATCCCCATATCGTCAACATACTACCACCCACCATGCATTTATTTACATAAACTTCCATCTGTTCCCCCCAAAAATTAGAAGCAATACCCATCATGCCCTCATCACATCCCTACACCGGACCACTGAATCCAGGCCCCATACTACAGAGCTGCTGGATTCCCCACTTTCACTTTACTCACTCAAAACTCCATCTTTCACTTGCTCAGACCTTCGACACTTAGACATTTCCTTCTATCTCATGTCTGTACGGTTTAATGTACAGACAATGCAGTAACATCCAACGAACAGTGATATTTGCATATCATTCTCACCCCACAATCAAATCTCCCTGTGGTATACATTGTGTCGTTCCATCTCTTTGCATTATCCACCATGTGCAACCTGGTCCCTGAGCAAAGACAACCCCACAAATGGGTTTGTCTGTACTCGAGGCAGAATTGATCCACATGGTCCTCCCTAACAAACCTCTGACATGTACCACTGGGACTTTATCTCCATCTGTTATACTCAGGGACTCAGACTGGGCAGGACCTGCTCGGTTGGTGAAACCTCGGGTGTTAACTAACCAGGTGGCCTTTGCAAATGCTGCACCCAATTTTTGAAAGATCCCCCACCCAAGGCTTTCAACTCGGTTTTTAGTAGTCCATTGTACCTCTCTACTTTGCCTGCAGCTGGTGCATGGTAGGGGATATGGTACACCCACTCAATGCCATGTTCCCTAGCCCAGGTGTGATAAGGCTGTTCTTGAAATGAGTCCCATTGTCTGACTCAATCCTCTCAGGGGTACCATGCCTCCAAAGACCTGCTTTTCAAGGCCCAGGATGGTGTTACGTGCAGCAGCATGAGGCACAGGGTCGGTTTCCAGCCATCCAGTGGTGGCTTCTACCATTGTGAGCACGTAGTGCTTGCCCTGGCAGGTTTGAGGCAGTGTGATGTAGTCAATCTGCCAGCCTCCCCATACTTGTACTTGGACCACTGCCCACCATACCACAGGGGTTTCACCCTCTTGGCCTGCTTGATGGCAGCACATGTCTCACAGTCATGGATGACCTGAGAAATACTGTCCATGGTTAGATCCACCCCTTGGCCCGTGCCCACTTAGGTGGCATCCCTGCCCTGATGGCCTGAGGCATCATGGCCCATTGAACTAAGAATAACTCTCCTTGCGTTCCCAATCTAGGTCTATCTTGGACACCCCTATCTTTGCAGCCTGCTCTACCTGCTCATTGTTTTGGTGCTCCTCATTGGCTCTGCTCTTGGGACATGGGCATCTACATGGCGGACCTTCACGGGTAGCCTCCCTACCCTGGTAGCGATGTCTTTCCACTCATCAGCAGCCCAAATTGGTTTTCCTCTATGCTGCCAATTGCCTCTTTCCACCTCTCGCCAGCCTCAAAGAGCATTGGCTACCATCCACTAATCAGTGTAAAGGTAGAGCTTGGCCACTTGTCTGTTTCTGCAATGTCCAGGGCCAGCTGAACAGCTTTTGAGTTCAGCAAATTGGCTTGATCCACCTTCTCCTTCGGTAACTTGTGAGACCTGTTGTGTGGGGCTTTATATGGCTGCTTTCCTCTTTTGTTTCATCCTTACAATGCGACAGGAGCCGTCAGTGAAAAGAGCATAGCGTGTTTCCTCTGGTGGCAGTTGGTTATATGGAGGAGCTTCTTCAGCCCATGTCACTGGTTCTTTTTCTTCATCTGTGACACCAAAATTCTCACCTTTGGGCCAATTTGTAATTACCTCCAAAATCCCAGGACGATGCAGTTTACCTATACGGGCGCGCTGAGTGATAAGAGCAATCCACTTGCTCCATGTAGCACTGGTGGCGTGGTGAGTGGAAGGCACCTTGCCTTTGAACATTCACCCCAGCACTGGTATCGGGGTGCCAGGATGAGTTGCGCTTCTGTACCAATCACCTCTGAGGCAGCTTGGACTCCTTCATAGGCAGCCAAGATTTCTTTCTCTGTTGGAGTATAGTTGGCTTCAGAGCCTCTGTAGCTTCGACTCCAAAATCCTAGTGGTCGACCCGAGTCTCCCCAGGCACCTTCTGCCAAAGGCTCCAGGACAAGCCATTGTTCCCGGCTGCAGAGTAGAGCATGTTCTTCACATCTGGTCCCGTACTGACCGGGCCAAGGGCTACTGCATGAGCGATTTCCTGCTTGATCTGGGTAAAAGCTTGCTGCTGCTCAGGGCCTTAGTGGAAATTGTTCTTCTTGCGGGTGACCAGGTAAAGAGGGTTCACGATCTGACTGTACTCAGGAATGTGCATGCTCCAAAGCCTATGGCACATAGGAAAGCTTGGGTCTCCTTCTTATTGGTTGGTGCAGACATAGCTGTGATCTGTTTGATGACATCCGTAGGAATCTGATGCCTCCCATCTTGCACTTCACTCCTAGGAACTGAATCTCACAAGCTGGTCTCTTAACTTTGCTCTTTTTAATGGCGAAACCAGCTCCCAGGAGGATTTGGATGATTTTCTTTCCTTTCTCAAACAATTCTGCAGCTGTGTTTCCCCACACAATGATGTCATCAATATACTGTGGGTGTTCTGGAGCCTCACCCTTTTCTAGTGCAGTCTGGATCAGTCCATGGCAGATGGTGGGACTGTGCTTCCACCCCTGGGCAGTCGGTTCCAGTATACTGCACTCCCCTCCATGTGCAAGCAAACTGAGGCCTGCATTCTGCTGCCAGAGGAATGGACAAAAATGCATTGGCAAGTTAATAGTGGCATACCCCTTTGCTGCCTTGGACTCCAGCTCGTACTGGAGCTTTAATATGTCTGGCACGGCAGCAGTCAGTGGTAGAGTCACTTCATTCAATTCACAGTATCCACAGTCAATCTCCATTCTCCTTCAGATTTACGCACAGGCCAAATGGGGCTGTTGAAGGGTGAGTGGGTTTTGCTGACCACCCCTTGGCTCTCCAGCTCTCAGATCATCTTATGGATGGAATCACAGCATCTCGAGTGGTTCTATACTGTCGTCGATGCACTGTGGAAATGGCAATTGGCACTTGGCAATTGGCAATTGGCAGTAGGACTTCTCCCATCAGGAGTCCTACTGCAGATGGATTCTCAGACAGTCCAGGCAAGGTGTTCAATTGCTGGATGCCCTCTGTCACTACAGCTGCTATCCCAAATGCCCACCTGAGTCCTTTTGGGTCTTTGAAATGCCCACTTTGAAGGTAGTCTATGCCAAAACGCATGGGGCCTCTGGGCCAGTCACAGTAGGATGTTTCTTCCACTCATTTCCAGTCAGGCCCACATCAGTTTTCCACCAAAGTGAAATCCTGTGATCCCCCTGTCACACCAGCAATAGAAACAGACTCTGTCCCCATATGTCTCGATGGGATTAATGTACATTGCGCACCAGTATCAACCAAAGCTTTATACTCTTGTGGTTCCGATGTGCCAGGCCAACGAATCCACACAGACCAGAAAACACAATTTTCCCTAGCCTCTACCTGGCTAGAGGCAGGGCCCCTCTAAGCCTGGTTATCCTTTTTTCCTTGGGCATATGTCTTGGAGGTTCCTTCAAGGGATCGGACATGTCATCACCATCATACCTGGCAGTTCGGCTACGGGCAACTGGAGCTGCTTTCCTTCTGGTGGAGCTCCCTCTCTCAGCCCTGTCTTCCTTCATTCACACACCCATCGTGCCAGAACAGCAGTAGGTTTTCCATCCCATCTCCTCATGGTTTCTCTCCACAATCACGCAGGAAGAACCACAGCTCAGCTTGTGGGGTGTACCTTCTCTCTTCATCTGGGGAACATCTGCGTTGGGCACCAGAACCTCTGATCTGTACTGCTGAGATTTGGAGAAGGTCTTCTTTAATCTCCTCTCTGAGCTTCTTGTGATTCTCCTCTATCTTGTCCTCTAATTTCTGCAGACATGTTTCCACCACTGCGATTCTGGCATGTGTTGGACCATGCACAGCATCTGCATATGCTCGGAGCTTCTTTGCCATATCAAGCACGGTCTCATCCCTGTCATCCCGCTTCATTATTGCTAAAGCAGAAGGATATTCGTGTGGCTCAAGTTGTACAAGTTTTCGCCACATCACGGATGTACATGGTACCAAGTCTGGATTCCTAGATGTTAGGTCATCTGAGAAGACAATCCCTGCCACTGCCATTTCCCTCAACCATTGAATCCTTTGTTCTATGGTCTTCCACTGGCTTTGCTGCATATAGAGATCGTCTGCACACAGGTATCTTTGTGCCATGTTTCCCAGGACCCGTGCCCAGAGGCTGTGTGGATTAGCCCCCCTCATCATTCCTTGGTCGATGACAGGATCATGTGACAGGGATCCCAAATGCCTCGCTTCAGTGCCATCCAGAATTATAGCCTCACCTGCAGCATCCCAAAGATAGACTAACCAACTAATTATGGATTCATCAGGTCTTCGAGTATAATCCTTCCTTATGCCATGAGGGTCCTTCGGGGAAAATGACTCAATATTGCTTCTGATCTTGCACTTGCTGCTTTGACTCCTGATTTTATGTCAGGAGGCGTTGAGGGTCCTTCTCCTGCATCATCATCAGCAGCAGCAGCAGCATCATCCACTGGTTGATTAGTCTTGTCCGTGCATTTCCCACTTCTAGTGCTAGTAGCAACAGCCATTGGTTTAGCTGCTGGCTTAGGCTCACTATCTAGTTTGGCTGCTGGCTTCAAGCCTGGGGCGTTGACTGCAGCCTGAGTGACTGTGATAGCTGCTGATTTATCTCCCTGCTCTCCTGCCTCTGTCTGCTGCCTGACAGTATCTAGCAATGTGCGATTAGCATATGCCAAGGCCCAGCTCACTGCAATGATCTTTTTCTCCTTAGGGTCATCCTAGTACTTGTCTTTCAGGTATTTCCCCACCTCAGCTGGGTTCTGAATTTGTTAATGGGGAAAGTCCCAGACTATAGGGTCAGAGAATTCCTACAGCATTTGGCCCATATCCTCCCAATTCCCACACCACTTAGGATTTTCCATGCCTGGGTCTACTCCTGGTCAGGGGTCTCATCAGCCCGTCTAGAAATCTCAGCCCTCATTCTAGAGAAGCAGCAGACTGTATAGAGGAAGCTTACCAGATTAAATACCAGAAAGATGGTCTCTTTAACATTCAGGGGAAACTGAGCATTCTTCAATAGTGATGCAACAGATTCAGAGGAGAAGAAGGAAAGCAAAGGTTGAAAAGCCTCATCCCCTGCTCCTCCTCTAACAAACTGGATGCATAACCATAGCCACGAACCATTCATACCTGGAGCAGACCCCAGCATGTTTATAAACTTCTTACAAATCATTACCACCAAGCCCAGCAGGATAGCTATTCTGGTCACTGCCCCTCTGCTGTAAAAACTACGTATTAGGGACAATACTAGAGCTATTTCTGGATAAGAAAATAAACCTAGGGACCATAGAGGTATTAACATCGCAAAAAACCCTAGGGAACAGAAATGCATGCAAGCCTTCACCCCAATAGATATTATGAATTCAAAAAGCATGGCTATTAACTGCTTTATACGAACACAGAGTAATGCAACCAAAATGCACTCAAAACAGAGTTTTTTTCCACTCTCCCTCGAGCCCCACACGTTGGGCACCAAATTTTGTCCTGGTTTAGGGCAAAGTTGGGAGAGAATCTCCAAAGGGGGGGCCCCTCCAGAAAGCAAACCCACACGGCCCCTCCCCCCAACCGGTTTGGGAAGGATTCCTCGGAGAGAAGTGGAAAGAACCTGTTTATTTAACAGGCACAGCACCCCCCAGCACACAAAATGAACAATACCGGATGACACCACTCTTTCATCGCTCTGAAAAAAGATGACAAATTCAGAAAGTCTCTCTTGGGGGTGGTCGCTCTGTTATCAGTCCCTCCGGCGCTGGGGCAGCTGCTGCAGGTCACAAGGTGCCAACTTTCAGTGTTCCCAGGTCCCAGTCCAGAGCAGGTTTGAGTAGGTCCAAAAAAGGAAAGGAGAAACAGTCCAGGAAGAAATTTGGACTGTTTAGCTAAACTAGCTAATGAGCAGAAGCAAGAGCAAGCAGAAGCAAAGCAGAAGCAAGAGCGAGAGCAAAGCGAAAAGCCAGGCAAAAAGCAAAAAGCAGCACAATGTATTGTCCCGTCTCCGTGTCCCGCCAGCCATGGGGGAGTGGGTGATAAGAAACCAAAACAAAACATTCACTCTTCAGAGCCAGTCTTGAAGGCACAGAACATAATATCCAGCATAAACAGCACACACGAATGGGGATACAAGCATCCTAATGTCACCCTAGGACACCCTGTCTCCCCGTGCTGTTGGTGGGAAGGAGGGATGGGCTCTGGGGAAATGGTGTCTTAATGGCTTATTTTGCTTCTCATTATCCTCCTCTGATTCTCTTAGTAATAAAGTCACTTTGAAACTTAAGTTGAGCCTGTTTTGCCCTTGAAATATTTCTCCCAGTCCTTCTCTCAACTCATGAAGCCTTTGTCAACTTTTTTCCCTCTCCGCTGCCCAGCTATAGCAAGAGAGGGTGAGCAAGCCATTTTCATTGGTTCCTGGCATTGGGCCAGCATCAAACCACGACACCTGGTCAGGACAGGACCAGAGGTGAAGAACATGCTTTACTCTGCAGCTGGGAACAATGGTCTTTCCTAGAGCCTTTGGCAGAAGGTGCCTGGGGAGACTTGAGGCCAACCACTGGGATTCTGGAGCCAAAGTTAGAGAGGGGACAAAGTCAACTACACCCCAACAGAGAAGGAAATCCTGGATGCCTATGAATGAGTCCAAACTGACTCAGAGGTGATTGGCACAGAGGCACAACTTCTCCTGGCACCCCAACTACTGGTGCTGTGGTGGATGTTCTGAGGAAAGGTTCCCTCTACCCACCATGCCACTGATGCCACATGGAGTAAACAGATTGCCCTGATCACATAGCATGCCTGTATTGGAAACCTAAATTGCCCTGGGATCGTAGAAATAATTACAAATTGGCCTGAAGGTGAAAACTTTGCTCTCACTGATGAAGAGGAGCAGGAACAGGTGACATGTGCTGAGGAAGCTCCACCATATAACCAACTGCCAGCAGAGGAAACACACTATGCTCTTTTCACTGATGGTTCCTGTCACATTGTAGGGATGAACCGGAAGTGGAAAGCAGATGTATGGAGCCCCATGTGACAGGTTGCAGAAGCTACTGAAGGAGAAGGTGGATCAAGCCAACTTGCTGAACTCAAAGTTGTTCAGCTGGCCCTGGACATTGCTGAGCGAGAGAAGTGGCCAAAGCTCTACCTTTATACTGATTCGTGGATGGTAGCCAATGCTCTTTGGGGCTGGCTGGAAAGGTGGAAAAAGGCCAATTGACAGCATGGGGGCAAACCAATCTGGGCTGCTAATGGCAAGACATCGCTGCCCGGGTAGAGAAGCTGCCTGTGAAGGTCAGTCATGTGGATGTCTATGTCCCCAAGAGTTGGGCTAATGAGGAGCACTGAAACAATGAACAGTTGGATCAGGATGCAAAAATAGAGGTGTCATAGATAGATTTGAATTGGCAACATAAGGGGGAGTTGTTCCTAGCTCGATGGGCCCATAATGCCTCAGGCCATCAGTGCAGGGATGCCACCCATAAGTGGGCAAGAGACTGAGGGGTGGATTTAACCATGGACAGTATTTGTCAGGTTATCCATGACTGTGACACGCGCACTGCCATCAAACAGGCCAAATGGGTGACACTCCTGTGGTACTGTGGGTGGTGGTCCAAACAAAAGTATGGGGAGGCCTGGTAGATTGATTACATCACACTGCCTCAAACCTGCCAAGGCAAGCACTACGTGCTCACAATGGTAGAAGCCACCACTGGATGGCTGGAAACCGACCCTGTGCCTCACGCTACTGCCTGTAACACCATCCTGGGCCTTGAAAAGCAAGTCCTTTGGAGGCATGGTACCCCTGAGAGGATTGAGTCAGACAATGGGGCTCATTTCAAGAATAGCTTTATAAACACCTGGGATAGGGAACATGCCATTGAATGGGTGTACCATATTCCTTATCATGCACCAGCTGCTGGGAAAGTTGAGTGGTGCAACAGACTGCTAAAAACCACCTTGAAGGCACTGGAAGGGGGGACTTTCAAAAACTGGGATCTGCATTTAGCAAAGGTGTTGAAGATTGCATGCAAGATGTTTTCCATTACCATCTGTATGAGAGATTACCTTTGTCAAGTGGGCAATTTGCCTTATCTCTCTCTTTGAGTGACCACATTCACACCTTCCTCGGGAGAAGACCTCTGCTGATAACAGACTATTGAAGACCAGTACATGACTGATAAGAACTATAACATCCCATTGTAAGATGCTCCGCCCAGAGAGAGGAGCCAAGCATTGCTACCCCGATATACTCTGAGATTCTAGAACACCACACAGCTCTTCTCCACGAAATTCTCCAGAAGAACAGCAACTGCCTCTTCCTTCACTATATCTTCAGAAGAAAGACTACATCCTTCTCTACAGATCCTCCTTGCTTCAACAGAACCACACCTGATACTTCAGAAGACTACAGCCACATTTTCAATCGGACTACCACCAACTCCCCGACCGACAGGGTGTCAGGTTGGGTTCTGACTCTGTCAGTGTTGTTCTAGTGGACTGCATTATTTATTTTATTTTTTGGTTTTTTTCCTATTAAAGAACTGTTATTTCCTGCTCCCATATCATTGCCTGAGAGCCCCTTAATTTAAAATTATAGCAATTCAGAGGAGTGGAGGTTTACATTCTCCATTTCAAGGGAGACTCCTGCCTTCCTTAGCAGACTCCTGTCTTTCCAAACCGAGACAAAAGGCCACCTGTCTAGTTAACACCCAAGGCTAGTATTCATTTCTTATTGGCAGAAAGTGATTGTTGGAACCCTTTTTTTTTAGAGGAAACACTCCTTCCAGTCTTTTTCTCCTAAACTTGTCTCTAAACCAAGACATGTAACCCTGAATTTCTAGAGCTATACATGAAATTTGAATGTGTAAGTTGATCTAAAATGACTATGACTTAATTCTTCAGTTTCTCCACCTGTTTTTAAATATGCTGAGAGGTGAGCAAATAGTCTTTTTCTTCCAAAAGTTAGTTTTGTTATTTGGAATTCTTAACGTTTGGGGGGTTTTTTTGTTTGGTTTGGTGTTGTTAGGGTTTCGGGTTGTGACACCTTAGGAAGAACTACTTTTTTGTATTTGTCATCATTATTGAATTGTTCATAATAGAAAAGTTACTAAGTTTGAACTGAAGAAAAAAGCCACTTAATTTATCTTCCCATCCATTTAAAGTTGTTCAGAAATAATTTAATTATTGGAACACTTTGACTTAAAGCTCTTATGTGACTGGTAATCCATTATCTGAAAAATACATCTTAGGTGGTTGTTTTTTTTCTGTCACTTAGAATGTGTTTAAATGTCTAGGACTGTATAATAGATTGATGCAAAGAATGTATTGCAAGTTTTTAATGTTCCAAGTCATTGTCAAAAGATGAGTTTTTGAAGTTACTGAAATTTGAAGTTACTGAAATTCAAGTGAATTTGAGAAGATCAAAAGCAAATAATCATGGTAAGTCTCTAATTAAATGCAGTATTAACTGTCTGAATCCACGTGGTCCGAACAGTAATGGAGTCTGACAACACCTTATAAAACAAAGCCTTAATGAGGCAGTAACAAATATGAGTGACAGTGGCCCCTGCAGTGGCTCAACCAATCACTGTGTTGTGGTTTAGGAATGGTGTTCCTCAATTTAATATTCCCCACTGCAACACTCCAAACCACCCTCCGCTCTCTCCTCCCTCCCCCTGGAGCAGGTTGGAGAGGATAATTGGAGGCACAAAAGGTAAAGATCATGGGTTGAGATAAGAACAATTTACTGAATACAGCAATGAAATAAGAAACAAACAGTAACAACAACAATATTAATTAAAGGGTATACAAGAAAAGATAATTATTTGCACACAGGAAAAAAAATCTCACCACATGGAAATTGGTAATACTTTAACTGCGGCCACGCTACCCCTGACTGCAAGTGATGTGAGGTGATATAGAATAACCATCCCTCCCGGCTGCTGCAAAAATTAACCCTGGCCTGGCCTGAACCAGGACACACTGATAGCAAACACAAGCCCATAAACAATGCCATGGCTCCATTGGATTGCCAGGGATATTTGGTGTCTGGGTCATCAACAGTCAATTATGCAAATGCCTTTTGAATGCATGAGAGTCGCAATGTCCCTTGGCTCCACCATGGTAGTGTGGTTTGAGAGAATTGTACCATATATGAATAATGTAGGCTGCATCCTACTTATGCTGCTGAGGTTGGTTGGGCAGGGAGGGTGTTGGCAGTCTGTCTACACTGCTGATATTAGTCAAGATTCTTGACCTTTCAGCAAACAATTAAGTTGAACTGTTACGTATAGAAATTAATGCTGATTTGAGGCAGGCATCATGTTGAGATGAGCACGGGCAGGTAGGAGAGACCTTATTGCTCTCTATAACTACCTGAAAGGAGGTTGTAGCAAGGTGGGGCTTGGTCTTTTCTCCCAAGTAACAATTGATAGGACAAAAGGAAACGGCCTCAAGTTGCACCAGGGGAGGTTTATATTGGATATCAGGAAAAATTTCATCACCTTAAGGGTTGTCACGCATTGGAACAGGCTGCCCAGGGAAGTGGTTGACTCACTATTTCTTGAGGTATATAACAGACCTATAGGCATGGTCTGTAGGAACATAGTTTAGTGGTGGGCTTGGTACTGTTAGGTTAACTATTGGATTCTATGATCTTGGAAGTCTTTTCTAACCTTAATGATTCTATGAACTTCTCCAGTGTGGGTCCTTCCCACGGGCTGTAGTTCTTCACAAACTGCTCCAGCATGAGTCCTTTCTATTGGGTACAGTCCTTCAGGAACACCTGCTGCAGCATGGATCCCCCACAGGGTAACAGGTCCTGCCAGAAAACCTGCTCCTGTGTGGACTCTTCACAGGATCACAGCTGCCTTCAGGGCACATCTACCTGCTCCAGTGTGGGGTCCTCCATGGGCTGGAGGATGAATATCTGCTCTGCTATGCACCTCCATGGACTGCAGGGGAAAAGCCTAAGTCACCATGGTTTAGTTGACAAGTGGCCAAAGGTTGGACTTGATGACCTTGGAGGTCTTTTCCAACCTAAATGGTTCTAACAGCTCAGAGACACTGCAGATTAATACATGTTTACCTCTGACATGTTTCACTTAAAAAGTAGACAGTAGTATTTAGATGTAGAATAACACATGGAAGGTTTATAGCATTCTTCAGAGATTAACACAGTCAGTGGGGTAGGATTCCAGCCTTCCCAGCAAGACCCAAACCCTTAGCATTCACCCAAATATTTCTGGCTGCTGTTGCCTTGGTGTTTTGGGGTAGCTGAGATCAGAGAAAATGTCACTGCACTCTGCTGCCTCTTGGCTCCTTACCCCAAAGCAAGAGGCTTATTGTTCTGTTGCATGGTATTGCTGGTATTTGAAAAGTGACAGTGGTGGCCCTTGCAAAGATAGTCTCTCCCCTTTCTTGCCAGCAGCATGTTTTTCAAAATGACTGACATTGTCATGATAAAGAAAGGTCTGCTATGGACAGTTCCTGATAAGAGCAAGGACTGGTCCCTGATAAGAGTAAGGACTAGCTTCCTGGAGCATCTTAAGCCAGCCAAAACTGGCTTTGTGGTCTGAAGAAATGCCAAGGGTCCAAGGAGCATGCGTGAGGAACAGAGGTGAAAAGTTCAGCGCAAAGAAGAGGACCTTACTTCATCTTAAGCCCCCAGCCCATGACCACCAGAAGCACTATGCAGGCACAAACAGGAGGAGCCAAAGGCTGGGACTATGGAAATGATTTCCCAGAACTCATTATAATAAAACACTCCTTTTTGGGGAAAGGTTGTGAGTATGTATAGGCTCTTTCGCAATTATCTTTAATATGTAACGTCTTTATATATAAAGATCAGGTTAAACACCACGGCAGGTGCGCACATTTGTGGTGGAGACAATCCCCCATGCGCCCAGCACGGAATAAACATACGTACTTTATAACCTTGCAGGTTGTGGAATCTCTATTCAAGTCAGTCAAATGAGTTGAAGGCCTCCAAAACAAAGGAGCCCCTGTGAATTGAAGCCAACCAGGATCACAAGCTGGCCTCATTCTCCTCTTCCTGTCTATAAGCCATATCAGAGAGCCAGTGGAAGCACAAAAAGATGAGGTAAAAAGACTGGACAGGAATGCAGCTGATTTCCATCCCTTGCTATATCCTCCAAAGGCAGACCATCTAGCAGAATCTTTTGTCTGTTTGATATAAATTTGTTCAGTGCTGGTGTGCATTCCATTCAAACCTGCTCTCAGTATAAGGCTGGGATGGATGTTCACTTCATTGGATGATTTATCTATTTATTGAATCACAGAATGGCTGAGGTTGGAAGGGACCTTTGGAAGTCATCTTGTCCAAACCCCCTGCTCAAACAGAGCTAGTTGTCCAGGACCATGTCCAGATGACTTTTGAATATCTCCAAGGATGGAGACTCCACAGCTTTGTTAAAAACGGGAGCACACTCCCTGTACTAAAAGTGATTTCAGCATTTATTATAATAAGGCCTAAAGCAGGAGGCCTGCGGCCAAGCAGGAGCCTTCCCATCGAGGATGCTGCAGCGCCGGCGCTGGGTCTTCTTGAGCAGCAATGTCCCTGATGTTCCAGGTGGAGCAGCACGGATTCACTGGGTCAGATGCCCCTTTCTATCCTGTTTTTTTTGTCCCTTTGGATTGGTTTCTGTTGGGAGGATGAAACAGGAAAGTCTTATTGCCGCAGACATCTTTTGTGAAAATCCTTTTCTTTAGGATTTTTCCTTCTGAGAAGCTGAGGCCTGAGAAACAAATGTAAACAATGGTTATCTGCTGCTGTGGAATGCAACAGGTGGATCCATGATTGGTCTCGTGTGGATGTTTTTGATTCAGTGACCAGTCCGGCAGAGCTGGCTCTCTCTCTCTGTCTGAGCCAGCTGCTTTTGTTATCATTCTTTCCTATTCTATTCTCAGCTTAGCTAGCCTTCTGAGGAAACCTTTCCTTCTATTTCTTTTTAGTTAGTTATAATGTTGTGGAGGATGGTTGCGTGACAAGGGTCACGTAGACATGCTCCAGATGCATGAAGAAGTTTGGAAAGTAAAGAACTCAGCTAATCTGAGTTATTGATGTAGCAAGGACACTGTATCCTTGAGCACAGATACTGTGGTTAATAAAAGCATGAGAAAAAGAGAATGTAATTCTTAAGGAATGCAAACAAAAGGTGGAGCTGACATGTACAAAATAACCAATAGATTGCTTAGGTTACAGAATATGTATTAGCTTATTACCTTACTGTATAAAAGTCTGATGCTCTAATCAATAACTGAAGCTCGCTGATCCCTCATATTGAGAGACCGAGTCTTCCCTCATCGTGACATACTGTAATATATATAATCATAAAATAACAAATCAAGCCTTCTGAACATGGAGTAAACATTCTGGTCTCTTCCCTCACCTGAAATCCCCAGTGACCACTGTCACAACCTTATAAATATGATTGCCTGGCAAAAGATTTTGAGAACATAGAAACTATAAGCAAGATTGAAATGAAGCAAGCTTTGAGATACCTTAGTTACTGAACACTGGAAAACAATGGTGTGGCCGTCTGAAGGTAATCCCCTTTTGATGAACAATACCCTCTGCTTGCAGACAGGTCCAAGGGTCAGCAGACCCTTCTAGCTTGGCAGAAGGGGTCCAAAGAGTAGTTTTTAGGGTTTTAAAATGTAACACAGTATGGTAATATAATGATTCTTATAGGCTGTATGTAAATGCTATAGGATTTGTATATTGTACTAGATTGGTTAGTGAGAATTAGAATATTCAACACAGAAGATGATTTATTGTATTGTAACAGGAACCTCACTCTCTTACGCTTTTGCTCTCTTACCCTTTTACGCTCTTACCCTTTTACTCTCTTACCCTTTTTACTCTCTTACCTTTTTTACTCCCTTACGCTCTTACCCTCTTGTGACAGTGTTCACAGGGGTTTTCAGGTGAGGGAAGAGACGAAAATGTTGACTCCATGTTCAGAAGGCTTGATTTATTATTTTGTGATATATATATTACATTATAACTATACTAAAGAATAGAAGGAAAAGTTTCATCTCAGAAGGCTAGCTAAGAATAGAAAGGAATGAATAACAAAGGTCTGTGTCTCGGACAGAGAGTCCAGGCTAATTGGGCTGTGGTTGGCCATTAATTGTAAACATCCAAGATGGGCCAATCACAGACGCACCTGTTGCATTCCACAGCAGCAGATAACCATTCTTTACATTTTGTTGCTGAAACCTCTCAGCTTCTCAGCAGGAAAAAATCCTAAGAAAAGGATTTTCATAAAAGATTCTGCGACACCCCTCTCATCCTCTCTACCCCTCTCTTTTCTCGGGCCTCCTCCGAGCTGTGGCTGGCAGCTCCAAGCAGGGCCCCGGCACACACGTCCTCTGCAATAAACCACAAGTTCCATGACCTGGCTTCAGAGATCTCTCGTCTCCGTCCGTCCCACTGTCCTACCCCCCCCCCCCCCGACGCTCCTACAGTTTCTGTTTGGATCCTTTCATTTGCATGAAGGTTTAAGGCGCTTGATTGGCCCATTACAGTTCTGTCCAGGCTGGCTCATTTTGCTTGGGGGGGGGTGGTGAACTTTACTTAGGTGTAATATGGTACATTGAGTACTGTATTTTATAAGCCTTCCCTTTTAACCCCTTTTACAACATATTAACCAAACTAACAGTACATGCTTAACAATTATCAACTATTTTACAACAGTTTTTAACCTATTTATAACATTTCCCCCTCTAACAATTTGAACAGGTTTCTAGCCTGCATCAACCTTTTATAGTTCAACTTCTACTTCTCTCAGTTTCTTGTACTGTTCAAGCATATCTCTGGCATTCTGCTCATTCTGTTCTTCTATTAATATTACTTTTTTGCCATTTTTCCCATCTACGTTACCTCGCAGCATGATGCTGCTTGGGACAATGCTGGCTACTATCCGGACTAGACATGGAATTGCACATGGTAGTAATATTACACTTGCTAGTGCACACACCAACAAAGAAGACCAATTTCTTCCACCATTTACCATTCCAGGTGAACAAGTTGCCCCACCAATCAGAGTCTCCAACAAGGGGGTCCATTTTTGTGTTCCAACATAGGTTAGTTTTCTAATATTTTGAGTAATGCTTTTAATTACATGACTATGGTCATCATGTCTAGGCAGCATTCTGCTGAAGTATTAAATTTTCCACAGATCCCTCCTTCCTCTGCAAGGAGGTAGTCCACTGTGAATCAGATCTTGTAAATTACTGATCGTGTTTGTTGTTGCTGCTGGTTTAAGAGATCGATGGTCAGAGTTGTTTGATTGGACATTATTTCAAGTACTGCTTGTAAACGGATGATCCAATTCAGCATGTATACTGGGATTCTGTGCCCTGAGGATCCATCTTGGGCCCAGGTAGCCAGCCCATGAGTATCAATAATATTTTGTGGGGTCCAAATTTCATTGTTCCAATTTTGGGTTCCGCCAAATAAACTCCTTTTCTTTCTGGCCAGATCATAATATACCAGGACTCCCAAGTTGATTTCGCATCCTTAGGCAGTAAGAAAAGAATGGTTTTATTGCTCCAATTGTGCAGCTCCCAGCCTACCCTCCCGGTAACTTCACATATGCTGTGTTACCACAGATCCAAATAGATTTTTAGGTCCATCCCATAAATTAGAATCTTGATTTGTTATATGTTTCCAATATTTGGATTAGGTTTCTATTGCCCAGAATGGGTTGATATAATCCCGTAAGCATTCAAACTTTTTTTTTTTTTTCACTGCATACACATCTACTTTCAGTTTTTTCTATTGACCAATATTAATGCGGAGTTTCTGGGATCCACCGGGTGGTGTGTATCATTTGCTGCTAGATATCTTTTACATGGCATTTCTCCTACTTCTATAGTATACATTTTCCCTTTTCTTGATAAACACTCTTCCCCTATTATTGTTGATTTAAGCTTCCACTCTCCTTCCCTTCTTTTGGGTACTACCATGTTTTTTCTTGATGTAATCCATTTTAGAATGTCTGGGGGACCTAAACTGATACCATCCCATGGCAAAATTTCACTTAAGTGTGTCCCCCCACACACTCAACAATCAGTCAAATTAAATTCTTTTGTAATCTTTTCCACCATATTGATAAAAAGATTCTTACCTTATATTTGTCCCTCTCTATCCTTTTGTCTTTTCAATTGCACTTCTTTCTCTTTTAATGTATCCTCTAAGTTGGTTTCACTTTCTTGTTCAAAACATACCCATCTTTCTTTCATAGGGCACTCTCCTTACATCCTCCGGCTTGGATTTGCAATATTTTTAGCCAGCCAACATATTTTACTATCTTTTTTACAGGTTGTTAACTTGGAGTGATTGATACATTTGGGATTCATGTTTGTGTGTACTCTGATTAATGCACTTACTGTATCTCCTCTATACAAGGGATAGTAACACTTCTCACAAGTGTTTCCTCCACTTCCACTGAAGTGGATGAGTAGTAGCATTGCTATGAGTGGGAGTCTGGTACGGGCTGGCCTCCTCACCTCTCGAACCACAGGGGTTTTTCTCGGTGCCCCTGAGATTTTTTCCCGGAGGTAGTTCCCGATCCAGTCTTGCCTCTCACCTCTGGTTTTCCCTTCTTCTGGAGACATTCTGCCATGACTCTTATTGTACTGACTCCTTTTCTTCAATTTGGTCCCAATTAGTGTTGCAAGGAGAGTGCTCTATGGAAGAGTACTGGAACTGAGATGTTATTCTTAGCTGAACTGAAACTTAAACATATACCATAACTATAACAAGCATTAACACACTTAAGGATATAGGGATAAGAATGTAGATGTTTCCCGTGGGGGTTGTGTTCAGGGTTGCGCTTCTTTCGGTGCTTTCTTCAGGACTAGTTTCAAGTCTTTATCATCTCTGCTGGCTATAGTCCATTTGCTTGCCTCAGCTGGGGTTGTACTGGACCCTTCACTCGACTTGCATGAGTCCACCCCTGCTCCTTTGTTCTTACTGCCGTGTTTGTTGTAAGCAGCACCTGGAAGGGGCCTTCAAAGCCAGCAGTTAGTGGAGGGTTTTTCCATGATTTAATCAATACCCAGTCTCCCAGGTTAATACCATGTATTTTACAGTTCAGTGGGGAAGTTAGGGGAAGGTAGCCCTTTTTCCTTAGTTTCTTCTAGGGTTGTTGTTACTGTTTCTATATATTTTTGCATTGTTGTCCCTCCCTCTAGATGTTCCCCAATACTATACAGGGTAAGCAAGAAAGGCAGCCCAAACAACATTTTGTAAGGAGAGACCCCTAGATCTGTTCTGGGTCTGGTTCTTATTCATAATAGGGCTAGTGGTAAACATTTGATCCAATTCCATTGGGTTTCTAAGACCAATTTTGTTAAGATATTCTTTAAGGTTTGATTCACCCTCTCGACCCTCCCAGAACTCTGAGGGTGCCAAGGGATGCGTAACTTCCACTTTATTCCCAGGGCCCTGGTGATTTGTTGCAGAACACTGGATGTAAAGTGGGGGCCACGGTCCGAATCAATAATATTTACTAGCCCATATCTCAGAATAATTCCTTCCAAGAGAACTTTTGTCACAGTTTGGGCTGTCTCCCTTCTTGTGGGGAATGCTTCAACCCAGTGGGTTAGATGGTCAACTATGACCAATAGGTGTTTATACCCTTGGGCTGGAGTTAATTCAGTAAAATCAACCTGAATACTCTGGAAACGTCTTATGGCTAATTTCCTCCCTCCCGGAGTGGTTTTTCGCATCACCTTTCTGTTGACTTTTTGGCAGGTTAAACATTTTTCTGTGATGGATCTGGCTATTTCATATATTCCCATTCCCATGTAATATTTCAGGAAATGATCACATATTCCTTGTGTTCCCCAGTGAGTTAATTGGTGTATCTCTTCCATCACTTTCCTGGTTATTTTTCGGTTGAATGTTTGTCGCCTGTCTGGGGTCCACCACTTTCCATTCTCTGTTTTTACCCCTCCCATTTTCTCTATTTCCTTTAGCTCCTTGTCACTGATAATTGGTACCCCCTCTTCCCTTATTTTTCCCTGGTCTTCTTTTACCCTTAGGACTATGACTGGGTCCCCCATTTCTAACGCTGCTTCTTTGGCCACCAGGCCTGCTAATTTGTTTCCTTGGATTTCAGGGGTATCCCCTTTTTGGTGGCATTTAATACGGACTATGGCAATTTCTTTTGGTCCTCTGCAGGATTTAAGTACTTCCCTGATCAGACTTTCATGTGCCAGATTTTCCCATTTTGAGTTAAGGTATCCCTCTCTTGCCAGATTTTTCCAAAAGTATGAGCTGTCCCAAAGGCGTATTGAGAATCCGTGTAGATTGTCCCTATATTGTCTACTAATAAATCTAAACCTCTCTCTAGGGCATATATCTGGCAACTTTGTGCAGACCAATTCGAGGGTAATTTCCCTTTTCCTTTGATTTCCCCTGCTTCAATAATGGCATATCCTGATGCCCTTTTTTCCATTACAGTTCAAGAGGATCCATCTATATACAGGACCCTTCCATATGGTAAAGGGTCTTCTTCTAGGTCTTCTATTACTTTTGTTTGTATCTCAATTAGCTCTATACAATTTATGCTCTAAATTTTCCAATGGTTCCTCAGTTAAGAACTGAGCAGGATTTAAACATTTTGAGGTGACAATCTCTAGATTCTCAATATTCATCAGGGTTATTTCATACCTCAGGATTCGGCTGTCAGCCACTGAGGAGCTTTTTGGCTGAACATTGTCCTCAAGTCATGGGTTGTGTGTACTCAAATCCTCCCATTGAATGTAAGCTTTAGAGTTGTCTTCTAATAAGGTAGCTGTGGCTGCCACAGCTTGAATACAGGCTGGCCACCCCCTTGCAACCGGATCCAATAATTTTGACAGATAAGCCACCGGCTTCCTGCTTCCCCCCGAATCTTGGGTTATTACTCCATATGCTATCCCTTCATTAACATTAACAAACAGATCAAATGGTTTTCTTAAATTAGGCAGACTCAAAACTGGGGCTTTAGTCAATCGAGCCTTAAAGTCTTGGAACCATTCGGTATCCTCCGGAATCCAGGCTACAGGTTCTGTGCTAATTAATTTTTCATACAAAAATTTTACAGTTTGAGTATACTGATCAATCCATAATTTTACAATAGCCCATTAGACCTAATAGCTTTCTTACATCTCTTTTAGTCTTGGGTGGTGGAATTGACAGGATCCCAACAACTCTTTCAGAACTGAGCTTTTTGCACCCTTTTCCAATGAGATGCCCCAGGTACTTTACCTCTTCTTCTACAAATTGGAGTTTTTTCTTTGATACACACTTGCTGATATAATAAATTACATAACCACTTAGCTCTACTTCCATAACAGGGCCACTTTAGGGATTTTTGTTGTAATTTCCTCTTTGGCCAATGTTCCACACAATAATAAACCATCCTCACTTGATTTAACTTTTTAGTTGTTTCCCACTTATTCCAGTCATCCAGTATATCACCAAGGGGGCTTCCAGGAGGAATATTCGTATTCTTTTTCCTTGGTCGCCCTCCTCGTCTACTGTGGGTCTGACCCATAGTGACTTTTAGTTACTATAAGCTTTCGGGCTGTTAAAAAAATTACTGTTACGGGCCCCTTTAAAAGTTCTGTTTTACTCTTTTTTAACTTAATTTAAGAGAGAAGATCTCCTTCTAATCTCTTTCTGTTTATGCAGAAAGGTCTCCTTGCAGCAATCGACTTTGGTGCCCCGGGGCTCTCTTATCTGGTGTTCTTATCTAAGGAGCACTTACTCTTTGTCAGTCACACACACACATTCATTTACACCCTCAGGCCTGTTCATTCATACTTCTCTCGACTTCTGCTTAGCCGAGTTTTTGGTTCTTGTGCCTTTCCCACCCAGACTATGTAAGGTACCTTTTTTTTTGACACCCTAGAACCTTAAGTAGATACCAAAGTTTCCCCACTGACCTAGGTTCAGCACCCCATGAATTTCCCTTTTCTTTTATTGAACAGAGGAAGTGAAACAGAGTGGAAATTTACCAGGGTAGAAATCCATTTCAGATTTAGGTGAAATGTGCCGTTTTGAATTTTCAAGAGTGAGAAATAGCTACTCACTTTTCATGGTTTAGGAAGGTTTATTAAACCTTATAAAAAATACAACAGAAGACTGAATAGAGAAAAAAGGTTACAGCGCTGGGAGCAAAAGATTTCCCCTGCCATGTGCTCGTCCCCTCACAATGGAGGTTTCTCCTTTTAACCCTTTAACCCCTCCCAAAATTCTGTCAATCAACTCCTTCTTCGCTGTCCAGTGGTGGAGATCTCTTCTTCAAATCCTGATTGGAGGTCAGATGTCACCATAGTGACAAGCCAGCCCTCCCAGATGTCCCAACTCCAGCTGTCCCTTGATAACCACGTGAGGGGGTAAAACATAACTATAAATCTATAAAACTTTTCTTAACCGATATACATTATATTTGTCGATTAATTGTGAGAGTCAATCATCACATTACTTATCCATCACATTAAGCCTGTAGCTTGCTAGCATAGCTGAGATACACTGTTTTAATTTGTTTACTCTGTGCCCAAGACTGCCTGTTCTCGCAAAAAACCTATGCTCGAAAAACTGCCTCAGCCAAAGGAAAAAATGCAAAAGAGATAAGAGGGGCCCCTTGAACTTTGAAACAGATGAAAACTGTTATAAATGATCAAATCAGTAGCCAATTTATCCAAAAATCGACAAAGATTTATTTAAAAAATAATTAAAAATATAGAATTTCAAAACCTCGCCACAACCAAGTCAGCGTCAGCCCCGGGAGCAGCCGCTGCGTGCCTTAGAGTCCGGCCGACACAGGGACAGCCTTTCCCCAAAGTGCACCCCGAATGCTTCCAGGAGCCAGCTTATATACCATTTATTCTGCCTAAGGCAAAGATGACCACATATTTCTTTGTGTCCCTTGGCATGTAAAGTGGAGTTTATACATGTGTAAAAACAGACAAAGACGAAGTCCGAGCTCAGACGGATGTCTGATCACTCGGGTCCAGAGTGCATTCACATGGAATAAGTCCTGAGTGCTGTGAGGAAATTGATCCCAGGTGCAGGGTCTTGTGAGCTTCCTCCGGACTGTCCATTCCCGGAATGTCTTGATCATATCTTCTCCTGCATTAAAATGCATGAAGTCTTCTCTGGTAGCTCGAGCCTGTCCCTCTGTCCCATTCATGCTGTCCGGGAAGGGGTTATGCATAGCTGGAATGCAGGAAGCCTCTCCTGATGGCCCGGGCTAGTTCTATTCAGACCATCCAGGAAGGAGTTATCATATGTATAGCTGGCCCTGAGAGGTCGGGGAGGACTGAAGACTGCAGGCTTTACACAGTAACCGGTTTGATGTTATCTTTTCCGAGAGCTGCTCAGGCAATTCCCAGCTGGAACAGTTACAAATACAGGTTTTGGCTATTTTCTTATATTTTATACACTTATTCCTAATTCTCTATAGCATGAATTAACCTATTACCTATAACAAAAAACAAAGCTGAGGCTGCAGGGAGACAGGCCAGGATGACCCAGGAGTTCTTCCTGTACTTTCTGATAAAAAAACTAGCTGCAAGTCTAATGCGAAACCAGTAAAATGAATATGTATGAACCTATTGTGAAATTCTATGCATATGTACCAGTAAGGGGGGGATAAAAAAAGGATCAGGAGTTCTCAGGGGTGCGCATGTCCTTTAGTGGGAACAATCCCCACATGCGTCCAGCGCTGTAATCAACATACCAGCTTTACAACTTTTACAAAGTTGTGGAGTTTTTTCTTTCCACAAATCAGAAGGAAACATTAGCAAACCTCTTAGACTTACATGAAGTGGACCCCTGTTGCCAGAGATTCACTGGTCTGTGTAGGCCCTCCCACCCTGACCCCTTCCACCTCCCCTGAGGTTTGGCTATCCCTCTTCCCTAGAGATAGCCTCAGAGTCAGGGGGTTCGGACCTCCACACCTCACCCAACATGGACTTTCCACCCCCCATAACCTTGAGGGAATGGGCCACATGACCCCTCACAGCTGCAGTGCTAAAAGGTCCTACGATACTGTAGCCCCCCCTTGACTTGGGGTCGACCTCTCCGGGCTTCAGTACCGCCGGGCCTCTGGGAAGGGCCCTGAATCTGGTAGCCTCAGGTGTCAGTTCACCTGTGAGGCTGTCTGCGTGTCACTCAAACCTTCACTGCAGCTCCCCACACGCCCGGGAAGCTGAAGCTGATTTGCTTGTGACTCACTCTCTTTCACCACGGCTCCCCACCTGCCTGGGCAACAATGGCTTGTTTGCAGGTCACTTATACATTTTTGCCACAGCCCCCACCCGCCTGGGTAACAGTGGCTTGTCAAGGTTTAATGGGGCCTGCCCCTGTGTGCCGGAACAAGGAGGGTTGGGGGGGGGGGGCATCTCACTCCATCTTCTCTCTTTCGCTTCCCTCCGTTCCCCAGCCGGACTCCTCGCAGAAAACCGGAACCTTAGTAATAGGAGGTCCTCACTCACTTTGGGGCTCCGAGCTGCTTGAGCTGCCGGCCCTGTCTCAAACACGCTCTACACACACACACTCGCCCCTCGTCCTCTCGGTCCTTCCCCCTGCCTGCAGATGTGTGATACTTACTGGCTCCGCTGTGCCTCAAGGTGTGCCTCAGGCCTTTTTCTCCGGATACCAGTGCAAGGTTCCTCCGTGGAGGACAGGCGGCTGTCCCATCCCTCGGTTGGGCGAGGTTGTATCTCGGCGAGCCCCCAAACTTTGTTAAAAACAAAAGCACACTCCCGGCACTAAAAGTGATTTCAGCATTTATTATAATAAGACCTAAAGCAAGGGGGCCCGTGGGCCAAGCAGGAGCCTTCCCATCGAGGATGCTGCAGCGCCGGCGCTGGGTCTTCTTGAGCAGCAATGTCCCTGATGTTCCAGGTGGAGCAGCACAGATTCACTGGGTCAGATGCCCCTTTCTATCCTGTTTTTTTGTCCCTCTGGATAGGTTTCTGTTTGGATCCTTTCATTTGCATGAAGGTTTAAGGCACTTGATTGGCCTATTACAGTTCTGTCCAGGCTGGCTCGGTTTGCTTGGGGGGGTGGTGCACTTTACTTAGGTGTATTATGGTACATTGAGTACCGTATTTCTTATAACTACCATTTTAACCCCTTTTACAATATAATAACCAAACTAACAGTACATGCTTAACAATTATCAACTATTTTACAACAGTCTCTAACCTATTTTTGACAGCTTCTCTGGACAACCTGTTCCAATGCTTGGTCACCCTCACAGTAGAAAAGTGCTTCCTTATGCTCAGATGAAACCTCCTGTGTTTCAGCTTGTTACTCTTCTCCTGTCACTGGGCACCACTGAAAACAGCCTGGCTCTGTTTTCCTTTCACCCTCCCTTCAAATATATATATATATCTTGATAAGATCCCTCCCTGAGCCTTTTTTTCTCTTGGCTGAACGGTACCAGCTCTCTCAGCCTTTCCTCATAGGAGAAATGTTACAGTCCCTAATCATTTTTGTGGCCCTGTGCTGGACTCTCTCTAGTGTGTCTCTAGTGTGTCTCTCTTATACTAGGAGAGCCAAGAACTGGTCACAGTCCTCCAGGTGTAGCCTCGAGGAGAGGGGAAGGATCATCTCTTGTCCCAGATTGCAAGGCAAGATGTATTCTATTTGCCATCTGTATGGCAGTTGTCTTCTGTTAAGTGGGTAGTTTTCCTTATCTCTTCCACAACCACTCCTCCCTCCGGGGAGACATCTGCTGATAACCAGCTATTGAATGTCACTGCATGACTGATAAGAACTATAGCATCCCATTGTGAGATGCTCCGCCCAGAGGGAGGAGCCAAGCATTCCTACCCAGATATAATCTTGAGATTCTGGAATACCAGCACAGCTTCTCCACTGGATTTCCCAGAGGAACAGCTGCCTCTTTCCACTGGATCTTCAGAGGAAGACTACACCTTTCTACAGGATCCCTGCTCCAACAGAACCACACCTGACACTCCAGGAGGACTGCAGCCACATTTCCAATTGGACTGCTACCAACACCCTGACCAACAGGGTGTCAGGTTGTATTCTGACTCTGTCAGTGTTGTTTTGTATTACTGCATTGCTTATTTTATTTTTTTTCATTTTCTTCCCTAATAAAGAACTGTTATTCTTGCTCCCATATCTTTGCCTGAGAGCTCCCCTTAATTTCAAATTTATAACAATTTGGAGGGAGGGGGTTTACATTTCTCCATTTCAGGGGAGGCTTCTGCCTTCCTTAGCAGACACCTGTCTTTCCAAAACCAAGACATCTCTCTCAACCTGCTGGCAATGCTTTGCCTAATGTAGCTGAGGACACCATTTGTGAAAAACGCCAATCACTTGTTTTCAAAATTTTTTAAAGTTTAATACTAATAAAATGGTTAAAAAAATTAGTAACACACTTAGAGCAATAACCATTTGGACAATTTGAATTAGGACAGTATGAGACAATAAAAACAAAGAGTTACCGACGTCCGGGTACCTTTTTCTGGGCATCACAAGCCTGAAAATGGACACCCGTTAACAAAGGATTAACCCTTAAAAACAATAGCCTGTTGCATATTCATACACCTCATACATGATGCATAAATTCCATTCAAATACAGGATTCTGTCTGGTCATCGTCAACTTCTTCCTCCTTTCTTCTGATAAGAAGGCAATAAATTCTTTTTCTCTGAAAGATTTAGGTGTCCTGTGGCTGCTATCTCACTGCAAGTCCTTTCTTTTAAACAAAGCATCTTACATAGCATAGTTTCTATTTTAGCATTTTTTTATAACCTAAACTATATTTAACACAGTACTTAAGAGAATTAATACAGCATTACTTTCTAACACAACACATATAATATTCATTTTAATATTTGCGAAAAGCCAATCATAAAATACATGCATTTTTCACAATCCCCACTCTTATTCTTTGTAAATCATTTGGCTTGAGCAATATTCCTAATCTACTTGCATCTTCTGGACTATGCTGGCAAACTAAAACAGGGGATTACACAAGGAAGAAATATAAAAACAGTTGTAACACAAAATGAAAGATCTTAATTTCTTCTAATACATTATCCCACCAGCTAGATTTTAACATTGTTTTCTAATTTTTGGACTGGTACCTGTGTTATTATATGCATATATATATTTTTCTTCTTTGATTTATTTTGCTTTTGCTAGAATGACTTTTCTGTGGTCATCAATTTTCAACAATCTGATATATTGAACTTTCCACAAACACCCCCTTCTTTGGCCAATAAATAGTCTAAAGCCAACTTATTCTGATACTTTACAGTTTTTGTTTGGCTTAGCTGACTTGATATTAACTCGAGTGCCTGAGCAACCTTATTTGCTACCATTTCTATAACTGCTCGGAGTCTTGTAATACAACCCAATAGATAATTTGGGGTCAATACAGAGTAAAATTGCTGTGCTGGTTTTACCTTTTCATTTACTATTTGTTCTTTTACCAAATCTTGAACCGTATCTTTAAGAATAACTATAAAACAAATCCATCTCTCTCCTTTTGGACATTCAGTTCCAAATCTATTACCACTTTTTCCTAAGTTTCTTCCAATCCAATAATTTACTCCATTTTGCTTACAGGTTCTTAATTTGGATGGGTTATAACAGTGGCTGTTGACATAGGTGTATGTAATAAAAGAGGAACTTTGGTTTCTTTCCATGTGATGCTTTCTGTAGCATTTGTGACACAATCTTGCTGGTATCCCGAGAGGGAAAAGACAACAAATGAGTGCCAGAAACAGGAATAACAGAGGTCCAGTATGGCTTATACTCCAACCTCCCATGCCTGTGAGGTTGCAATCCACAGCAGGTATATTTGATCTTCTCAGTGGAGAAATACAGAGGCCAATCTGGTCTTGCCCTCTATTCCCTTGTTACTTTCTCTTAACTAATTTCTAGGCAAATTGTTTTTGACACTTTTTAACTGTGGTCTCCTACCGTTCCTCAGGTATTTCTCATTCAACAGGCACTAATAATTCCCATCCACAAATCAAAGTTCTTACTTTAACACTTTTTGCAATAAGAGCATAAATTTTGTGAACCATAATACTAATTATTTTCACAATTCAAGCATTTACTTATAACCCAACTAGCATGTCCAGTACTGGAATGAATCAAATAAAGTTTACTAATGGAAATGGTAATTCCCCTTCTCCCCTGTACAATTCACAGGCTAAGGTCAGAATACAAAAACAGTCTTGATCTTCCTATTTGAAGTAGATGTTTTATTCAGGCAGTACTCTAAACTAGTGATATAAGCGTTATCTTATTTCTAAATTCAGTGTTATTCTTTGGACATTTCTTGGATCATTTGGGTTTTCTTAAACTATTACCACTCAGTCAGTTCTGTATCACTCAGTTTAAATGTGATAGTCTATTCTTCTGATTTCTTCACAAGTCCTTTGATTCTGCTGGCATGAATCTACTCTCTTTCCGTGATTCTGATTGTTGCTTCAGTAGTACCTGGAAAGGACTTCTTAATAGCATAGTAATAAAAGAAAGACAATACTGCATTAACTTTTACCATTCGCTTTTCTTCTAAACCTCCTAGGTTTAGCTAAAAGCTTTTCCACAGCAGCCTCTTCTTCTTCTATCCAGCTGTGCTAATAGCTGCAGAGGCAAATTCTTCTTTCTGTGAGTTACAGTTAGTTAAATAAGAAAAGCTAGCATTTAATTGTTTTAGTCTTACAAACTCATTCTTCAGGAAAAACTTCTTTTTAACAGCAAACGAAACACACAAAAGAAAAAACTAAAAAAAAACTTTTTACTTAAGAAAAACAAACCACTTTGTGAGGTTTGGAGAGTTATCAATCTCTGCTTTGATTTTATCTTTTAGTGCTGGCCCCCTACCCCTCTCTTCACAGCCTTGCTTTAAATGCCGTTCCTCGCCCTTCCCCCAGTGCTGCTACTTGGCTGCAGGGCCGGAGCAGGGCAACACAGCCACGGGCATGGGGACCCTGGGTATATGCTTTGGGTCTCTTTTGCCCTCTCTGTCTCTCTCTCTCTCTTTCTCTCTCTTCTCTCTCTTTCTCTTTCCTTCTCTCTCTCTCTCCCTTCTTCTCTCTCTTTCTCTTTCCTTCTCTCTCTCTCGGCCCACTCACCGGGCCCGACGCTGCCATCCTGGACTCGGGACTCCGACAGTCTGGGAGCCACCCCGGCAGTTCTGCCACGGAGCCAGCCCGCTCCTGGCCGGCAAACCTGCTGTCAGCACCGCCGCCGGGTCACCTCCATGGATCGGTCTCTGCTGCAGCCCCAGAGACTCCACTGCTCGCAGGGAGCAGCCAGACACTTCCCAACCTTGACAACTCTAAACTTGGCGTCCCCAGGTGCTCCCAACATTTTCTTTTTTTTTTTTTTTTCCCTTTCTCTAGTCATCTTACCCTCTTTTCTCTTCAAGGAGAGCCCGTTCTGCTAAACTTTTTCTGGGCCTCAGTTCGGCATGGAATAACCTCTTAACAATCATGTGTTAAGACACTTCTCTGCCTTTCATGTACAAAACACGCATCTTCTAACACTAAGATGTCATCACTCCACATTCTCACATCTCAGAGTTTGCTAACTACCTCTTCTTTACTTTAACTTTTCTCTTTCTTCTCTTCTTACTTGCTTTAGCTGTTATAACTTAAATACATACTGGCTAGCTGTGGCTTACTGGGTCTAACATCTTTGATATATAAGCCACTAGATATTTTTTACTCTTCTTCACTCTTGAATTAAAATTTTATGAGCTACTCTATTTTCTGTATTTATGTAATGATAAAGGATTTTTCAAATAAGGGTAAGCTTAAAGCTAGTACTTAGGCTACTTTTAACTTAACTCTTTTGATTTAACAATATCTTTTTTGGTCTGTTTTATATAATCTCTTTCTGTTAATTTTTTCATACACAAATTTGCTGCTTGTGTGTACTCTTCAATCTATAATCTATAATATTTCAATAATCTAGGTAATTTTCTGATCTCCCTCTTTGAAGAGGGAGGGAGAAGGAATAAAATTCTTGCAATTTTCTCATGGTTGGATTTCTAGCTACTTTTATTTATTAAGTGTTTAAGATATTTTGCCACTAGGTAGTGAGTCTGAGCTCTTCTATTAACCTCCCTTAAATCTTGTACTAGTCTATAACTCCCATCAGACTTTACTGGGAGAATAGGGGTATTATGAGGAGACATACAAGGTTCTAATGCCCCATCCATTTATTAGTCTTTCTATTACTGGCTTCAAACTTTCCCGTCTTTCTAAAGACACATGATACTGATGTACACGTATGGGACACTTTTCTCTCTCAATTGTAACCCTTATGTGGTCGATATTTAATCTTCCCCTATTTCCTTCTCTAGCTTAAACTCTAGCTGTCATTTTCTCATTTTTTGATATAACTCTTATTCTTAATTGCACTTGTAAGACTTTTTTCAATAAATTGCTACTTGGTCTTGGGACCAGTAAGACATCTCTCGTCTAAATTTTAGATTCTTCTTTCAATTACTACACCTTTAATGACTAGAAATGTAAAACTTTCTCTTTTTGTTCCTGTTACTTTCACTATATGTTTGCTCACACTATAACTTTTTGGAATATTTAACAGGCAGGTTCTCTCTGCCTCCGTGTCTATTACAAATTCCAATTCTTCTTCTTGGGGACCCACTTTTAAAGTTATCTCAGGCTGCACATGGTATTTGTCCCCCCCAAAAAAAATTAGAGCTATGACCTCCCTATTCTCTCCTCTGCTGCTCTATTCTCTTAAGATTTTTCAGATCTTCCGCTTACTTAGACCATTTTCCTATTTCTCTTAGTTTGTTTATCTTCTATAGCTTTCTCTTGTATTTTTAGGAAGAATCAGGAGAGGGCTTTCTTTTAACTGAACTTTTAGTGTTTCTATAATGTGATTCTTTTAGAGAGTTTCCCTGAGCAGCCGGAGCTGTGGTTACCAAGGGAACGGGCTCAGGCAGGACGGGAGACTCGGCATGACTCCGAGTCTCGGTCCTCCAAAGGCGGGATCTGCAGCCGGGATCGCCCGAGGGGGTGTTCCGGTGCAGGCCAAGCTGGAGCGTGGATAGCCCCCACATGGCTAATGGTGGCTGATGTGGCAGAGACAAAGCAGGCGACTGACCCCGGCTGCCGCGGCGGTAGCTGACCCAAGTCAGGGAAGCCGGGGATGGGACAGACGGGACAGACGGGACCCTCCCTCGGTGCGGTCAGCGCGGTAACCACAGTCCCCACAGCGACAGACCCCCACCCCCCAGCACGGCCAGCGGAGCGGCCACGGGCCAGGCGGCCGGACTGGGACAGTCGGACTGGGACAGAGCCTGCACAGGGGCTGGGGGGTGGTGCAGCTGCGAACGAGTGGGGGAACAAACGGGAATGAATGAGGTAATATTTTGTTCCCCAAACTTATACTTTCACCGTTTTTTCTTTGTTGCTTTTCAAAAATGTTATTTTCTTATAACCTCCTCCTTCTCCAGCATGTGGTAGACTCTTTTTTTCTCTGGATTAAACGGTTTTTTACAAATAAATCTAGAGTTTTAACAAATCCAAACTTCTGCTTGGATACTTTGAAATGGTCGACGAGCTTAACTCACGACCTTCTCATGTTGTTCTTATCACTTTTTATTTACCTTTTGGCAAATTACACATCTTTCAGTTACTTGCTTTTTTCACTCCAAAAATCTCAATGCACCCACAGTTCTTAAAAAAAAAACGATCACACAAAGCTTGAGTATCCCACTGGGCTTTTTGATACATGTCCTCTGCTATTCCCTAGAAGTATTTTATTATCTAATTGTCTTCTATCAAGATGTTTCTATTTCCCTGATTTATCTTGTTCGCTACCTACCTTGTTTTAATTCTTCTTTTTTTTTTTTTCTTCCTAAACTTTGGAATTTCCAATTTCTCTTCGTTTGGAATTAATATTAACTCTTTCACCTCTATTTTCTGCTGCATCTTTAGCTTCTTGATCTGTCAAATTATTTCCCCTTATTTCCAGGGTCTTTACCTTTTGGTGTCTTTTAATACAGCTATCTCTCTTAGGTAATTTTAATGCCTTTTAAAACCTCTAAAATAAGTTTCTCATGTACTAATCCTTTTCCTCTTGAATTAAGTAATCTCCTTTTTAAATTTTCTTAAGGTATGTGCTACTCTAAAAGCATACCTTGAATCAATTATAACTCCTTTCTTTTGTGTTAATATTCTAATGTTCTTTTAAAGTATGTATTCACAAGTTTGCATGTTTTGTTTTTTTTTTTCTCACCAATTTTCTTTCTGTATCTACCTTACTGGATTTCTGCCCCATTTTTCAGTATTCCATCTATTTGTCTCCTGCTTCTGTTTTTCACTTTTTATAACAACTTAATACCACTTTTCTTTCAACTGCTTATACCCAAACCCTTTTTTCTCACACTGCTTTTCAATACAATACACCTCCCTCCAAGGAGATATGGTAAGGCTTAAAATGCACAATCTACATTACTCATGCTTTCATTCGTTTACATTCACTCATTTTTATTTTTTTCATTCACCTTTGCACATTCTCTCATACCTTCAAGACACAGCCCGGACCTTTGTTCAATATGATACACCTCCCTCCGAGGCGATGTGGTAAGGCTCAAAATGCACAGCTTACCTTACCTACGCTTTCATTCGTTTACATTCACTCACTTTTATTTCTCATTCACTTTCACACATTCCTTCACACCCTCAAGACACAAAGTGGACTTTTCTTGCTAGAAAATCACAGGTCTCTGTGGCCCCCCCTTCACCTTGGGGGTTGACCTCTAGGTCTCAGTGCCACCAGGCCCCCTAAAAGGGCCCTGACTCTGTTTGCCTCTGGTGCTCATTCACCGGTGAGGCTGTCTGCGTGTCACTCACGCTCTTCAGCTAGGCCCCCACACGCCCGGGGAACAATAGCCTGGTCTGCAGGTCTCACACACCCTTCGGCCCAAAAGTCCCCACCTGCCCGGGAACAATAGCCTGGTCTGCAGATCACACACACACTTCGGCCCAAAAGTCCCCACCTGCCCGGGGACAATGGCCTGGTCTGCAGATCACACACACACTTCGGCCCAAAAGCCCCACCTGCCCGGGAACAATAGCCTGGTCTGCAGATCACACACACACTTCGGCCCAAAAGTCCCCACCTGCCCGGGAACAAGGGCCTGGTCTGCAGATCACACACACACTTCGGCCCAAAAGCCCCCACCTGCCCGGGGACAATGGCCTGGTCTGCAGGTTACTCATACACTTTCCACTGCCTCCCCCTTCCCACCTGCCCGGGAAGTTGAGGCTGACTTTGTGTGTGACTCACTCTCACACACACAACAAAACAACAATAAGGTACCTTTTATTTTCACATCACCTATTACAAGTTTAGGTGTCACTGGCCAGTCCCGGTGCTATTGGATATCCCTCACCCCAGCTGTGTTATCCAACCCCCGATGCTCTTGGGCAATTTTTCCCTCAATCCTGCCGTGTTGTCCAACCCCAGATGCTCTTGGGTATTTTCCCTCAATCCTGCCGTGTTGTCCAACCCCAGATGCTCTTGGGCATTTTCTGTCCCTCAACCCAGTGGTGTGGTACAACTACAGATGCTCTTGGGCATTTAATTTGTTTGGCTGTGTTGTCCAACCCTGGATGTTCTTGGGCATTTTTTATCCCTCAATCTAGCTGTGTTGTCCAACACCGGATACTGTTGGGCAAAATTTTTATCCCTCAATCTAGCTGTGTTGTCCAACCCCGGATACTGTTGGGCAAAATTTTTATCCCTCAATCTAGCTGTGTTGTCCAACCCCGGATACTGTTGGGTAAAACTTTCATCCCTCAATCTAGCTGTCTTGTCCCACCCTGGGTGTTCTTGGGCATATCCTCACTCTGACAGAATTCTGCTCAACCCTGCTCTTGGATGCTCTTGGAATATAAATCCCTCAACCCAGCAGGTTTTTAGGGGCCCCTCCTGTCCCGTTTCCTAGTGGATTGGGCTAGGAAACCCTTGCTCCCTACCTCCGAGGGGTCCAACCCCTCCCTGAGACCCAGTCCCAGTTACCCCGGGGGATTCTTTCACTCTCTTATCACTCGCTTCGTCTCTTTACTGGCCGCTTCCCTCGCGGAAAGTCGAAAACGCAGCATGGGAGACTCCGCACTCACTTGGCAGGTCTGGGACAACCAGCCCGCCTCTCATTCACACACATTCATCCCCCCATACCTGCCCCCCCGAGAAATACTTACCAATCCCTTTTCCTTCCCGGGTTCTTCGTGCGCACTACTAGTCTTAGGGGGCCAATTACCGCGGTTGTAGGGAGCCTTTTTCCCTTCTCTTTGTTTTATTGCCTCCTTTTGTCCACAGATCGCAACCTGCGTCTGTTGGTCACCCAGGGGAGACAGAGCGAGGCTGCCAAAAAGAAAGGGCAGGGCGCGCCTTCCCCACTCTGGCTCTCCTAAAGCACCAGCAGCGAGGTGTTAACCATCCTCTGCTACCAAATTGTGAAAAACGCCAATCACTTGTTTTCAAATTTTTAAAAGTTTAATAGTAATAAAAATGGTTATAAAAATAGTAATACAATTGAGTAATAATTTTGGACAAATTGAGTTAAGACAATATGAGACAATAAAGACAAAGAGTACGGACATCCGGGTACCTTTTTCTGGGCATCACGAGCCCGAAAAAGGACACCCGTTAACAAGGATTAACCCCTTAAAAACAATAGCCTGTTGCATATTCATACACTTCATACATGATGCATAATTCCATTCAAATACAGGATTCTGTCTGGTCATCGTCAACTTCTTCTTCCGAATCCTAACAGCGCCAGCGAGGCGGGAAGAAGTTCGTTTCTTCTGATAAGAGGGCAATAAATTCTTTTCTCTGAAAGATTTAGGTGTCCTGTGGCTGCTATCTCGCTGCGAGTCCTTTCTTTTAAACAAAGCATAGTTTCTATTTTAACAATTTTTATAACCTAAACTATATTTAACACAGTACTTAAGAGAATTAATACAGCATTACTTTCTAACACAACACATATAATATTCATTTTAATATTTGCGAAAAGCCAATCATAAAATACATGCATTTTTCACAATAGGTTATTAAAGGAGGCTCAAAAGATGTATGTACAAAGAGATGAAGAAAAAGCTAAAGTGAAAACAAAAATGATGGTAACCACTATGCGAGAAAGTAATTTCCAGATGAATCTAAAACCCCCAGGCACCACTCCTAGACATGAAGGTCATAGAGACAGGGGAAAGGAAAAGAACAGAACTCCAGGACAAACCAAATTTCAGGAGCATTCTCGAAATATCTGTTTTTATTGTAGAGTCGAAAGACATTATAAAAGAAATTGCCTTGATCAGATAAAAGATCTAAAAATCTTCCGAGAGATGGGCCCAGAGGAGGAATAGGGAAGTCATAGGCTCTATTTTCTAGAAGACAAATACCATCTAGAGCCTGTGATAACTTTAAAAGTGAGTCCCCAAGAAGAAAAATTAGAATTTGTGGTAGACACAGGAGCAGAAAGAACCTGCCAATTAAATATTCCAAAAAGTTATGGTGTAAGCAAAGACACTGTAAAAAGTAACAGAAGCAAAAAGAGAGTTTTATAGTGCCTGTCACTAAAGATGTGATAATTGAGGGAGGAACTAGAATTTGGATGGGAGATGTCTTATTAGTCCCTGAGGCAGGTAGCAGCATATTAGGAAGAAACTTACAGATGATATAAAATGGACCAAGGAAGATGATGTTAAATTAGAAGAGTTGAAGTTAAAACTGGCCTCAGTACCAGCTTTAAGCTTACCCTCGTTAGAAAAACCCTTTTGTCTGTACATAAATGTAGAAAATGGGGTAGCTCATAGAGTTCTAGTTCAAGAGTAAAGAACAGTACAGAGACCAGTAGCTTATTTATCAAAGATGATAGACCCAGTGAGCCACGGCTGGCCAGTATGCATTCAAGCTATAGCAGCTACTGCAATCCTAGTAGAAGAAAGTCGTAAGCTTACTCTTAGAAGTAAACTAGTTGTGTGTACACCTCGTGCGGTCCGAGGTGTGTTGAATCAGAGAAGAGAGGAAAAGATAAGGAAAAGAAGAGAAAGTCAGAAGGGAAAGAAGAGAGAAGTTAAAGAAAGGGGAGAGATGGTTAGCAGACTCTAAGATGTTAGAATGTAATGATGTCTTAGTGCTAAAAGAGGACAAGAGTTTGAATACAGTTTCTGTATGAAAGGCAAGGAAGTGTCTTAACACATAGTTGTTTAGAAATTGTTCAATACCGAACTAGAGTCCAAGAAAGTTTAACAGAACAGGCTCTCCTTGAAGGGAAAAGAAGATATATTAACTAAGGAAAAAGAATGTCAGGAGCATCTAGGGACGCCAAGTTTAGAGTTGTCCAAGTTGAGAAGTGTTTGGCCGCTCCCGTATGAGCAGCGGGGTCTCGAGGGCTGCAGCAGGGGCCAATTCATAGGGGTGACCCGGCGCAGCAACTCCCAGTGTTCGCCCACCCACTAGAAGCGGTGCAAAGCGCAGTTTACGTAGAGCACCGCTAGGGTTTGAGAGCTAGTTTAGTTATACCAAGGTCCCAGAGAGCAAAAGGTTGCCAGATGCGCTTGCCGACACGGCGGCGGTGCTAGGCGCAGATTGCGCGGGTTTGCCGCCCAAGAGTAAGCTAGCTCAGTGGCAGAGCTGCAGGGGCTGGCTCCCAGCCTGCCGGGGTCCCGAGTCCAGGATGGCAGCCTCTGCCCTGGCAAGTAGGTCGAGAGAGAGAAAGAGAGAGAGGTAGAGAGAGAGAGAGAGAGAGAGAGAGAAAGAGAAAGAGAGAGAAAGAGAAAGAGAGAGATAGAGGGCGAAAGGGAGCCGAAGCATGCCCCCAGGGTCTCCGCGACTTAGCTGTCTGCGAGTTCCCCCTCCACTCCCGCTAGGGCAGATTCCGCCCTAGCCAGGGCCGCTGCGGTACAGTAGCAGGAACGGAAGAAAAACAAGGGATAGACGTTGAATGCACTGCTGTGAAAAGAAGGAGAGGGGCCAGCGCTAAAAATAAGATTAATCTCTCGCTAGCTCTCCAAACCTCACAAAGTTATTCTTTTTAAGCAAAATTTATTTTTTCTTTCTGTTTGTTTCTTTTCTTTTTTCTTACTGTTAAAAAGAAGCTTTTGTTCTGAAGAATGAGTCTGTAATGCTAAAACAGTTAAATGTTGCCCAAAGAGTAAAAAGCAATAGATGTGACTGCTCACGTGTTAAATTCGACTTGACCTTTCTTGTTTAACTAATTATAGCTCACAAAAAAATGAATTTGCCTCTACAGCTGTTAGCACAGCTGGATACAAGAAGAGGCGGCTGTAGAAAAAAAGCTTTTTGCTAAACCCAAAAAGTTTTGAAGAAAACTAATAGCAAAAGTTAATGTAGTGTTGTCTTCCTTTTATCGCTGTCCCTGTGCTTTTAAGAAGTCCTTTTCAAGGACTACTAAAACAACAATCCAAACCAAAGAAAAAGAGTAAATTCATACCAGCAAAATCAAAGAACTTATTAAAAAACCTAAATAATAGACTATCACATCTAAACCAAGTAATACCAAATTAACTTTCAAACAGAGACTAAGTAGTAATAGTTTAGGAAGACCCAAATCATCCAAAGAATGTACAAAAAACCACACCTAATTAAGAAATAAAGCCAAACTTACATCACTAATTTCAAATACTACCTAAATAAACCCTAAGATGCCTCCAACACCTCCTTAAAGAAAAATACTTCCACTTCAAACAAAAAAATTAAGACTATTTTAGTCAGAGTTCTCATATTCTAACCTTACCCTATAACTGTTATAACCCATCCAAATTAAGTACCTGTAAGCAAAGCAAGAAAAAATAGTAATAAACAGAGAATTGAATGTCCAAAAAGAATGAGATAAATTTGTTTTACATTTAATCTTAAAGATATAGTCCAAGATTCAATAAAAAACAACTAGTAAACAAAAAAGTAAAACCAACACAGCAATCTAACTCTGTATTAACCCCAAATTATATGCTAAATCGTATTATAAAACTCCAAACAGTTATAAAGATGATAACAAACAAAGCTACTCAACCATTAAAATTAATATCAAGTCAGCAAAGCCAAACAAAAACTGTAATATATCAAAATAAGTTAGCTTTAGACAATATATTAGTTAAAGAAGGAAGTGTTTGTAGAAAGTTTAATATATCAGATTGCTAAAAATAGATGACAACAGAGATGTCATCCTGAGAAAAGCAAAAAATATCAAAAAAATAACCCAGGTACCAGTCCAAAATTAGAAAACAATGTCAAAAACTAGCTAGTAGAGGAATGTATTGAAGATAAGATAGTAGAAAAAATTAAGATTCTTCCTTTCATGTGTTACAAGTGTTTTGATATTTCTTCCTTATTTAATCTCCTGTTTTTTTTAATTACCAGCATAGTCCAAAGAATGCAAGTGTGAAATACGCCAATCACTTGTTTTAAAATTTTAAAAGCTTAATAGTAATAAAATTGTTATAAAAACAGTAATACAAATTAGAGCAATAAGAATTTGGACAATCAGAGTTAGGACAATAGAGGACAACAAAAGCAAAGAATACGAACGTTCAGGTGCTTTCCTCAAAAAAAGCATGGCTCGCTAACAAAGTATTAACTCTTAAAAGCAATAGCCTGTTGCATATTCTTATATCTCATACATGATGCATAAATATTTTTCAAACAAAGGGTCTTCTCTGGTTATTGTCAACTTCTCCTCCTTAATCCTGTTGGCGCCTCAAAGATGAAAAGGAGGTGGAAGAAAGTTTGTCTTTTCCAGTAATGAGGCAATATTTCTTTTCTTGGAGCTTGTTGCTGTTATCTCTGTGCGAAGAATTTCTTGATTATCTCATCTCTTTCTTGAGCTAGTTAAAGAGTATCTTACATAGCATAGTTTCTGTTTTAACATTATTTTATAATCTAAAACTATATTTCACACACTACTTCAGAGAATTAATACATCATAACTTTCTAACATAACACATATAGTATTCATTTTAATATTTTGCGAAGAGCCAATCATATAAATGCATTTTTCACACAAGTAGACAAGAAATATTACTCAAACCAAATGATTTATAAAGAATAAGAGGAAGGATTGTGAAAAATGCATATTATGATTGGCTCTTCGCAAAATATTAAAATGAATACTATATGTGTTATGTTGGAAAGCTATGCTGTATTAATCCCTTTTAAGTAGTGTAGTAAATATAGTTTTTAGGCTATAGCATAATATTAAAATAGAAACTATGTGATGTAAGATACTTTTTGTAACTAGCTCAAGGAATGGATAAGATAATCAAGAAATTGTTTGCATAGAAATAACAGCAACAAAACACCAAGATCCCAAGAGAAAAATTATTGCCTCCTTATCGGGACAACCCAGACTTCGAGAGACCAAGGCAATTGATTTACAAGATGAAGGGGGGAAGTTTACATTAAGCAGAAACACCCTTGGTTTGAAATGAATGTTTGAATCATGTATGAGACATATGAATATGCAATAGGCTATTGCTTTTAGAGGTTAATCCATTGTTAGCAAATTGTGCTTTTGTGGCAGAGAGCAAAAGCACCCGGATGTCCATCATTCTTTGCTTTTTATTGTCTTTTATTGTCCTAACTTTGCCCAAATTCTTATTGTCCTAATTTTTATAACTATTTTATTATTACTTTCATTACTATTAAACTTCTAAAATTTTAACACAAGTTAACGGCATTTTTCACAGTAATTTGAATAGCTGTTAAGAGTTAAGGATGTTATGAAAAGGAGAGAGACACAGACAGAGAAGGGGCAAAGACAGAAATGAGAGAAGGGCAAGAAGGAGAGGTGCAGAGGAAGAGACAGAGGGAGGCTGAGACCAAGAGTGACAGGAGAGGGCAGAGAGAGAGAGAAAGGGGAGAAGGCCAGAGAGAGAGGGGTAAGCCTCTTAGGAGAATGGATCCATGAGAAGGAGAGAGACAGAGAAAGAGGGGCAGCTACAGAGAGAGAAAGATGGATGAGGTAGAGCGAGATGGGGGGGAGGGGGTGTGTGATGCAGGGAAAGCAGGAGAAACCTAGAGCAGAATATGACAAAGAATGAGACACCAACATTGAAGAGACTGTCTGGGAGTCTGAGAGAAAGAGAGCAGCAGTCAGGGAAGGAGGCAGAGACAGGCAGGAAGTCAGAAGGGCAGGGAGAGTGAGAGGTAGTCAGACTAAGGCAGAGAGAAGCAAGCAGGCTGAGTAGCAGGCATCCAGAAGAAGCAGGCAGAGAAGAGAGGGAGGCAGAGAGAAAGAGATCCCAGCAGGCAGGCTGAGATATGGGGTGAGTGGGGCAGGAAGACAGAGGGAAAGGCAGGCAGAGAAGCAGATGCAGAGAAAAAAGGTGGGCAGGGAAAGAGAGAGAGAGAGAGAGGAAGGAAAGACAGAGAGGGGTGGGCAGGGAGGCAGAGAGAGGCGGGGAAACAGGCAGAGAAGGAAGGCAGGCAGGCTGAGAGGCAGAGAGACAGGAAGACAGATGGGGAGAAGCAGACAGAGAGTCAGAGGCAGGTGGGCATAGAGAGAGACAGGAAGTCAGATAGAGAGATGTAGTCAGAGAGAGAGGGGGCTGGCAGGGAAAGAGATAGGCAGTCAGGCAAACAAAGTCAGGAAGTCTGAGAAGGGGCAGAAAAAAGGGAGAGGGGCCGAGAGTGGCAGGCAGAGAGGAGAGACAAACAGAGGCAGTCAGGCAGAGAGGCGGGTAGGGAGAGAAAGAGGTAGACAGGCGTGGAAAAATGCTGAAAGACAAAGCTCAGCAAGGAGTGCACACATTGGCAATAGTTAATCAGAAAAAAAGCTGTCTGCAAACTTTAGGAGCAGGAACACTGAGGGTGCTTGGTGTACTCCCCTGAGAGAGCAATAGAACAAAGGATGGAGGGGCACGAAGGTGTTGCAGTCATGCTCTGTTTAAAACAATGCAGCTAACGGGAGCTAAGCCAAAGGAATGGCCCAACCAGTGACTGAAAGCTGAACTTTCATTAACTTGAAAATACATATTGCTTTTCATGTCCCTGCATATGCAAATGAAATAAAACCTGTACAGGCTTTACATGTATGACTGAAGTCATCCAAACTCCACCTAATCATGAAATGAAATCAACTGGAACTTTATCTTTTCACCATCCTCAAAGAAAACAATATTTATATAACTTAAGAGACTTGGACAGACAGATAATATACTGACTAAGAAGGGGAAAGATCTAGCTGCCCTTGGGCCCACTACATCTGCTGATAACCCAGAAAGCAAGAGGGTCTCCTTTTCCTAAATTTTTATGTGACAACAGGGAGAGAGTAAAGCAGGCAGAGAGACTGAAAGGCAGGCCAGCAGAGAGAGGCAGGCTGGCAGACAGGGACAGGCAGAGAGAGACGCCTATGCAGGGAGAGGCAGACAGAAAAAAGAGGCAGGTAGGCAAGCAGAGAGGGAGGCAGACAGGCAGTGAGAGAGCCTGGCAGGGATGCCATGAGGAGCAGGGAGGCAAACAGGCAGGCAGAGGGGAGGGGGAGAGAAAGGCTGGAAGAGACAGAGGGAAAGAGGGAGAGAGAGAAAATAAAAGAGCCAGGCAGAGAGAAAGAGACACACTGAGGCAGGAAGAGAGGGAAAAAAGTCAAGAAGAGAGAATGAGATGGGAGTGCAGGAGAGAGAGGTGGACAGAGGAGGAAAGTGCCAAAGGAGGAGAGAGGGAGAGGAGCATGTAGAGAGAAAGACGGGGCAAGCCTGGAGACTGAGGCAGAGAGGAAGGCGGGGGGGCAGGACAGAGAGAGTTATGCACGAAGAGGGAGACAGTGATAGTTTGGGGGAAAAGAGAGTTGCTGTGGTGGGTCAACCTTGGCTGGCCACCAGGTGTCCACCAAGCCACTCTATAACTCCCCTTCCATCAACAGGATGGGGGAGAAAATATGACGAAAAGCTTCTGTGTACAAATAAAGATAGAGAGATCATTTACTAATTACCATCACAGGCAAAACAGACTCAACTTGGGAAAATTTAATTGAATTTACTCCCAGTTAAACAGAACAGGACAAGGAGAAATAAGAATAAATCTAAAAATACCTTCCCCCCACCCCTCCCTTCTTCCCAGGCTCAGCTTCACTCCTGACTCTTCTACACCTCCACTCAAGTGGCACAAGGTGATGGGGAATGAGGGTTGTGGTCAGTACATAATGTTTTGTTTCTGCGGCTCCTTCCCACTCATGCTCTTCCCCTGCTCCAGTGCGGGGTCCCTCCCACAGGATACAGTCCTTCATGACTACCCAGCAAAGTGGTGGAGTTACCACCCCTGGAGGTATTTAAAAGACATGTGGATGTGGCACTTGGGGATGTGGTTTAGTGGTGAACACAGTGGTGTTAGGTTAATGGTTCAACTGACTCAATGATCTTAAAGGTCATTTCTAACCTTAATGATTTTATGAACTTCTCCAGTGTGGGTCCTTCCCACGGGCTGCAGTTCTTCATAAACTGCTCCAGCATGAGTCCTTTCTATTAGGTACAGTCCTTCAGGAACACCTGCTGCAGCACGGATCCCCCACAGGGTCACACGTAGACGTGGTGCTTAGGGACACGGTTTACTGGTGGGCTTAGTAGTGTTAGGTTTACGGTTAGATTCTATATCTATTATTCTTTTTGCTGTATTCCCAAAGCTGTTTTGCCTGCAATTTGTAGAGAGCTGTAGATCACTCCAGCCAGGTTCACTGCAGGGTATTTCCTACCTCTTGAGTAGTTGGAGTACAATTAGCATGAAGTGATCAAATGAACTATAGTCTGAAACCCATGTGGGAGAGAAGTTTTTCAAACAATAGGAATGTCTCCCTGTCTCTCCTTTACTATGTTCTAAGGAATATCTCCTAGGGAAAAATCCCTGGGCACATCACAGGAGTTTGAGCAACCCCACCTCCCCAGAAATTTTAGGGAGTGTCTCTGTTTCAGTTTGTTGACTCCACCTTCTTCATCCTTAAATACCTAATCTCAGCTGGTGGTGGCTGAGTAGTTAATTTAGAGCATATTCAGTTTGAACTGAAACATTGAAAGCAAAGTTTCTTCTGCTTTGGTGAATAAGCCTGGTATTTCTGACTCCCTGGAAGGAGGATCTGAATATTATCTCAGTCCCTTCCCCTGTGCTGAACTCTGTTTGCTGTGGCTGCCTTTAGCGGTTACATTCAAGGTGGAGGAGGGGTGGGGGGGTAGTTCTGCAGGACAGCACCAAAACCATCGCCTGACTCATCCCTATGCTCAAATTGTTGTTGCTCTTTTAAGGACCCCTAGAAAGGTTCCAGCTCTTTAGGCGAGGAAAAAATCACATATGTCCTTGGATCAGGGACAGGCATCAAGCATCCTTGGAGACAAGGACCTCTCACATCACTAACAATTGGACTGGCTGACCCTGGGCTGTCCTGTCCAGCGACCTCTTTTTTATAAGCAGGATGAAGTGCATTTGTCTAATGAGGGATTTACATTTCCACTAGGTATATTATTGGCAGAGTCGAGTTATGTTTGTTCCTCTACAATTCAATGATTTCCTCTGTACTACTTGGGTCTACTATTTGGCTCCATCAGGTTTAAATATTTGCAAGATGAGGCTCTTTCTTTTCAGCTGTGCATTTCCCTTTTCTACCTGATTATTCACAAATTTGGAAATTCAGTTTGTAGACAGCTCAGCCTTAGCCTGATTCTCTCAGGTTTCCTCTGGCTTAATAGCCATCATTATTATCAATTTGATAGGTAAAAGTGATTTCTTACAGGAAGTCTTGTACAGACTCTGGTAAGCCTCTCTTTTCATCCCCCAAACTACAAATCCCAGTCACTAGTCCTGCAGTTTGAGCCATTTGCACATCATATTGTCCTTCTAATATTCTGTAAACATATTTTCAGTCCAATTGTTCCAAATAACCCAAGGATTTATGAGCACAGGTCCTGTTTGGGTACTTGCATAAAGCTCTAGAAAGTTGGTTACAAATTTATCACTGTAGGCACATTAGCAATGGATCAGTACCCTTCACATAAGAGTTACATATCTGTAATCTCAGGAGTACTCACAACACAACAAGATTGAGTGAAGGCTATGAAAATGTTAAGGGATGTTAGGAGCACAGCTGCCTCCTCCAGCAGCCATGGTCAGAACTCTCCTGCCCAGCTGCTGGATCCCAGCCTAGGGAATTCAGAGTCTCTTCCCAGGCTAAGGGATTCAGCTGTTACTTTCCCAGTTGCAGGCTCAGCCAGCAGTGAAGCTGAGCACGTATCTGAGACACACACACACAGAGGACATATACAGGGCATTGATACAGCCAGTCACACAGACTGCCACAGACAAGGTGTGGTTAACATCACACACAAACTAGGATTCAAATAAAACATAAACACAGAGAGCTGGAAGGGATCTAAATTCACTACTGAAAGCACATGTGCGCACACACACATTTGCAGATCCCCTGAGTACCCGCATGGATGCTTCTATCTTCTCACTACCCCTGCCTGCATCTTGGACTCTTTTCTGCAACATTACAGGGGAAGGAGGAGCATTGATGGGTGTAGAAAGGGATTTCAGGAGAGAGGTTTGAACAAATTCCCCATTCTGACAGGAACCATGAGATTGGTTCCCTTTTAGAGGGGGAAGTTTCCATTGCCAGACATAACTATTTCAAATATACCAATAATGCATTTGCCCTGGGAACTGTTCTTCCAATTTGAGCCGCAAAAAAATACAGCCTATTATAATCAAAACTGCCCACCTCAGGCCACCGTTGGCTTGCAATTCCACCAATTGGCAGTCAATGTGGGCCAGGTATTCAGATGCAGTTCCAATGCTCTTTTCTTAGATAACCCACAGGTTCCATCTATTTTCACCCAACTGGTTAGCAATTCACGTAAAGGTGAACCTTTCACTATATTGTGTCTGGTCCTCATTATTATTAACTCTCACCTCCTTGCTGCAAAAAATGATCTGTCCAAATGGTATCCCCTGCGCTCAAGTTCCCCAGGTGAACTCACCTTTTGCCATCAGTGGGTCATTGACTCACAGGGGATTGTAGTGGCTGGTGTAGCCAAGTGAGTTGCCCAAGTCCCTTCTGGGTTGCCAAAATTGTCACAGGATTCTTTATTGCTAAAAAAAGAAGGAGATGCAGACACCCTTAAGTACAGAATTGCAAAAGGAAATATTTTACTGCAATGTGCATGCAGTGGCCCAGCCTAGTTCTGAGGGGCCCTAATCATAAGTAACACACAGGTTATATAGAATATACAAGTGGACTATCACCCAGTTACAGTCCTAAGCTTATCCACAGTGGGCCGATCCTTCGTGCGGCTGTGTGATGAGAGACAATGGTCTGGGCTAGTTTTCATCCTTTGTTACATGCTCAGAACCAGTTTCCACAGGTTTATTGTCAGGCAAGGTTGTCATAACTAGCTGAGCTTTTGTGCTTCAATGTCTTCTCTCCTTAAGTTCTTGGAAAGCTCACTGAAACTAGGGTAAGGTTCATCCTATTAAGTGACCTAAGTTTGTACTTTTTTTCACAGTGTGCCCATTGCTCAGTGGGGCAGGGGGCCCAGCAATAAAGTACATTGTGAAATCCAAGTTACTCAGTGCTTTTTTGCTTCAGTTTTTACTGGTAAGGCCTGCTCTCTCCAAGCCAATTGGATGTATATGAGTCTATGGGACCAGATGGGATGCATCCAAGCATGCTGAAGGAGCTGACCAATATAATTTGGAGGCCACTATCTATCATCTTTGAAAGGCTATGGCAATTGGGGGAGGTTCCTGATGGCTGGAACAGGCCAAGCATCACTTCCATTTTCAGAAAGGACAAGAAAGAGGATCCAGAGAACTACAGGCTGGTCAGCCTTACCCTCTTTTCCCAGGAAGATTATGGAGAAAATCCTCTTAGAAGCCATTTCTAAAGAGATGAAAAATAAGAAGGTGATTTGGAGCAGCCGATGTGGTTTCGGCAAGGGCAAATCATGCCTGACCAATTTCATTGCTTTCTGTAATGAAGCGACTGGCACTGTGGAAAAGCAGAAGGCAGTGGATGTTTTATACCTTGATTTTAGCAAGGCCCTTGATGCAGTTTCTTATAGTCTTATCTCTAAACTGTTGGGATATAGGCATGATAAGGTAGATGGAAAATTAGCTGGACTGCTGAGCTCCAAGAGTTGTGACTGGTGGTGCAAATACCAGCTGTGGGCCAGTAACTAGTGGGGTCCCTCAGGGATCAGTACTGGGACTAGTACTGGTATTTAATGTCTTCATTAATGATCTGGACAATGGGATGGAGCACATTCTCAGCAAGTTTGTAGATGACACCAAATTGGGGGAGTAGTCAGCATGCTGGAGATCAGGGATGCCATTCAGAGGGACCTGGAGAAATGAGATGACTGGAACCTCATGAAGCTCAACACAATCAGATCCAAAGTCCTGCATCTGGGATGAAATAACCCTATGCAACAATACAAGACAGAGACCAACTGTCTGTGAAGCAGCTCCCCAAAAAAGGATTTGGGGGTCCTGGTGGACAAGTTGACGATGTCAGCAGTGTGCCCTTGCAGCAAAGATGACTAACTGCATCTTGAGCTGTATTAGCAAAAGTGTAGCCAGCAGGTCCAGGGAAGTGATCCTTTCCCCTTATTCAGCACTTGTGAGACTGCATCTGCAGTACTGTGTCCAGTTTTGGGCTCCCCAGTACAAGAAGGATAGTGACATACTGGAACAAGCCTAGCAGAGGTCCACCAAGCTGGTCGGGGGCTGGAGAATGTGACATCCAAGGAGAGGCTGAGAGAGCTAGGCCTGTTCATCCTGGAGAAGAGAGAGAGAGATAAGGACTGGGAGATTACCTGCCAATTACAGGCAAAACAGACTCAACTTGGGGAAAATAATTAAATTTACTGTCAATTAATTGTAACAGAGCAGGATAATGAGAAATAAGAACAAATCTAAAACCACCTTCCCCGTACTTCTCCCTTCTTCCAAGGCTCAGCTTCACTCCTGGCTCTTCTATACCTCCCCCTCCCCTGCCAAGCAGCACAGGGTGATGGGGAATGGGGGCTGCAGTCAGTTCATAATGTTTTGCCTCTGCAGCTCCTTCCTCCTCACACTCTTCCCCGACTCCAGCATGGGGTCCCTTGCACAAGATATAGTCCTTCACAGACTTCTTCAATGTGGGTCTTTCCCACGGGCTGCAGTTCTTCACAAACCGCTCCAGCATAGGTCCTTTCCAGGAGGTACAATCCTTCAGGAGCAGACTGATCCTGCATGGATCCCCCACAGGGTCACAGGTCCTGACAGAAAACCTGCTCTTACATGGGCTCCTCTCCACAGACCACAGTTCCTCCCAAGAGCCCAGTCCTGCATGGATTCTCCCATGGGGTCAAAGCTTCTTTTAGGGCACATTCACTTACTCTGGCGTGGGGTCGTCCACAGGCTGCAGGTGGATCTCTGCTCTGCCGTGGGCCTCCATGGGTCCATGGGCTGCAGTGGGACAATATGGTCTTTGCCACGGACTTTAAGGGAATCTGTGCTCCAGTGCCTGGAGCACATCCTTCCCCTCCTTTTTCACTGACCTTGGTGTCTGCAGAGTTGTTTCTCTCACCCTTTTTCACTCCTCTCTCTCCCAGCTGCTGCCGTGCAGCACATTTTACCCTGCTATGTATTCTATCACAAGCACAGCTCACCATGCATGAGGAGTATTTACGACACTCACAATGACCTTCTAGAGCGAGGTCGTATCCAAGCAGCTCTGTGATTAGCTGAGGAAAAGGGAGACGGGGTGGGGTTTATTCCTCCCAGCTGCGCTTTTTCTTGGTCACGTGTAGTTGACGCGAGTCGTGTTTCCGTGCTGCACTTGCTACGTCATCGAAAATGTGAGGTGGTGAACGCAGCATCCAGTTTGGTCGGTGGCAGTGGCAGCTTTTATCTCTAAATTGCGTTTTCAGGTGGTATGGAAGACGGAACAGGTGAGTCACTGGGGAGAGGGTGTACTACTGCTCGCATCTCTCTCTCTCTCCACTGCGGCGGGACCACCTTGTGCAGCCTCTCTCTCTCGTCCCTTATTCCTCTATCATAAGGAGTCCCGTCGGTGGTGAAGGTCGCGCTGGGCTAGACCGCTGCTGCCTCTGGAGCATGAACGTCCTAGACTATCAAGGCAGCGTGGAGAGGGGTGGGGAGCACCCGGAAAAGGCAGGGAGGTGGTGGTGTACGGTAGCCGGGCTGCATCAATTCGTCCCCGTGCTCCAGACTGGGAGTGGCGTCTTGGGACACGCTACTCAGGGGGAAACGCTGGAGAGACGTTCCGCCATGCTGCGCAGTAGGTGACGACTGGACATGAGTAGGGAGAATAACAATAGCACGGGGCAATTTTCTGCAAGCCGCCTGGAATCCTAGCTGCTGATCCCTTGATCACTTTCTCTCATCCATGCAGGCAGTGAGCTCTCCAGTACCTGCTGCCGAGGAGCTAGTGGCAGAGCTTGAAAGCCTGATCCTGCTCAGTACACAAACACTCAGAATGCTTCTCTAAATCCCTGCATTGTTCCTGATGCAGGCACTGGGAAAAGGCTAAGGCTAAACAAGAGAATGAAGTGGCTGCTGCCTTCCAAACTCAACACTGTGTTTAGGTGTCTTTACTTTTGGCTGTTCCACTTATTTTCAGAGAGCCTCTTCTCAGGCTAGAAGACCAGAAAAAGAAAAGAGAACAATTAACAATTCAGGTTGGAAGGGACTTCTGGAGGTGTCTAGTCCAACCTTCTTGCTCAAAATAGGGTCAACACCTAAGTCAGACCAGTTTGCTCAGGATTTCCTCTGGTCAGGGCTTGAAAACCTCCAAGACTGGAGACTGCACAACTTCTCAGGGTCCCTGTTCCACTGCTTGACTGTCCTCATGGTGAAAACCAGTTTCCTTATAGTCAGTGTGAATCTTGCTTGTGTCAATTTGTGCCTGTTGTGTCATCTTCCCACTATACAACACTGTGAAGAACCTGGCTCTGTCTTGATAGCCTCCTATTAGGTGCCCCTGCAGCCTTCCTTCCTCCAGGCTGAACAAGCACAGTTCCCTCAGCCTCTCCTCATAGTGCAAGTACTCCATCACCCTGACATCTTGGTTGGCCCTCTGCTGATCCTCTTTATCACTTACTTTCTTGTATTGGGGTGCCCAAAATTTGATGCATCATTTTAGATGTGATCTAATGAGCACTGAGTAAAGGAGGATAATCACTTCCCCCAATCTACTAGCTATGGTCCTGGTAATATAGCTCAGGATTCAGCTAACCACCTTTGTTGCCAGGGCATGGGTCTAGCTCATATTCAGCATGCTGTTTTCCAAGATCCTCAGGTCCTTTTCAGTGGAGCTGCTCCCCATCCAGTCTGCAGATGGTATTGATGCCAGGGGTTCTTCTTCCCTAAGTGCAGGACTTGACATTTGTCCTTGTTGAATTAAATTAAGTTTGTGTCAGCCCATTTCTCCAACCTGTCTAGATCCTGCCCTTGAGTGTATTTACTTCATCCTCCCAACTCCTGCAAACTTGTCAAGAGGAAGAGGTATCACCTCCTCCAGGTGTTTGATAAGATTTTAAACAGGACAGGTCCCAGAATAGACTCCTGCAGTGCCCCACTAGTCACAGGCATCCCAGCAGACTGCAACCCATTAACCACCACTCTGAGCTCAGTCATGCAACTAGTTTTTAAACCCATCTAGTTGTCTACCCATCCAGACTATAATATCTCAACTTGGATATGAGAATATTGGAGGATACAGTATTGAAAGCCCTGCTAAAGTCGAGGTAAATGGCATCCAATGCTCTCCATCCACAAATCCTGACATTTTATCACAGAAGGCAATTAGGTTGTTCAGGCATGATAGTCCCTTGGTAAATGCATGCTGACTGTTCCAAATCAGCACCTCCTTCACGTGCTCAAATTATGTTCCAAGAGGACTTTATGATTTTCCAAGGAACTGAAGTTCCCTGGGTTGAAACTTTGGTTTTGTTTGTTTGTTTTAAGATGAATGCAACATTTTTCCTTCTCTAGTCATCAGGGAATTCCCCTGAACTTCATGACTTTTCAAAGCTGATAAGAGAATAGCCTCACTATGAAACCAGACAGTCCTCTCAGCATACTTTGATGCAGCCCATCTGGTCCCATGGATTTGCACAGATGAAGTTCCTTGAAATAACCCCTGATTCAATCCTCTTCCACTGTTGGTAGTTTTCCTTGAACCCTGTCTCTAAGCACAGAGGCCTGGGAGACTACCAGTGAGGATTTGAGGCCAAGAAGGCATTGAGTGCCTCAGCCTCATCTATGTCCACTGTCACTAGATCACCCATCCCATTGAGCAATAGGCCCACCTTCTCCTTGTTCAGTCTTTTACTATTAAAGTGGTAGTAGAAGCTCTTCTTGCCCTTGATCTGTGGTTGGTAGACTTCCTCAAGTTGCTTTAAGAAGGCTTTGTCTGCCTCCTTACCCTGTCTGTAACAGACTCCTGCCACAATATCACACTTGTTAGCCTCTGCTTTGATCTCGTTCAGTTCCTATTAGTTGTGAGGGTATTTTTTGGAAATTTAGACCAAATGGAAGCAAAGATATATAGATTGGAAAATAAAAACAAACTGGGCAATTAAATTAATTTCCTTTATTATATTTAATTTATGATTAAATCATACAATCAAGAAGGCTGGACTTGATGATCTTAGAAGTCTTTTCCAACCATAGCAATTATATGATTCTGTGAAATATAAACCTGTGAGCTTGTGGTAACTATTGGTTGTATTCAGAGTGATCTGTGGAGAAACAGGTTAAAGTTACGGGGGGGGAGTGAGGGAGGGAGGAAGAGTTCACTTCAAATTTTAGTGTATTTTGTTAAGTAGTTCAAATAACTTTGTGCTTTTTTAAAATTTTGCCTTATTTTAGTTCAAAGTAAGCAGTAACTATGCAGCCATTTTGGCACTAGCAAGTCACTTATCCCCTTCTGGTTTTACTTAGCCCTTTTTCCTTCAACACCAAAATAATTATAATGATTCTTCAGTGTGTTGACTACTTGTGCAAAATACTATAGTGCAACTAATAGGTCTTACTTAACAGGCCTTCACTAGTACCTATAAGAAGTATTAAGGATTCTTCTAGTATAATGAGCTACCAAGACTGAAGAATTTCTAATTTACATGCATAGCTATGTCTTGAAAAGTGTCAGACTTGAAGGTTAATGCAGATAGTTAGAAACCATCTGTAGTCAGGTTTTGAAAAATATTGTATTGTTCCTGCTTGAAGTTGGTTGATATTGATTAATAATTACCAACTCAAGAGCTAGCAGGCAGTAATTAGACACTGTCCTAGTGATAAGTTATCAAACCTGAAAAATAAACAAAAACCCATAAAACCTTTTACTTTATTTGTCATGTTTGTGCTTGGCATTAGGATGGGGATAAAAACTAAATAGATAGGACCAGCATTTCCCATATTTGGTGGTACAGGTCTACCAGTTTGCAGTATTGTTCTGGTTAACTAATTGAATAACCTGTGACCTGAAAGCCATCAGGCCTTTTCAGTGGTACACACTCTATAGTGCTCAGTAGTTCAATCAAGATGGGAAACATCCTGATTGCTTGTTAGGGAATTGCTGAATCTAGCAGCACCATAGAAACAAGTCTGCCACAACTCAATATTCCCAGATCCAACCAGTAGCAAGGTTGAGAATGTATTCCCAGAGGGTACACAAATACATATATAGTGTACATATGCATATGGCCAACAACACAGAACACAGACGGAAACACTCAGCACTCAGACAAACAGCAACAATGACCTTATCCTGTTCCCCTCTCTGGCTGATCAGGATGAAGGTTCATTAGTGGGAAATATATATGTATATGCAATGTGGATCCATCCAGTAACTGGATTTAGACAGTCTATCTAGTATCTGGCCCCTGGATCCCCATGTCTCCCTAGTTGCTCGCACCTGGGCATATGAGCCTCCAAGGCTCATAGCCCCACTCCAGTTGCTAGTACAGACCCCCTCTTACATGCACATACTAGCTGGGCTTAGACACTTGATCTATATAGTAGCTACACTTGATCTACATAGTAGCTGGCCCTTAGGTCCCCTCAGTCTCCCCAGCTGCCCCTCACAGAAACACACACATAAATGAGTTTCTTAGTCCACTCCCAGAGCCCACAGTCTCATTGGCAGTTGTCTTGGACCCTCTGGTCCCTCCAGTAGCCAATTCCTCCAGATGCCCTACCTTTAGAGACACATGCATACCAGGCTCCCAAGCCACGACCTTCTCCAATGTGGGTCCTTCCCATGGGCTGCAGTTCTTCACAAACTTTTCCATCTTGGATCCCCCATGGGGTCATAGGTCCTGCCAGAAAACCTACTTTTGTGTGGGCTCCTCTCCACAGAGCAACAGGTCCTGCTAGGAGCCTATTCCTGTTTCAACTATCTACAGGCTGTAGCTTCCTTCAGGGCACATCAACTGCTCTGGCATGGGGTCTTCCCCAGGGTGCAGGATGGGCATCTGCTCTACCATGGACCTCCATGGGCTGCAGGGGAACAACCTGCATCACCATGGTCTTCACCTCAGGCAGCAGGGGAATCTCAGCTCCAGTGCCTGGAGCACCTCCTCCCCCTCCTTCTTCCCTGACCTTGGTGTCTGCAAGGTTGTTTCTCCCTCATATTCTCACTCATCTCTCTCCAGCTGCTGTTGCACAGCCATTTTTTTTTAATCCTTCTTCAAATAGGTTATCACAGAGGCGCTACCAATATTGCTGACTGGCTCAGCTTTTGCCAGCGGTGGGTCCATCTTGGAGCTGGCTGAAACTAAGTAGCTGTTGGACATGGGGGCAGCTTCTGATGTCTTCTCAGAAAAAACACCCCTGCATCCCCTCTCCACTACCAAAACCTTGCCATGTAAACCCAATACAATGTCAAATACACCTAAATATAAATTGTTACTGTTGGGAGGGGATGTTAAAGTACAAATAGTAAATTGTGTTTAAATTTATCTGGTAAGGAGAAAACTAAATTGGATTATTTTTAGGCTAAATATATTAGTATGTTATTTTTTTCATTTATTCTATTTAAAGGAATATTTGAAGCATACTAGATTTTGATTACATTATAAAACCAACAAAAAAGAGAAGTTACAGTGAACTTTAAGCAAGCTTTTGTGAGAGGGAAGAATTCGGAGGCATATTTAGGTGTTGCTTGGTGAGTTTTTTAAAAATTGCACTGTCATGTAAACCATTTTTAATGCTTTATTACTGGGAAGAGTAATAAAGTGGTGAATCACAATTAAAAACTACTATATTCCACACAACTTGATAGTGATGATTTTGTTTTACAAGTAACAAAAGATTTTGATCCCAATGTGTTTTCACTGCAAGTACACTCGCATGTGTGCTTTTTTAAATGGGACGTCTTGTTGGGCAGGTGAAAATATGTAGAGTGGCTAGTTCTTAGCTACATGTGTGCAAACTGACTATTCTACGCACTACCACCCTTTGTAAGAGGATAAAGGTTTCAGTTAAGATTCCGAGAAGGTAGTTATAAATTTGGCTCCTTCTGTACCCAGCTACCAACTTCAACAAACCTTCTAGGAACTCAGTATCTACTTAAGCCTCTGTTAAATTTGGTTGGGATTGGCCAAGAGACTCGGAAGTTAATAACTGAAGGGAGATGGATGAACAGCTGGTGAGATTCCATCTTGTTCTCCTAGGAAATCAAAACACTTCCATTTACTCTTTGTAGCTTTTATTTATAATCTATATAAATAAAAATTATTAGTTTCAGAAAATCATACTGTATTTCTTTCTGTATTGTAGGGATGCTTGCTCACCAGTAGTAAATGGTGATATAAGTCAGTTATTAAAACATTTATTTACTAAACACACCCTCTATTAATGGTTCTTTCAAGTTTATAATCAAAATATTAAGTGAAAAAATGCTCATCCTCTTATTGTTGAGAATAAATCATTCTGACATGTGAAAAAAAGGTGTCCTAAATTTCTTTCAGGAGATATCAAGGCGAATTGTGGAGTTAAAAGCCATAACAACAAATATATGGAACGAATCCTCCAGTAATTTCAGTGTTATTGACTTCCCAAGGCAGAGGTAGTATCTTAAGTAGTTCAAAGTCCTTAGCAGATTTTTCTTCCAAGAATGAATGTAGTTTCATTTGAACCTACAGGAACTTGTATGCGGTAACGAGTTTTGTAGCTTAACTACATATTGTGAAAAAGTGCTTCCTTTTGTTCTGAACCTGCTAGTTTCATTCCATAGCCCCTAGTCTTAGGAGAGAGAGAACCATTTTCTTCTCCATTCAGGATTTTATAGTTTTTCTTCATATCTTGCCCTTAACATTTCCCCAATCCTGAAAATTTCTATAGTTATAAAATATTTGTAGGCAAGCAATTTGTGTATTTTGTTTTTACTTTTAGTGATTTGTGTAGTTACAGTACTAGACTGTTCCCTTTCCTGAGGTTTATTGAAAGACAGTTGAACTGAATGTCTGCTGTTTGTTGGTGTATGAATGCGAAACTCACAAGCTGAGAGCAAAATGAATCTGTTTATTGCAGAGTTAAGACAGTACTTATACCCTTAGTGTGAGAATCTCTGTTCAGTCCTTCGCACGCAAGCGGGTTGCAGGCCTGTAATAAATTCATCAGCCTGACTGGTAGTTTTCTCGAGGTTTTCAGGCTTCGAAGAAAGAGGATGCCTTTCCTGTTCTCAGATTTTGTGTAATCTGCTTTCTCTCGTGCTTCCCAGGAATTTTCTGCAATGTCAGGCTTTGCTGTTTCCTCACATCTCCCCCTTTTTTTCTTTTTATTGGGGTCATAGATAAGGCTAAGGTAACCATGACTTGGTTTTGCGTGCTTTTAACAGCTCTGATTATGTCAAAAAGGACAAGACAGAAGATTAAAAAAGATATCGTTGCCAGACAACCTAGTCCAATGAAAACCCAAATGTGTAAATTTATCCAAAAAACCAATTTTTCGGATTTAGCCAAGAAAGATCACTTTTCAGATCTGTCAACACCTTCTGTTCCTCCAGAGTTTGTAAAAGTCTGAGTTGATGTTTTAATTGAGTGTGAAGTGACTGTATATTCTGTTGTAAGTATTTATCAAAGGCCCCTTTGGAGGTGGTTTTTAACTGTCTCCCAATTCTGTTCCGTGTCATTCCATGGAAGAGGAGTGACACATAAAGAATTATGGATATGTTCCTAATCACAGTGCAGGGATAGATGAGGTTTTTGGGCCTCAACTCTCTTGCCTACCCATATAAGAGGACTTTCCAAAGCATCTAATCTAGCCATTATTTCTTTATCAATGTTTTCCTGTGTTTTTAATTATTTTGTGATATTTAAGTCAAAGCCTGTTCCATGGTATGGGCAATTTGAATGGAATGAGTTAAGGCAGCGACAGCCACAGAGGCTGTGGTTAATATTATTACGGCAGAAACAATAGCAAAGATTAATCAACCCAGAAATTTGCGAACTCCTTACTCGTTTGGATTTTCTCTTGGACTATTCGAGCCAATTGCAAGAGACCATCCTGTCCTTCCCAAGCCCCAGTCAGATTTACAGGTACCCAAATTTCAGATCATCTTTTAAATGGAAGAAGGACAGAATAGTTACACATATCTTCATAGGTTATACATGATTTGAAAACAAAAGAATCAGCGGATAAAAAATATAAACAATTTCTATAATTGATCAAAAAATCATTAGCTAAAGCAGAAATATACAGGTGTGAAGTATAAGTCATTAGTAATTGTTCCTCTAGCAGAGTTAAATTAGCAATTGTAGCATTCTTATCTAATTTTACTTGGTATATCCTATTGCCAAAAGCAGGTAACAACATTTTCCACAAATGTTTGTGCACGCGGGAGTGATTATTACCTAAATAATATTGAATTAATGATCTGGCCATCCCACCATCATGCTAAACAATACTGTGGTTTGCCTTTTGGGACAGGAGAATGGTTGCATTGGTCCCACTTTATTTACAGATACCATGTGGTCCCCAATCAATTGCCCTCCCCTACTGTAAGAATTGTTGTTGCGGCTGTTGTCCTATACATGATGTCTATTCCAAATGCCGTATATTGGAGATGGGTGTAAAATGACATTTGGGGGAAGGAGTGGCATCCACAGATTTGTTGGAGGTGGACAGAATGGACGGCAATGTAATAGTCAATTTTCTTGCATTCTCTGAGTGTACATATATTAAATGAAATTGCATGGAAAAGTTAGCACAAGGTAAAGAGGTACTCATTTGATTCTATGTTAAGCATATAGGCAGTAAATCAGTAACAAAAGTACTGTTAATACTATATGTATCTACAATATCCTGATCCAGGGGAGGAAGCCAAGTTCTTCCTACCCATTCTTGTTCCATTGTTGCTGAGGAGAGGCTCATGGATCCCACCAAGTCAGAGGCCAAAACGGTGGAGGTTGAATGATGTGGGCCCAATAGATTCTCCCTTTCACCACTTGATGGCAGTATAGCAGAAGAAAGACAACAAGGTTCATTGTTGTCCTTGGCTGGGTTTGATGTATCTTGCCGGGAGCCAATATGGTCCTGCAGGTAAAGAAACACACCCATCACCTCTCCCCCAAGCTAACAGTGGAACTGGACCTTTCCGCTGACCGCTATGTACATCCTTGTATGTAACTTCTGGGTAAACTCCTCCATCAGCAGTCTGACCCAGGAGCCTTTTATGTGTGTTTAAGTTGTCTCTAGAGAAGAGATTAAAAAAATTTAAAATATAGGTTGCTTTGTCAAGCTGCTCTTGAGGGAGCATTCCTATTGGGTTCCTTCTCTTTTGTTTTTGCAGCATGTTTTTCAATGTGTAATGTGCCCTTTCCACTATGGCTTGCCCTGTTGGGGAATGGGCAATACCTGTGACATATTTGATACCCCAAGTGTGGAAAAATTCTTGTATTTTATGAGATGTATATGCGGGTCCCTTATTTGTTTTTATCTGTTGAGGGACACCCATCATGCTGAAGGCACAGAGCCAGTGTCGGGTAGCATCTCTTGATTTCTCACCCTTGTGTGCTGTTGCTACTATGAATCCTGAAAAGGTATCAATAGAAACATGGACATATTTAAAAGTCCCAAAGCCAGATATGTGTGTTACATCTCTTTGCCAAATGTCATTAGGTTTCAACCCTCGTGGGTTTGTGCCTGATGTTTGTGGCAAAGAGTCTGCTGACATTGTGAGCAAGTATTCACTGCATCCCCTGCTTGTGGCAAATTTAGATGGAATTGTTTTGCCAGTGCTTGGGCATTTTGATGGTAGAAATAATGAGAAAGTTTTGCCTGCCCTAACTTTTGTGGTATAGTGACTGTCATGGTTAAGGGCATCTACCCTTGCATTACCTTCCACTATAGGTCTAGGTAGAGTGGTGAGTGACCTAAGGTGCAGGATGTAATATTCATGAGACCTGTGAAGTAAAAAGTTGTAGAGTGGTTAATAACACAAAAATATTTTTATTAGAGACTTCCTTCAAGAATGAGTGCTCAATTCTCTCAAGGATTCCTGTAACATAAAGAGAATCATGAACAATGTTAATAGGTTCCTGTGAAAAAAGGCAGAATGCTTCTACCACAGCTGCCAGTTCGACTAGCTGGGTAGATCCAGGTTGAAAGGTTATCGAATGTTCCCACTGTCTCTTATAATTTCTCTGCAGGGTGACAGCTCTGTGTGTCTTTCCTGATCCATCAGTGAAAACAGTCTTTGCATTAGGGATTGGAGTTTTCATTTGTAGTCATTGTTGAAAGGGGAGTTCCTTGAAGGATTGTAGCAGGGCATGTCGAGGCATCGTGTGAAAAAATTGTCCATTATAGTCTGCAAGAGCAATTTGAAATGACAGTGAATCCCTGAACAGATTCTTCAATTCTGCTGCAGTAATAGGGAGATGTATTACTGCCAGATCACGTCCTGGTAGGCTCTGGCATTGGAGTTGTCCCATCTATAGCAGCTGAATAAGCATCTCAAGCTGAGTGGTTATAGTTTTTGAAAAGGTGTGTGGCAGAAAACCCCATCCTAATAGCCAGAGACGATGTTCCTGTACATCACATTGACCAATAAGAGCATAGGGTTGGAAAGATTGCAGAATCACAAACAGTTGCAAAGGCAAATCTGGATTTTGTGTGGCAAAGGACTTATTGATTTTATCACTTACAGTCTCTTAAGACTTTTGGGCAGTTTTTGTCACCTGCCATAGGGAAGAGAGATCTGGGTCCCCTTCTAACAATTGAAATAAAGGGGTGATTGCCAATAAAGGGCGAATCCAATTAATAGTATGTTGGGGGGTTGAGTTTTCTTTTCTGTTCCTTCCTTATCACCTGTAGAATTTCTTCCCATTGAGTTGCTAATGGCAACTGATTGCTGGGTGCTTGAGACAAAGGGGGAACTCCTCTGGGTTTTTGGGAGTTTTCTCTGGGAGGGAGGAGCGGAGATACCGGGGGATTCGGGCTGGGGAAGGGGCTGGTCGCAGCTCCTAGCCCTCTCTGTCTTCGGAGGAGGACGGTCAGAGTCGCTGCTCTTGGGGAAAGGAATTCCACTGCTGCTGCCAGAGCCCGGCCCAGAGCTGCTTCTTCTGCCATGGGGTGAGCCTCTGCTCGTGAGAACAGCCACTGAACTGGGACCTTATTAACAATTACCTCACTAAAAGAGAGACCTATCACCATCTGCTCGTGTGCCCGGGATCCTGAGCTTGGGCTCTCCCTGCCCTGCTGGAAACCCCTCACCCCCACCTGCCGAAACATCCTGCTGTCCGAGAGTCCTGCTGGGGTACTGGTGTGATAGATGAGTAATGCGATGATTGACTTTCACAATTAATAGACAAATATCATGTATATAGGTTAAGAAAAGTTTTATAGATTTATAGTTATGTTTTACCCCCTCACGTGGTTATCAAGGGACAGCTGGAGTTGGGACATCTGGGAGGGCCGGCTTGTCACTATGGTGACATCTGACTTCCAATCAGGATTTGAAGAAGAGATCTCCACCACTGGACAGCAAAGAAGGAGTTGATAGACAGAACTTTAGAAGGGGTTAAAGGGTTAAAAGGGGGAAACCTCCATTGTGAGGGGGCTGAGCACATGGCGGGGAAAATCTTTTGCTCCCGGCGCCATAACCATTGTTCTTTATTCAGTCTTCTGTTGTATTTTTGATAAGGTTTAATAAACCTTCCTAAACTATGAAAAGTGAGTAGCTATTTCTCACACTGGGATCAGCTGCCTCCAGGGTTTGTGAAATGAAGCCTCTCTTCCACCCCTTCCCGTCTTCAGACAAAAGCTGCCATTGCCACCTGCTCCCCGAGCCCATGCCAGAGTGCCCCCTGCAGCCACGTGGGGATCACCACACCTGCCCTGCCCACCAGGAGCTTGCCAGTGCCCCTGCCTGCTGTGACCGTAACTACACCAAAGGGGAAAGTGCCGCAGCCGAAAGGCTGTTATTGGGTTCCTGGTTCTGTTTGTTGTTAATGCCGTAGTTTTTGTTGTTTGTTTGCTTTATTATACACACTAGTAAAAACTGTTATTCCTATTCCTCTATCTTTGCCTGACAGCCCCCTTAATTTCATGATTCTAATAATTCGGAAGGAGGGGATTTACATTCTCCTTTCCAAGGGAGGCCTTTTCTGCCTTCCCTAGCAGACACCTGTCTTGTAAACCAGGACATAGTGCCTAACAACTTTTGCAAATCCTTCAATGTGTGTATGTCGGGTTTTAGGGTCACTGGCTGTGGGGTGACTGTTGTCTCCAATAATTTGAAATCCAGGTATTTCCAGGGAGGTTCTGTTTGGATTTTTTCTGTGGCTACGCACAAGCCTGTGCTGGCAAGCGTTACCTTTAAAGCAGCAAGACAATCACACAATAATGGGGAGTTGTCAGAAGCAATGTCCTGGTTTAGGGCAAATTTGGGAGAAAACCTCCAAAAGGGGGGCCCCTCCCAAAAGCAAATCCACACGGCCCCTCCCCTCAACCGGTTTGGGAAGGATTCCTCAGAGACAAGTGGAAAGAACCTGTTTATTTAACAGGCAAAGCACCCCCCAGCACACAAAATGAACAATACCGGATGACACCACTCTTTCACCTCTCCGAAAAAAGATGACAAATTCAGAAAGTCTCTTTCTTGGGGGTGGTCACTCTGTTATCGGTCCCTCCGGCGCTGGGGTAGCTGCTGCAGGCCACAAGGTGCAAACTCTCGGTGTTTGCCTGGGTCCCAGTCCGGAGCAGGTTCAAGTAGGTCCAAAAAAAGGGAAAGGAGAAACAGTCCAGGAAAAAAAATTTGGACTGCTTAGCTAAACTAACTAATAAGCAGGAGCAAAAAGCAAGAGCAAAGCAGGAGCAAAGCAGAAGCAAGAGCAAAGCGAAAAGCCAGGCAAAAAGCAAAAAGCTGCACTATGTACTGTCCTGTCTCTGTGTCCTGCCAGCCATGGGGGAGCGGCTGATAAGAAACCAAAACAAAACATTCACTCTTCAGAGCCAGTCTTGAAGGCACAGAACATAATATCCAGCATAAACAGCACACACGAGTGGGGATACAAGCATCATAACGTCACCCTAGGACAAGCAATTAAAATATTGTCCATGTAGTCATACAGCAAAACAGATAGATATTTTTGCCATACTGGTTGTATTGCAGAGTGAACAACAAATTGACAGATAGTAGGACTCTTTTTCATACCCTGACGTAGCACAACCCAGAGATATCGTTCTATGGGGGGTCTCATGATTGACAGATGGTAAAGAAAAGGCAAATTTAGGTGCATCATCAGGATGCAAAGGAATTGTAAAAAAGCAGTCTTTCAAGTCAATTATCACTAATTCCCAGTGTTCTGGAATCATTTTGGGGTTAGTTATTCCTGGCTGCAATGCCCCGATAGGTGAAATGACTGTGTTGATTGCCCTGGGATCCTCTAAAAGCCTCCGCTTTCCCGATTTCTTAGGGTAACAAAAATAGGTGTATTCCAGGGGCTGATGGAAGGAATTATGTGACCCAAACATAATTGTTCTTGCACAAGGATCTGGGCTTGCTGAAGCTGCTCATTTTTCAGGGGCCATTGGCTTATCCAGATCAGCCTGTTTGAAAGCCAAGTCAGTTTAACAAGCAGCTTTTCATCAATTGCCTCAATCAAAAATATGTTGAAATTATCAAACTCCATTGTGTCATCAGGTCCCACCCCCACAGAGTGGCTGGGATTGGGAGTACATACAGTCACAGGGTGTCAGTCTTGCCCTCTGGTCTGATGATTTTCAGTTCCTTTGTAGACTGCCAGGGAATCTGCTGACCTCCAATGCCTGCTATGATCACAGTTGAGGGGGCCAGGGGCCACTCTGAGGGCCAGTCCTTTTGGGATGTGATGGAAACATCTGCTCCAGTGTCAACCAAACCTTTAAAAGACTTAGATTCTATTTGACAAGCGAGTAATGGTTGTTGTACCCCTATGATTTTTGACCAAAATATTTGCAGAGTGCCTGTGTTTCCAAATCCTCCTGCATCTTGTTGTTGCTGTAAGATCAGTGCTGAACAAGTGTCCTGATTTAGGGCAAATTTGGGAGAAAACCTCCAAAAGGGGGCCCTCCAGAAAGCAAGCCCACATGGCCCCTCCCCCCAACCGGTTTGGGAAGGATTTCCTCGTAGAGAAGTGGAAAGAACCTGTTTATTTAACAGGCAAAGCACTCCCCAGCACACAAAATGAACAATACCGGATGACAAAACTCATTAGCTGCTCTGAAGAGATGACAAATTCAGAAAGTCTCTCCGGTGGTTGGTCGCTCTAAGTCCCTCCAGCGCTGGAAAAGGCCGCTGCCCAGAGTAGGCCCCGGTGGGCTACCAAGTACGGGCTCTCGGTGTTTGCCTGGGTCCCAGTCCGGAGCAGGTTCGAATGGTTCCAAGAAAAGGGAGAGAAAAACAGTCCAGGGAAAACTCGGACTGCCTCAGCTAGCTAAACTAACTAACTAAAAAGCAAAAGGAGCGCAGTGTTCTGCCCCATCCGTGCCCAGACAACATCAGTGTTCCAGCAGATTGTGGAGGAGTGAGTCTAGTTCTTGATAACAAAACTCTGTGCTTCTTCTTCTCCCCACCTTTGCTTTCAGCCAGTCTTGAAGGCACAGAATATAATATCCAGCATAAACAGAACACACGATTGGGGATACAAGCATCATAACATCACCCTAGGACAACAGGGAATTGCTGGCAGCGGTATTAATTGTGCCAGTCTGCTCCCCTGTGCCACAGTACAGGGAGGATTAGGTGTCCAAGCCATGATTTTAATTTCCCCCTTATAGTCAGCATCAATGATTCCTGGTTATATAAATAGTCTTGTGTGGGTGGTAGAGGAGTGTCCCGGAAGTAAAGAATGTGTTTGAAAAGGCAGTGGCCTGCACACAGAGGTGGGTAGCAGGTGAACTGAGGTATCATTCAGGGTTGTAGTAGTGCTGATGGCCACATCCAGACTGGCACTCCCAGGGGTATCCCTTGCAAGGCTTGTGCTTCTATTTGTGTCAGATTGAGTGAGGTCCTGTTGGATTGAGAGGCACTGGACCCCAGTGTGCCCTCCTTTGAGTTTCCCTGCTGTGGGAGAAGGTTGCCGTGTTTGTCATATTTAGACCAGCATTGATTGCTCCTATGAAACCCTTTTTGGCAGCGAGGACAAGGTTTACTGGGCTTTTTATTGCCGCTTTGTCCCTTTGGACACTGTTACATAGTATGTCCTTGTTCCCCGCATTCAAAGCACTTAATAGCTGCTCTGGCCACTTGCAGTTGTTGGGCTATTGCAGTAGCAATTAGTTCTGCTTTAAATTGTTCCGAGCCGATATTAGCACATCCCTTGATATAATCAGAACGTTCAACATTAGCACAATTATGAATTGGGTCCAGGGTTTTTTTACAGTCATTGTTAGCATTTTCATAAGCAAGAGATTTTAAGACAGCATCAGCCGCTTCCTGCATTTCAATTTGCCATCTAACAGCAGATTGTAATCGATCAATAAAGGTAATATATGGTTCCTGAGGCCCTTCCCTCACAGCAGCAGCACCAGACTCCAACTTTTTTGTATCAGGTACCTTTTGTAGTGCCTGCATGGCAGTAACAGTAGACTGATCCCACTCTTGGGGGAGGAGTCTTGAGCCTGGACAGTAGCGTATACGTCTGTGCCAGAGAGCTGTGACGCAATGATATTAATGGGTGGTTGTTGATTACCATTGTTCAATGCCTGAGTTTGAGCCAAATCTACAAATTCCATCCACCTGTCTGGAGTACTGTCCTCCTGTCAAAATTGTCTTAAAAAGAGATTTACAATCCACTGGTAATATAGTATATCCTTCTGCTATTGCATCCAATAAATTCATAGTAAAGGAGGAATGTAAACAATTTTCTTTCACCGATCTCCTCAGTTCCTTTACCATCTCACATGACAATTGTTCATGATGTGGGTTTTGATTATGATATACAACAGGCATAGCTTGAAAAAATTGGATAGCACCCTCCTCCAATGCTCACCTCCGGCATTTCTGTATTAACCTTTCTGGCTCAGGTCCTATAGGTGGTATTCTTTCCTCATCAAAGTCACTAAAGGAATAGGACAAGGTATAAGACGGTGGTGGAATATGTGAAACATTTGCTGCAGCCTTTTTGCGTGATGTTTGTATTTCTTCCACGCTAGGAGCACCTGCGGCCATAGCACGTACTGGGCCTAAGGAGGACATAAATCTGGTTCTTGTCCAGAATCAATAAGACCCGGATCAAACGGATCCTTTTTCTCCAGATCATTATCCTCAGGTGATGTTTCATTAACAAAAACAACAGTATCTGATGGCAATGCAAGTGGAGCATCCGCAAGGACGCGATCTACTACCTGAAATTGTTGAAAATCCACACACCAAGTAATAATATCATCAGGGTGGACATTGTGATGAGAAATTTGGTGGGTTTGTAAACATTCACCAACCTTTCACCAGTTAGTAAGATCATAGGAACCATCTGATGGATACCAGGGACAAAATTGTTTGACCCATATAAGTAATTGGATGAGGCTTTGGGGTTGGAGTTTTTAGCCCTGTTCCCTGGTGATGCTCAGCAGACAGTCTTTATGCAGTTTTTGGGATTTCGTTGCACCTTGCCCCATTATAAGAAATGCTGCCCAACTGTTCACAAAAGGCTAACTTGTTCTATAGCCAGCAATGAAAGGAGCTCCTTCGAGATCAACTGAACACACGTATGCTTGATTCGGTCAGGGTAGACCACCAGACTGGATCATGTCAGTAGTAATGAAGCCCCTGTAAATCGGATGACATTTGTTGGTGTATGAATGCGAGACTCACAAGCTGAGAGCAAGATGAATCTGTTTATTGCAGAGTTAAGACAGTACTTATACACTTAGTGTGAGAATCTCTGTTCAGTCCTTCACATGCAAGCCGGTTGCAGGCCTGTAATAAATCCATTGTCCTGACAGTTTATTAGTTTTCTTGAGGTTTGCAAGCTTTGAAGAAAGAGGATGCCTTTCCTGTTCTCAGATTGTGTGTAATCTGCTTTCTCTCGTGCTTCCCAGGAATTTTCTGCAATGTCAGGCTTTGCTCTTTCTTCATAGCTGTTTATACCAGTGATATCTAATTTGTGACCCACTGATTATATCTGACTCTCCAGAAGAGTTAATCTAGCATTTCCTGGATCCCCAAGATTGGAAAATGGTTTGAGACCTTATAAAGACTGCAGAGAGTGGCTACCTAAGCAACTTATCACACAATTGGAAGCGTATGTTATGTGGCCAAAATGGGTGTCCCTCATTGCTAGGCATGCACCACCACATAGCTGAAATGCATGCCTTCTAGTCATTTGGTAGGGGAATGGTTGGGATATTGTTATGCCAAGATGGTGTTGACTCAGAGAATTTAACTTTTAAAATATTTAGTTATTAATTCAGGTATTGAGAAACAAAGAAGACAAATAATTAAACACTTAGGGAAAATACCTTTCTTCTCCCTTCCCCAGTCTCAACTTCAGACACCTCTCTTCCCCCCTCCCTAGTCTCCACTGCCCTTATTTTTGCCATGCATTACACTCAGTCCCTTCAGTGAGGCAAGACAGGGCAGGATGTTTGGAACAGTGCATAGTGTTTTTCTTACACTGCTCCTGGAATTTTATTAATTTCCTCTGTTCTGGCATGGGCTTCTTTACAGGCTGCAGCCCCTTTTGGGGGTATACCTGCTTTGTTGTGGATTATCCATGGGCTGTAGTCCCCTCAGACACATACCACCTCCTCTGACATGGAACATCTTCTGAGAGTGTCTCCAACTGTGTCCCCAACAGTGTCCCTTTCCTTGTGTCTTTCTTTCTTTCTTCACCAGTCCTCATGCTCCCTTCCTGTGTGTCCTGTCTCTAGCTGCTACCACTCTTCGTTAAATATGTTTGTGCAGAGGCATCACGTTGAAGTTTTGCTATGTGGTGGGTTGTTTTCATCAGTTGCTGCGCTAGCTAGTTGTAACCAGCTGTGACTAGCACAGGACAGTTCATGGCCTATGCATGCACAGATCAGTCTTGCAGACCCATTCTACCAAAAACCTGCCATTTATGCTAAGTATAGATATACTGCAAGCACTTCAAGGGAATCTTTGTTGCCAGCTGTTGCTGAAAGGTGAAGTATCACTGAACCAAAAAGGAAAAATCAGACAATGTATCAAACTAAGCCTTTCAAAACTATTATTTTGTTATTGACTTAGCTGCATTGCACATATTTAATAACCTGAAGTATTAAAGAATTTTGCTGAATGTCGCATGTGCCGAGCACATAATATACATGTCCCAAACAAAGCTTTTTACTTTAAAAATGCTCATGTGTAAGACCTCAACTTCAATATTGCTTGGAGAATTAAATTAAATTAGCCTAGTGATGCCCTAAGGAGCCTGGAAATAAAACATCACACTTTTGAGATAATATTAGTATAGGAGGTAATATAAAGGTTAGTCTTTATTGGAGGCCTCCAGGGACAGATACAGAAAATGTCCACAAAATGCCCCCCTACCCACAGCGTGAATAGTGTTTTTTAAGTTTAGCAAATTAGCATAATTGACAAAAATCACCAATTAGAGACTTAAGAGGTGAGGTAATTTCCCCCTCTCTAAATCCTCCCCCTTCAGGTGGAAACTGAACTTTGTTTATGAAAATGTGTCTTGGAGTGCTGTTTTTCAGTCTTGGTTTCTAAGGAGAACCAAGATAGCATAGTATCACTGTTGAGTCATAGATGACAGTTAGATCCGAAGGCAAAGTGGCATCAGCCACCTCGTTTATTTCATCCTCTCTTCTTTTAGAGCTTAGTTCGCTGCAGGTGGACTTGATTGGTCATTTAATCAATACATTTCACCTGATTGGCTAATTAGCACGACACCCATTTGTAAACAATCTTATGAGAAAAACAGAAAACAGATTATTAGAAAAACACCACCTGCAGGTTGTTTTTAATATTTGACTATCATTGTTTATCTCCAGCTCCCTAAAGCTTCCCAGGGTGATTCTGGGAAAACTTATCTAGCTTTCTCTCTCTCTGACCAGGCTGTCACATCCACAGCATAGGGGTCTTGGAATGTGTTTTGTCTTTCTGCCTAGGAAAATACTGAAGCTAAGTTACAGTAATAGGCTACAAAGCTACAAATATATGTGTAAAAAATACAGAGAATATATAAAATTTAAAAAGGCAAAAAATCAACACGGCATAATTGCCCCCATTTTTTAGAGACTAACAAGACTCTACCTTGTCTAGTCTCTACTCTGTATTTAACCACAGCACCGTTGTACACAACTGGCTATCACACCAGCTATCATACAGATGCCAACTATAACTATTGCTACTATGAATACTTTTTTTATCCAGGCCCAATTTGGTAACCATGAAGTGAGTGTGTCGAAGATATATTTAAAGTTTAATGAGCCTTTTGAAAGCTGCCTGATGTAGAATTTGAGTTTGCTTCCAAATTTCAACCAAATCCTTATTAATTCTTTCACTCTGATCTACATAATAACAAGTATTGTTAATGTTTGTGCAGCTAGTAGGAAATTGAGAGCCATTCTGTTTTGTTAAACTATACCATTGAAATAATGGATTTCTTCTTGTAAGGCCAAAATTGCATCTGAAATTTGCTTTTCACTATGTTCAATAACCCTTAATGTGATAAAATATTATGTTTGGAATCACAGCTGTATGGGCACAGGCCTGATCTTTATCTAGGGGCAAAACTTATCAGTCCTCATGTTCACATATCCAATACCACCTTAACAAGTTCTTCTTGTGAAGAGCTTTTGGATGCATTTTGGACTAAAGCCACATGCAAATTTTGGGGCCAAATCTGAGCCATGGTTACCAACTGTGCAGATAACAGGCACAAAAAGAACAATTTAAAACCACATCATCCTGAATTGTCTCAGTTTCTGTTTTCTAGTTGTTTCAGGAGTAGAGGTCTCCTTAACTCTGGAGCAGTGAATTCAGGGTTCTCTGCCAGCACCTTTGACTTCAGTGAGGGTAGTCAGGACTTGGAATGGTCCTTTCCACTTAGCTTGTAAGGTCACTGTCTCACCATTTAACATAATCTCCTGGCTGCAACGGATGAGCAGGTGTGTCCAGTCCTATTGGTCTGGGTAACACAATGAATCTCTGGAGCTTCTGCAAACTGGAACTTAAAAGTTGTTAAATACCTCTGTAAGTCAATTTTCCCCCCTTGTATGAATTTCTCCTGTAATATACACAATTTGGTATTGGCTGCCATGCAATATTTCATAAGGACTTATATTGTCTCTGCCTTGGTTGTATGCGGATTCTCAGTAAGGCTATAGGCAAGGCCTGAACCTGTGGCTTCTTTGCTTCTTTTTTCTGCCAAGGTCAGGATTAAATGCTTGAGACAGTATTTCTCAGTATTTCTTGTTCAGACTCAGATGCTTATTAGTTCTTATCTATGTTACAGTCTCACAAACCATGAGTTCTACAGCACTTCACTAACAAACTACAAAATAGAACCCCATCTCTCTCTCTACAAGGCCTTTTAAGGCTGAACTGTCCAATTAAGAACTGACATCTAAATTATTTTTACTTTTAACCCAATAACCAACCACCCGTGACCCGCAATGTGGACTTTTTTATCCACTTACACAATACCACCCAAACCCATGAAGAAGAAGGTAAAGAAGAAGGACTAGCCTCTGCTCTAAAACCTCCATCTTAGCTTTATATATACTGCTATATATACTACTATTTTCTAAAACCTTAAACTCTAAGTTTTCCACCATGGGATATTACACACTTCTATTCAAACTACACACCCATAATCCCAGTGCTGTCAATCAGTTTTGGAAGCCTTCTCCACGGCCTCAGGTCAAATGCAGTGTTCTCTTGGGGGGGTCAGTGCCTGTCAGCACAGAATGTCTAAAATTCTCAGTAATCAGGATTCCAACATGAACCCATGTCATGGAGGTTTCTGACAAATAGTACTAATCTGTATTTTGAGGGTTCCATTCACACATTCAGTCTTACCACTCGTCTGGGGTATGTAGGGAATTTACAGATCCCAAACAATTTTCAACATTTGACTAACTTCCCTGATCACTGGGGAACCAACTCCAAAGGAACCCCAAACCTTGGAATTATATGACTGAATAAAACTTTCCCCACCTCTTTTGGTGTGTTAGTGTGATGGGGTAAGCCTCAGATCATCCACTAAAGGTGTCAACCAACGCCAATACATACCTGTATCTTTCTTTGCTTGGTAACCCAGCAAAATCTATTTGCCAGTAATCTCCAGGAAAACTCCCTGCCTCTGTTATTTCTAACACAACTCTTTGCTCATGTTTGGGTTGTTTCTATAGCAGATTTCACAATTGCTTGTTATAAATTTTGCAATGTCAGTCATTTCCCTTTCCATTACTACCTTCTTCAGATGTTTCAAAAGGTTCTCTGTGCCTTTATGGGTGCCTTCATGTTCTCGCTGAGGTGGGATTAGAATCTGCCCCTCTGGTGTAATAGTCCATTCAGGTTCTTTGATTTCAGCTTTTGTGCCAGAAAACTGATGGTTTTTCTGGTCTCACTTTGGAGCAAACCTTGACAAATCAATTCTCCTCTGTGGCACCACTGTTAAGATGCCTTTTTCTGCAGCCCCTTTTACTATTTTATCAGCAAGATGATTCTCTGATTTGGGGGTTGTTTCCTTATCTTGATGAGCTTTGCAATACTTAAAAGCTGCTTCTCTAGACTCCCAAATACTCTGTAGCAGTGCATGGATCTGTTCAGTATTTTCTATCCTGTGACAGTGTTCACAGGGGTCCCAGGTTGAGGGAAGAGACGAAGATCTGACTCCATGTTTCAGAAGGCTTGATTAATTATTTTATCATATATATTACATTAAAACTATACTAAAAGAATAGAAGAAAGGATTTCATCAGAAGGCTAGCTAAGAATAGAATAGGAAAGAATGATAACAAAGGTTTGTGGCTTGGCTCTCTGTCTGAGCCAGCTGGGCTGTGATTGGCCATTAATTACAAACATCCAACATGGGCCAATCAAAGATCCACCTGTTGCATTCCACAGCGGCAGATAATCAATGTTTACATTTTGTTCCTGAGGCCTCTCAGCTTCTCAGGAGGAAAAATCCTAAGGAAAGGATTTTTCATAAAAGATGTCTGCGACACTATCCCATTACCTAGAACAGTTTGCTGTCCTCTCTCCTTCCAGATGACTTCACTGACACACACAACATTAAATGCATATTCAGAATTGCTCCATATTTTTACCTTCTTTCCTTTGCTCAGTTCTAGATCTTTTGTTGATGTAATCAATTCAGCTCTCTGTCATGATACATCTGATAGCAAGGCTTTTGCTTTGGTTACCTTATCCGTGGTTGTCACTGCATAAACTGTCATCTGTTTGTCATCTTGCGCGAAGCTGCTCTTGTCTGCATACAGCTCCCAGTCTGGATTTTGTGGTGGCACATCCTTCAGGTCTGGTCTGCTGGAATAGGTCTCTTCTATGATTTGTAAACAGTCATACTCCTCAGGTACATTATCAGTTAGTGTTAGGAACAGAAACATACAAGGATTGACGGCAAATGTTTTCAGAATAACATTACCCCGTTCCAGTAACACAGCATAGGATACCTGTCGTCAGTGTTCACAGAACAAACTTAGAGTGAGTTGGATGCAACTGTTAGATGCATCAATTCTTGGCTGCTGGCTGGATGCAGCAATTCGTAGCTGCTGCCTTCTCCAGTTCCTTTGCCAGTTGCTTTCTGAATACAGTTAGGCTGTTCTTTAAACTCTCAGGTAAGACTGTCTTGGTGAGTTGGCTCCTGTTTCAGGATTCTTCCACTTAACAGCAGAGAGTCCTTGGCCTTTCTTATTTGCAGGAATGCAGGAGAAGGAATTTTTAAAACTTAAAACAATACACTCTCTTAAATTATCTATTATTCTCCTTCCTTTGCAAAATTCCAATAGATCCTTCTTTGGAGAATTTGGCAAATAGAGAAACTGATGAATCACCCAGTGTTTTCCTAATCCATATTTCAAAGGTTGAAAGAAAGGTATCATCTCTCTTACCCCTGTGGCACTGATAATACAGTATCTTGACTCAGTTTTCCTTCTAAGTTGTTCATTAAAACAGGACTCTGTTTGCTTATAGCCTGTTTTAAGGGAGCCTGAAATGTGGCTTCTTTGAACCCGATGTTTCTCTCCAAAACAAAACTCATTACTATGGAAACTGCGATCCAGGCGTCCACAGTAGAAGCTGTGTTCCCACTTACCAAGGTGACATCAGCTTCTCCGAGGAGCTCAACCCTGCCTCTGCCCTTGCCCCCCCCCCCCCCCTCCCCGGCAGCAACAGAAGTGGTGCCACCCAGGGGGGTGACATCACTGCCCTCAGGTCCCGCACTCCCGGCCACCTCTGGGCCCCGTGCAGGCGGGGGCCAGGGGCGGGGGGCGGGGAAGACCGTGGCTGAGCTGAGGCAGCCTCCCCACCGGACCAGGGACAAACCGGCACAGCAGTGGCCCCAGCCCTGGGCTGGGTCCTGGTGATGCTTCAGGTTTTAGCTTTTATATTTTTCAGATTCTGTGCTGCTTTAGTGTGTAGCTCTGAGCTTCATATTAAGGGATAGTAAACTCTCTTCACAGAGTAGGGAGACAAAACAATTCCTTCTCTAGCTGGGGACTAAGGACAATCAATCCAAATCTCAGGCTCAAGAGCATAAACAACAGTGGAAGGAAGAGAGAAGAACAAAAAGGATGGGACTTCATAACCTAAAGCTTTAATTGGACAAATAACTCCAATATGCAAATGGACCAAAACTTATAAAAGTGAGAGACCTCTTGACCAGTCAACCATTTTTGTGACCATTTTGGATTCATCTTGGATGTAGCCCTGGCTGGGCTCTTGTACTGCCCGAGGTATATCCATTGAGGCCTTTTAATAAATACCTACTTCATTCTTTAACTCCATCTAGCCTCTGTTCTAGGTCAGCCTTCACAAGGCATCACTGGCACAGATTCTCCTCCCCATCTTCCAGCTGTTGTCAGGGCGATGGCAGGGGCCACCTGTTATGAAGGTGAGAGGAGAGAGCTTAGACAAGTCCCTGCCTTTGCCCAGGTTTCTGGCAGTAGGCAGAAGCTTTATTGAGGTGGCCAGCACCCTAAAACCCACTCTCACTCTCAAGTTCTTAAAAATGATTGATCAGGCCTATTACAGCATGAATTATTGATTGAACAGGCCAAGGAAAACAGACATAAGACTTTAAAGAGGCTTACTTACTACACAGGATAAACAAAAGAAACACTACTAGTACATAAAATACAGTGTATGATAATAAAGGTACCTGTGTTACAGTGTTGGTTTGTGAGACTGTAACATTACAGCTAGCGAAGAAATAGTATAGATTGGGAGCCAATGTCACTTACCAATGAATGACACTGGTGTGCAGAGAACCTCCTAATTCCTCTCAATCCCCAGGGAAGTAACTAGATGTGAAGGTCTCCACGCTGAGGAGAACTCTCTACACACTCAGAGAGAGTATAAGAGATTTCTGATTTCATGAAAATCATAGTGTTCTTTTATAGTTGCAAAAAGTGCTGTGTCTGTAGTCACTAATTTTGGTTTATACTTTCTCACCATTTAAGAGAGGATGTTTATTGCTGGCTAAGGTGGTTTTCAGCTGAGATAATTCATCATATGAGAAACCATTCTAGTCTGACTTTAGCCATATGTGACAGGGAGATAAGCTTCTGCTGTATAAGGGGGTGAAAGGTCCTGCCACGCCACCTCAGCCCCTCTCAGAGCGGCTGCTCCCCCTCTTCCATCACAGATGACGTGGCCTCCCGGCTCACCGTGCCATCTTGTGACTTCAGTTGCAATTCTAGGAGTTGTCCGTGCCCTGAAATCACAGAAAAAGCACCACAAAATTCCTTCCTTGCTCACAGCAGAAGGTGGGCCCCTCTCCGAACTGACCTGCTTCAACTGGCCAAGGTCCAGGACCTCCCTTTCCACAGATGGAATATAGGAAATAGGGGTGCCTCTCCCCTTTTCCATAATGGTGCAAGCCGGGCCCCCCCCCAGCCATTTTGAAAAACTTGTCCTGTTTACACCCAGGGGTCCCTAGGCAAATACCACACTCAAAACCTGCGTGTGCTAAACATGAAAACCTTTGGAGAGCCATTTGCTCTTCTTCACCAATAAAATACCTCAGCCAGTGGCAAACACACACACATGCCCTGCCTCCCCTCCCAGCCGAGCAGGGGTTTGGTGGAAAAGCGGTGAAAAGAAAAAAACCTTTGAGAAACCACTCTAAAAGTAAATCCCCCTCCACATTACATGGATTTTCCTGAAATTGCTAGCAATTACTGAAATTTCACAGATACGCCATAGACATACAGATACACAATACACACACAAATACACAATACACACTACACAATGAAAAGACCTGCCTTTATGTTACCTCCTGTGAGGTCCTGGGACAGTGGTTCCTTCCCCCTCAGGCCATTGCAGGGAATTCTTAAGGTTGCCAGCAGAAAAGAATTCCTTGCAAGATGTATCCTATCCAGTCCAGAGGAAGGCTATCTGGTCCCATCCCATCTGGGTCGCCAGAAAAACTGATGCCTTCAGGAGCCTGGAAATAAAACAACACATTTTCGACATATTATTAGTATAGGAGGTAATATAAAGGTTAGTCTTTATTGGAGGCCTCCAGGGACAGATACAGAAAATGTCCACAAAATGCTCCCCTACCCACGGAGTGAATAGTGTTTTTTAAGTTTAGCAAATTAGCATAATTGACAAAAATCACCAATTAGAGACTTAAGAGGTGAGGTAATTTCCCCCTCTCTAAATCCTCCCCCTTCAGGTGGAAACTGAACTTTGTTTATGAAAATGTGTCTTGGAGAGCTGTTTTTCAACCTTGGTTTCTAAGGAGAACCAAGATAGCATAGGGGGTCTTGGAATGTGTTTTGTCTTTCTGCCTAGGAAAATACTGAAGCTAAGTTACAGTAACAGGCTACAGAGCTACAAATATGTGTGTAAAGAGTACAGAGAATATATAAAAGAAAAAAAAGGCAAAAATCAGCACAGCATCACTAGTATGCTTTGTTCTTTAACAGAAACATTCATGTAATAGCTTACTAATTCTTGTGCTTTGAGCGACGCGTTCACAAAAGTAATTCACACATACATTTACTAGATTCCCTAGTAGCTGGGCTTAGAAAATCTATCTAGTAGCTGGCCCCTGGATCCCCCTCAGTCTCCCCAGTTGCCTTCCACAGAAACACACACACATATGTAAATGTCTTTTAGTCCATCCCCAGACCCCACAGGCTCTTCGGCAGTGTTGTGGATCTAGTGAGAGCTTTAGACAAGCCCTGCCTTAGGCTCAGATTTTTGGCAGCAGCTCTACTTAGGTGACCTGCACCTAAATTGCTCTGGCTTGCAAGTGCTTAAGAATGGCCGATTAGGTCTATTATGAGTTATTTATTGAATAGACAGAAGGTAACAGACAAAAGGCCTTAAACATAGTTACTTAGTACACAGTATAAAACAAAAGAACTACTAGTAGATTACATAAAACAGTGCATGACATTAAGGTGCCTATATTAAAGATAGCAAAGAAATAATATAGATTAGGAGTTAATGCAATTTACCACCAAATTGACTATACTATACACAGAGTCCTTTCACTCAACCCCTGGGAGAGTAACCACAAAAGGCAGCGTCATGACTTTGGGGAGAAAACTCCACGTTTCATGGAATGAGCAGAAGATTTCTGCTTTGTGAAAGTATGGTGTAGCTTTCATAGTTTGTAAACTGAAGTGTCTGTCAGTCAGAAATTCCAGCTTATCTTTCCACATCTTGCTTCCACAGCAAGATGTTTACGGTCAGCGGAAAGCATTAATTCCATGGCGCCGAAATAACTCACTACAAGGCAAACTGCCCTGATTGACTTACTCCAAGGCTCATGTGAGGCTCATGTGAGAGCAAGATGATCTGAGTTATTGCACTGGCTAACAAGCAACAGACAAGCTCTCCTGTGGCAGGGGGAGATGCCCTGCTACAGGCAGTTGGCTTGGATCCCCTGGTCCCTCTGATACCCAGTTCCTCCAGATGCCTCACCCTTAGAGACACATGCATACCCAGCTCCCAAGCCACTTCACCTACTTGCTGTCTATTCTGATTTGATAGCGCTAGCAATCATGCACTGACTTACATACCCTCACTCACTCACTCTCTCCAGTTGCTGGCACCACAGACACATGGCCTGTGATCCCCACTGCAGTTGGTGACACCTAAATCTTTGTACACACACACAGAATTGAGAGTCTCTCACCCAAGAAATTAGTTAGAAATGGAATTTAATGACAAGACAGGACAGGTTGCGTTAGTGTATTGGGTCTAGCTGAGATGGAGTTCAGCCCTCACAGTGCCCTGCTTTGCATTGGTAGCTGGAAAGGTGTTGATAACACACCAGTGTTTTGACTACTGCTGTCCAGTGGTGGCACAGCATTGGCACTGTGTCTCCAACATTCTGCCTCCCCATCAAGGGAGCTGGGGGTGGGCAAGATCCTGGGAGGGGACACAACCAGGCCAGCTGACCCAAACTGACCAAAGGGGTATTCCACACCATATGACATCAGCTCAGATATAAAAGCTAAGGGAAGGAAGAGGAGTGGGGGAGCATTTGTTATTTACAATGTTTGCCTTCTGGAGCAAGTGCTGCATGTGCTGAAGCCCTGCTTCCTGGGAAGTGGCTGGACATCGCTCACTGATGGCAAGTAGAGATTTTTTTTTTTTACTTTGCTTGTGTGCACGCAAACTTTTGCATTTGCTTTAGTAAACTGCCTGATCTCAACCTACGAGTTGTCTTCCATCTTATTTTCTCTCCCTTGCCTAGCTAAGAAGGGGGAGTGATAGAGTGGCTTGGTGGGAACCTGGGGTCTTGCCAAGGTCAACCCACCACAGTTGGTCAGACATAAGGCATTGCCAGACAAGCATACTGACAGTCCACCTGCTCAGACACAATTGGCCTTTTTTTATCCCCCTTATCCCTCTCTTTTCCCCAGACTTGTTCTTCCCCAAGTCTCCTATATCCCTTTCATTCTCCACCTTTGGTTCCTCCCCTAAACATCCCATAAGTCTTGTACAATCCCAAAAGCCTCTTCCCCTGCATCTCAAGTGGTATGGAATACACTATCACAGTTACCACCCTCAGTGTGAAAGGTGCTTGGGGAAGCTGCCCATTGATTCACAAGAGGGTTGAGGTTGGAAGGTGTGAAAAATGCCAATCACTTGTTTTTAAAATTTTAAAAGTTTAATAGTAATAAAATGGTTATAAAAATAGTAATAAATTTAGAGTAATAAAAATTTGGACGATTAGGACAATATGAGACAATAAAAACAAAGAGTTACAGACGGTCTGGGTACCTCTTTATGGGCAAAATAAGCCCGAAAAAGGACACACGTTAACAGAGGATTAACCCTTAAAAGCAATAGCCTGTTGCATATTCATACACTTCATACATGATGCATAAATTCCATTCAAACAAAGGATTCTGTCTGGTCAGTGTCAACTTCTTCCTCTTAATCCTGATGGCGTCTTCAGGGCTGAGTGAGGCAGGAAGAAGTTAGTTTTTTCTAATAAGGGAGCAATAAATTCTTTTTCTCTGAAAGATTTAGGTGTCCTTTGGCTGCTATCTCACTGCAAGTCCTTTCTTTAAAAAAGTATCCTACATAGCATAGTTTCTATTTTAGCATTTTTTTATAACCTAACACTATATTTAACACAATACTTTAAAAAATTAATACAGCATAACTTTCTAACATAACACATATAATATTCATTTTAATATTTGCAAAAAGCCAATCATAAAATACGCATTTTTCACAGAAGGGACCTCAGGAGATCATGTTGTCCAACCCCCCTGCTCAAACAGGGCCACTGAGAGCAAGATGCCCAGGACCCTGTCCAGATGGCTTTTGAATGTTTTCAAGGAGGCAGACTCCACAGCTTCTCTGGGAAATCTGTTCCACTGTTTGGTCACCCTCACAGTAAAGAAGCATTTCCTTATGTTCAGAAAGAATCTTCTGTGTTTCAGCTTGTGCCTCTGGTCCTGTCACTGGGCACCACTGAAAAGAGCCTGCCTCCATCTGCTTTGCACCCTCTGCTCAGGTATATACATTGATAAGATCCCTCTGGGCCTTCCCTTTTCCAGGGTATAACGTCCCAGCTGTCTTAGCCTTTCTTCATATGAGAGATGTTCCAGTCCCTTAATTATCTTTGTGGCCCTTCATTGGACTTTTTCTAGTATGCCCATGTCTGTGGTGATTTAACCTCGATAGGCAACTAAGCGCTACACAGCTTCTTACTCACTCCCCCAGTGGGATGGGGGAGAGAATCGAAAGGGTAAAAGTGCAAAAAACTTATAGATTGAGATAAAGACAGTTTAATAAGAAAATAAAAAAGGGGGGGGGGAAAAAAGAAAAGCGTAATCAAGAAAAACAAGTGCTGAAAAAAAAATCCCAATTGCTCACCACCAGCTGACTGATGCACAGCCAGTTCATGAACAATGGCAGCCCCAGCTCACTTTCCCCTCACCTGGGTTTTATTGCTGAACACAACATCATATGATATGGAATATCCCTTTGGTCAGTTGGGGTCAGATGTCCCAGCTGTGTCCCCTCCAAACTTCTTGTGCACTCCCAGCCTACTTGTTGGGGGAGAGATGTGAGAAGCAGAAAAGGCCTCAAGTCCATGTCTCTGCTCATCACTAACGAAAACACCAATGTGTTATCAGCAATGCTTTCTTCACAAATCCAAAACAAAGTCTGGCAAGGTCCCTGCTGACTCAGAGCTAGCCAACAGTATTCCAATTTACAAGAAGGGTGTGAGAGAAGACCCAGGAAAGTAGAGAGCTGTTAGACTAACCTCAGTACCTGGAAAAATTATGGAGAAGATCATACTGGGTGTTATTGAAAGGCATTTAAAGGACAATACAAATCATCAGGCACAGTCAACATGGGTTCAAAAAGGATCCTGCCTAGCTAATTTAACATCCTTCTACAATAAGATCACCTGCCTAGTGGATGAAGGGAAGGCAGCGGATGTATTTTTGCTGGATTTTAGTGAAGTTTTTGATGCTGTCCCTCACAGCATCCTTCTGAACAAGCTGTCCAACTATGACATGAGTGGGTACGCAGTGCACTGGGTGAAGAACTAGCTAAAGGGCAGGACTCAAAGGGTTGTAGTAACGGGATACATCTAGCTGGTGATCAATCACCAGCGGTGTTCCTTGGGGCTCAATTCTAGGGCCCATTCTGGTCAATATTTTTATCAGTGATCTGCATGCAGGAATTGAATGCACCCTTAGCAAGTTTGCTGATGGTACCAAACTGGGAAGTGCTGTTGACTGTCTTGAGGGACAAGAGGCCTTGCAGAGGGATCTGGATAGATTGGAGCATTGGGCAATCATCAGTAACATGAAATTTAACAAGAAAAAATGCTGGGTTTTTCACCTGGGATGGAGCAATGGCAGACAGAAGTATAGATTGGGAGAGGAATGGCTGGAGAGCAGCCCTGCAGAAAGGGATCTGGGAGTGCTGGTTGATGGTAGGCTCAAAGCCCCATCCAACCTGACCTTGAACACTGGTCTTCACCATGGGCTGCAGACAATTTCTGGTCTGCGTGATAATTCACTTGTGGGGAATTTTGGAAGGAATTTGAGACGGGACCTCTGAATTGTTTTTGGTGATGCGGTTAGTTTTTCTTATCTTCTGTATAAGGCAGGAAGGGTGAATTTGGCTCACATCTTTACATCATGGTTCAGAAGGTCACAAGACCCTTAGTTTCAAGACCTTTTAAGGAGTTATTGACCAATAAAACACTGGCAACAAGGATATTTATGTTTTTGACCCAAACCTTAAATATTTTGTCTTATGGACCCATGCTACAGTGTAAGCTTTCTGTTGTGGTTTGAGAGGAAGTGAGTTTTTTGGGATGCTGTGGTCAAACCAATGGGTGCTCAGATTTGAATATTGGCACCTGGTGTGGCCACTGGGGACATGGATACGCCTCTGAGAACACAGGGGTTAAAAGCAGAGAACTCCCAGGAAACCTTTCTCTTGGGTTCCGGTGGGGAAGGAATTCAGACCTCTCCCCTGCCCAGCTGCCTGCTGCTGGGCGGGGGAGGGGAAGCCATGCAGCCAGGTGAGGTAGGCCTGGCCCCAAGGATGGAAGGGTGGAGAAGCACCAGGAGGCATCAGGCAGCCACCCCCCCCCCCCCCCCCACCCCCCCCCCCCCCAGGAGACAGAGAGAGAGAGAGAGAGAGAGCGCCTGTGCCACCTTGAAATTTGATATCATGTGCTGGCAGCACAGCCCGGGCCGAGAAGGAGAAGGAGGGAGTGCAGCGGGGGTATGGTGAGAAGTCGTGGGAGTTCTGGGCAGTCAAAGCCTGAGATTTTAACCCTTTTGTTGAATAATGGAAACCTTACAAATACTGATCCTCCTGGAGCTGAATGAGAAGAGAGATAGAGATGAAATGGAGGAGGAAACGGGCAAGTGTGATGAAAGTTCACGCAAGTGAAAGATGTCGGAAGAGTTGAGAAGAATCCTAGGTGGGAGGAGGTGATGGAGTGGCCTTTGGCTGGACTTTTCTTGTATAGCCATGGACAGAACCATTTTTTCCAGTGACACAGAGACTGCATTTAGGGGGGAGGCAATGGCTTGGAGCCAAGAGAGTGCAGTGATGTTATGGGAGTGCATGAACAGAGACAACGGATGAGGAGGGTGGTGGTTGGTGCCCTCGATCTTCAGTGGAGGAGAAGATGTCTGTTCTTGAGACCCCTCGGCCCCAGGGGGTGAATTTGGGGGGGACAGATCTCCCGAAAGTGAGAGACTGTGCTCTTTTTGGAACTGGACAAAGCACCCTTAAAAGGAAAACCCTAGAAGCAGCCCTGGTCCATGCGCAGTGGTGAGAGCACTGGGCATAGAAGGAAGATGTCAGGATGGCAATGATCGCCGGGCGGTGCCATGTGTGACAGGAAACACACGAGGTTTCAGCTGTGTTTCCAGGGGAAGCCTATGGCACAAGGGGGACTCCTCACTCCTTGATGAACTGAGAATTGATTATCTAAAGGGTGGTGATGGACTGAGAGTTGGTGATCTGAGGGATGGATGTATTGGAAATTTGGTGGGGGGAGGCGGAAATGTTTTTGGAAGGTTTTCATTCTTTCTGTGTGTTTCTTTTTACATATAGTTGTAGGTTAGTTAATGAAGTTTTCTTTACTTCTAAGTGGGATCCTGCTTTGCTTATTCCTGATCACATCTCACAGCAGACACCAGGGAGAGTGTATTTTCATGGGGGCACTGGCATTGTGCCAGCGTCAAACCATGACACTTTCTTAGCCAATCATGTTAGGACACACAAACCTACAGTACTGCATTCAAAATTCCTTGTTTACCTCTGTAACTACTTTTATTTTTTCTATATCTTAAACTCTAAAACTCTAAATTTTCCTTTACTTAGCTTAACGTATCTCTGATTTAAACTATAAATCCACATTCTCATTTCTAGCACCTAAGTTTGGAAGCCTTTACAAGGTCTCAGATAAAATCCTGTGTTTAATTCTAAGCTTTGGCTTACAGGCCCAAAGTTCTGAGAGTTCCTTGTGCTTCAGACTCCAACAGGTCTGCATCCAGAGGAGGACAACAAAGCTGGTGAAAGGGCTGGAAGGCATGTCCAATGAGGAGTGACTGAGGATGTGGGGTTTGTCTAGAGTGGAGAGAAGGAGCCTGAGGAGGGACCTCATTTCTCTCTACAGCTTCCTGAGGACAGAAGTAGAGAGGGAGGTGCTGATCTATTGTCTCTGGTATCCAATGACATAACATGTGGGAATGGTTCAAAGCTGTTTTAGGGGAGGTTCAGACTTGATATTTTGAAGCATTTCTTTTCTGATAGGGTGGTCAGACACTGGAACAGGCTTCCTAGAGAGGTGGTTGATGCCCCCAGCCTGTCAGTGTTTAAGAGGCATTTGGACAATGCCCTTAATAAGATGCTTTCCAGCAGAAACCAGTACATTCTCCAGCCCTCATTCCATGTAATTTTAATCATGCTCAGGTCCCACAGTATCCAATACATCATCATTAACCTCCATCCCCTATTGGAATGAACCAGGCAAGACTCCATTTTCTTCATGCAGGAAAAGCCAATTCTTTATTCACACAACTCATTTTTATACAGTTTTTACAGAACTTATGTGAAGCTTTAATTGGTTAATAGCTTTCTTGCCAATTACTCTATTGGTTAGTAAAAGGTATTTTACTTGTCCATCAAATCTCTCTATTCTTAAATTGTTTACATATTTTCTTCACTGATTTTCATGGGATAGATTTAATGTTTATGCAGGTGCTAGTTGTTTTTCACCCAGGAATAGGTTGTTATGTTAACAAAGTATTCATACCAGGATTATTTTCACATGGGAACTTGCAAAGTGCTAGCTGCGCTTAGAAGAAATGACAGGCCAGCCATTAATCTAACAGAGCAGGCCTGATTTTATGAGGCCTTTCTTTTATAATTCTTCTACCTGACTGCAACAACCCCCTTTCCCATCCTTTTAGATATACACTGATATAATTCCCTTAGTCTCCCTTAGTCTATGGGCAGCCCTCTAAAGTGTTCATAAAATGCCCCATAAGATATCCATCGTATTAATTTAGCCCATGACTTTAGGCTCCATCTATTACGGGGATCACTCAGGAAAGAGGAGATAGTGTGCTGTGTTGGATTGCTTCACACTGAAGCCATTTCACGTTGTGTCATCCCTGCACTTGACTTGTTCCTCACGAGATTCAGTGTTCATTTGTTCAGTTAGGTCCTGTTATACCACCTTTGACATGTGGCAGCCACAGCAGTGGCAACATACAGCATCATATAACACTGGCATCATACAGCAATGACATCATACAATTCAAATAATGAGTTATTTTCACACAAGATTACATCTCCTTGAGGTACATGTTGGAATTCCCCATCCTTCTGCATTACCACCAAGTGCAGCCAGGTCCTCGAGCAAAAGTAATCCCATCAATGAGTTTACCTTTTCCCAGAGAAGGAGTAACCTAGTCTGGGAGCGCTTTGGGGTCTTTGGTGGTCTTGATCCCCTTCTATTGGTCTTGCCTGCTCCTTGACTCCACTTCTGTGCTTGTGCTGTATATTGTGTGGTCACCATGGACCTGAACAGGAAAATTGACTCCAGAAAGGTGCTGCCCTACCTTTGTACAATCCCCCCCCACCAATTTTTCCAGGCACATCCTGTTTAAACTTGCCCACTTGAATGGTCATCAGTGTTTGAGGCATAGCAATGCATTAACTCCTTACTGCCCAGGCTTCTACACACACATTTGACATTCATGTGCAATGGCATCATTAGTCAAATCCACCCCTCAATCATGAGCCTATTTGTATGTCACATCCCCTCCTAAATATCCTGATGTGTCATGGACCCATCGAGCTTTGAATCGCCCACCTTTATTACCAGTCCAGATCTACCTGAGCCACTTAAATTCTAGCAGCCTGATCCACTTGCTCATTGTTTTGATGTTCCTCAGTGACCTGACTCTTGGGTATGTGAGCATCTGTGTGATGTGCTTTTACAACAAGGTTCTCTACACAAGTAGTGCTACCTTGCTACAATGTGGCAGCCCAGATGGGTTTGCATCTGCACCGACAGTTATTCTGCTTCCATTGCTGCAACCACCACCACAGGACGTTTGCCACCATCCACGACTCAGTATAGACAGAGTACTGGCCACTTTTCTCGTTCAGCAGTATCTAAAGCCAGCCATAAGTAAACAGGGTATATTGCTTCTCATATTCTTGTAATTTCTTATACAGTGGGGCCTCTTCACCATGAGTCCCCTCTGGCAACAGTGGAGTTTCTGTCTTTTGGCCAGTCCATGATCACTCCCAAGACTCCTGGGTGGTCAGGGATTCCCATTTGAGCCTGTTGGATCAGTGCAACCCATTTACTCCATGTAGCATCAGTTGCATGACCGTCCCTTTGAACATCCAGCTGAGCAGAGGAAATTGTGGTGCCAAGAAGAGCTGTGCTTCAGTACCAACTACTTCTAAAGCAGCTCAAACCTCTTCATATGCTGCTAATATTTCTTTTTTCAGTTGGAGTGTAGTGGGCCTCAGATCCTCTATATCCCCAGCTCTAAAACCCTAGAGGTTGACCTCAAATCTCTCCAGGTGCTTTCTGCCACAGGCTCCAGGTGGGGCCAAGGTCCCTGGCTACAGTGTAAAGCATGTTTTTCATATATTATCCTGTCTGGACTGGCCCAAGGGCCATCACATAAACTCTCCCCCACTTAATTTTTTCAAAGGTCTGTCACTGCTCAGGGCCCTATTCAAAACCATTCTTCTTCTGTGTCACCCAAGAGAGAGGGCTTAATATCAAACTAAAACCTGGAATATGCATTCTCCAAAAACCCACAACACCTAAGAAAGCTGGTGTTTCTTTTTTGTTAGTTGGTGGAGACAAAGTAGTTATTTTATTGATTATATCCACAGGAACATGACAACAACCATCTTGCTATTTTATTCTTAAAAACCGGATGCTCTGTTGATAAGACCCAGATATTGGGCTTATCCCCGAGAGATGCAGGCCAATCCGGATAACTCAGTCCCTCTGGGAGACAGAGTGCCCGAATACCCAGTCAGCTCGTAGCCGCCGGCCACCCTTAGCAAGCTTCGTGATTTTAGCTCTTTAGTGATTCTCAGCTCTCTTAGGATTTTAGCTCAAGCTTGCTTGCTAGGGCGCCTTTGGCTGGGGCAGAAGCAGACGGAGAGAGAGGAGAAGGAGAGGTCCTGGTGGTTCCACAGCGATGGTTTATTGAGGGATCTGTGAAGGGTTCCAGCGACAGCTCTTCTTCTGCCGAATGGGCTAAAACAGCCCCTTTTTATAGGGTATAGGGGGATCCAAACTTGTCCAATAGTAAGGGTTAGGGAAAAAGTGACCTATGAGGTTACAGAGATAAGCTATGGGTCGAGACAGAAGACAGGAGCTTATTTTGCTGTCTCACCATGATTCAGCAGTTCCTACTGTTAAGTCTCAATCCTCCATGGAGTTCTCGCAAGCTCCATGGAGTCTGCAACACTCTGTGCAGGTCCTTTGACCTTACTTTGTTTTATGGCCAAACCAGCTTTCCAAAGAATCTGAATTACTCTTTTCCCTTTCTCAAACACTTCCGCCTCTCTGTTGCCACACAATGAGGTCATCGATGCATTGCAGATGTTCAGGGGCTTCACCCTGTTCTAGTGCAGTCTGGATCAGTCCATGGCACATGGTAGCACTGTTTCCACCACTGGGGCAGTTGATTCCAGGTGTACTGGATATTCCTCTGCATGAAAGAAAACTGGCCTGCACTCTGCTGCCAGATCTAGATCAAGAAAAATGCGTTAGTGATATCAATTGTGGCATATCACGTGGCTCTCTTCAACTCTAATTCACACTGGAGCTCTAACAGGTACAGTATAGCAGCACTCAGTGGTGGCATGACTTTGCTCAGGTCACAGTAGTCCATTGTTAGCCTCCACTCTCCATTAGATTTTTTCACTGGCCATATGGGACTATTAAAGGTTGAGTGAGTCTTGCTGATCACTCCTTGGCTCTTCAGTCTTTAAAACAACATATAGATGGGAACCAGAGTGTCTCAGTTAGTGCAATGTTGTGGCTGGTGCACTGCCATGGTAGCAATTGGTATCTGTTTTAATTCGACCTTTAGCAGCTCTACAACAGAAGGATCATCTGCGAGACCAAGCAAGCTAAACATCTCTTTAATCTTCTCTGTACTCAAGGCAACTTTATCAAAAGCCCACTTGGTACCCCTTTGGTTCTTTGAAGTACCCTCTCCTAAGGTAGTCTATGCTAAGGATACATGGGGCCACTGGGCAAGTCACAATAGGATGCCACACATTCCCTGTGTCTTGGTTGGAAAGACAGGTGTCTGCAAAGGAAGGCGGGAACCTCCTTTTGCATGGAGAATATGACCCCCCCCCCCTCCAAATTATTATAACTTTGAAATTAAGGGGGTGTGAAAAACACGTTCACTCTCCTGTGAAAATTTAAAAAGTTTAATAAAGGACAATAGGAGACAAGGACCATAGAGCAAAGGTTATTATGGCCAGGTGCATCTTAGCACTCAGCCAAGAGCACACCGGTCACCTTTGGGGATACCCCTTAAATACCTTTTTCCATTACATCAGCCTGTTGCATATTCATAGACACTTATGCATATCCATAAACTAGTTTACATTTTCCAGGAACTATTTTTCATGGCCCCTCCTTGGGTCCGTCTTTTTAGAGCATGCGTGTTTCTTGGCTGTGGTTTTGTCTCCTTCTCTTTATCACTTCCACTTTGGGCCTTGGTCCATACTTTCTTCAGACGGTGAGTGCTGATAGTTGGCACATCTGTAGCAGGCGTCCTCATCTTATGTTCATTGGATGTTATCCTATCCAAGCAGGCATTTTAACACAAGCATAGCTATTTCACTACTATATCTAAGATTAATTAACAACAGAAATAAAAACTATATCTTTATAACAAAGTTACTTTACCATCACACATAAAATCCATTTTAATATTTGTGAAAAGCCAATATTATAATATGTATCTATTACAGGGGGCTTTCAGGCAAAGATATGCGTAAAGGAATAACAGTTCTTTACCAGTCTGTGTATGTATAACAAGCCAAACAAACAACAGCAATGGTAACAACAACAAACAAAAACAGAAAACCCAATAAACAGTCTCTTCCCATTCTTTAAGCAATTTCCCCTTTGGTGTAGTTACGGTCACAGCTGGCAGGGCAGGTGCAATGACTCCCCCACGGCTGCAGAAGGCGCTGTGGCGTGAGTTTCGGCCATCTCTCTCCACGTGGGCGATGGCGGACGGGCTCAGCAGAAGGGATGGGAATGGGGCTTCCTTTACGGACCCCCAGGGGCAGCCGATCCAGGTGCCCCCTCTGGATAGCAAAAGGAGCTGTAGGAGGGACCTCGGAGTAGCAGGCTGGGAAGGCAGGGATGAGCAAAGTCCCGGAGTGGTAGATCAGATGTATCAGAAACTAGGCAGCTGTAGCTGAACTGCGGGGCGTCTGGGCAAGCAGGGGGTGCGAATTACAGTGTAGCAAAGAAAACTCGGATCAGTGGCAAAAAATTGGCAGCCAGGTTCCCCAGCATGGCAAGGGAAAGTCTCCCTGGGAGGGGAAAGGGGTCGGGATCCTGGGGTTTTCCCCTGAGTCATCTGAGCAGATGGTAATGAAGCGATACACGGAATAAATAGACTCCACAACCTGATGTAGTTACGAAGTGGGTATATATTGTCAGTGGCCGGCACAAGCAAGATAGCTCTTGTGAAAGCTTGTGCCCTGAGCCCTGGTCTGAGCCACATCTTTATTCACGAAGATGTTCCATATGCATTACATGGCACAACCTTGCCATGCATATTCAAGCCCTTGCATGGTAATTAGATCCACGCCCTTCTGGGCATGCGTTGTTCACAGTGGTGGTCTCAGGGGGTGTCTTTGGTGGTCTCTGAGGCTGAAGATCGTGGTCTTCTTCATGATTGAACTTTTGAACTTTTCTCCTTTGCGCCTGTGCTTCTGGTCCCTTGGTGCTTATCTGAGTACGTCTGTCGGTCTTGATGAGCTTGGAGACAGAGGAGCCCCTTTATCTGGGTTTCTTGCATCCCTTGGTATTTTCCCAGTATTGTTCTTTATGCAAGAAGCTTCAGAAATTTGCATTTTCCTATGCCCTTTGTACCATGGCAGAGGTTTCTTAAGTAAAAGGGTAAATTTCAACACATAATTCTACAAGCTAAAATTTAAATGCTTAATTCATATTGCTAACTCAAGTGAACTCCAAAAATCTCTATTTCAGTGAAAATTCTTTTTTAGTGAGGTAGGGTATTAACAAGGTCCCAGTGCAACGGCTACTTATTGGAATAATATCCCAATATTACTGGGTGGAACGTGCCTGGGCTCGTCTGACCCTTGCCGCTTGACCAAAGGTGGCAGCTGTGGTGTTTTCACCTCAGAGACACCTTTGGCCAGCTGTATGTTGCAGCTAGGCACTTGGAACAAGTCCAGACATGCAGGAACTCAAGTTTTATCTCTGATGGAAAGGCTTTAGGCGAGGTGAAGATGAAAAGGAGATGGATTCTGCAGAGGGTTGAATCCAGAGTTTTATTCCAGGGTCACTGATCTCTGAATCTTGGTAACAGCTCCACAGAATCCCGACCGCATGGTCTCAGTGTCCTTTTAAGCCTGGGGGGAGGGAAGGGATCGGTGTGCCACCAACCAGGTAGGAGGGGGGAAAGCTCAGGGGACAAATGATACCTGGATGGCCCAATTGTCCCCAGGGCTGAGAGGCATCTTTTGAACTTCACCTATCAGATGATGGCCTTGCTGGCCTACTGAGATTGACGGACAGCTCTCAGCAGGAGGCAGGGAGAGGGGAAGGGAGAAGGTATTGCCACACCTGGGAGGAACTGGGATGGCTAAAACAGGAAATTGCTTCACACTGCAACATCTCCCCCTAGTTTTGTTTAAAAAGAAGAGGACTGGGTTTATGGTGCAGAATGCTTGCCAAACCATGGTTGGTAAATCGGTTCGTCCTCTGCAGGGAGGGTCGGTGTTTTCCACTGTGGCTTCCATGTCATCCATTGGAGCAGTAAGGGCTTCCAAATGGTAAATTTCAGGAGGGGGAGATGAGCTTGAAATTAACTTGAGAACTATGTGTTTGATTAGTCCAAAAACAATGCTAACAACTACAACAACAATAACTAAAATAAACAGTACTAAAAACACAGTTTTCAGAATAGATCCCAACCAGCCCGAGAGTCCCCAGCCTTTGAACAGTCCACTCAGCCAGTCGTCAGTTTCTCTCTTGATGTCCAAGGGCTTTTGCCAGGGTAGTCCATAAGTGCTTTGGGCTGAGGGACTATCCAGGAGATCGCTGGTGGGATGATCGCGAGTAGGATGAGGAGCAGGCTTGGTCTCATGGCGTCTCGAGACTACACACGAACAGAGGGATCTAAACTGGTACAAGGAACGTAAGACAAACACATATTACAAACTATTCCAGATAGGAGGCTTAAATGGAATTTCCTCCAGAGAACACGTGCGGCTTTTCCTTCTCCAGGCAGCATTAGCAACCTGGGGCACTTCTGTAGATTTCTCTGAGACCTTGGGAACATAGGGCCTTACCCATTTGGAAGGAACCCACTTTAAACCAGAGGGAGTAGACACACAGGCATATCCACGTCTCCAAGTAACCAATTTGTAAGGTCCCACCATCTTCCAAGTCTCAGGGTCCTTTACTAAAACCGGAGGCTTTTCTTTCATCAACCTATGACTGCTCCCCCCAAAGTGGCGTAGGATGGGCGGATTCAGGCTGTCAAAGGAACAATTCAGAAAACTGATTGTGAACAACGCCCTGGACAACCGGATGTGGGGAGGTTCCACCTTCAGAACCTGTTGTTGCTGGTCCAGGACTCTTTTAATATCACGGTGAGTCCTTTCTACTATGGCTTGACCAGTAGGGGAGTAGGGGATGCCAGTTTTGTGCTCTACTCCCCATTGCTGCAGGAAGCTCCTGAATTCCTTGGATTTGTAGGCAGGCCCATTATCAGTTTTCAACTCCTTGGGGATGCCCATGAAAAAAAAAGCCTGTAAGAGGTGCTTTATGGCATCGATAGATGATTCCTCTGTGTGGGCAGAAGCATAGACCGCTCCAGAAAAGGTATCTACACTAACGTGAACGTATTTCTGCCGTCCAAATGACTGTATGTGTGTAACATCTGTTTGCCACAGTTCACAAGTGTTCTACCCCTTTGGGTTTGCTCCCGTACTCACTGTAGGGAGTGCATGTTGTTGGCAATTTGGGCATGTGTCCACAATCGCTTTGGCCTGTTCTCGAGTGATGTGAAACTGACGAACTAGGCCAGGTGCATTTTGGTGGAAAAGCTGGTGGCTGATTTTTGCCTGTTCAAAAACATTTGGGAGAGTGGCCATCACTGCAGGTGCAGCAAGAGCATCTGCCCTTCTGTTGCCTTCAGCGATAAACCCTGGCGAGTCAGTGTGTGACCTGACGTGCATCACATAAAATGGTTGCTCTCGGTGGGTGACTAACTTTACAAGTTTTGAGAGCAATTCGAAAAGTGCGATGTTAGACATTTCTTGCAGTATTGCTTGATCTGCCCTGGATACTACTCCTGCCACATATGCAGAATCTGTAATCAGATTGAATGGTTCTGAGAACCTTTCAAAAGCCCTAACAACTGCAGCCAATTCAGCAACCTGAGGTGAACCTTCCACCTCAGCAATGTCCATCTCCCACTGCTGGGTTTGAGGATCCTTCCAAGTCATAACGGACTTGTGGGACCTCCCGGACGCATCTGTAAAGATGGTCAGAGCCTTTTTTAAAGGTCTCCTACTCTGAGCACTTCTCAATTTCAGAGTAAATTGAACATCTTGTTCGAACGTTTTGTGGGCAGGCCGCTGGACAGAAATTTGTCCTGAGTAGGAATCCAGAGCAAACTGCAGCACTTCATTTTCTTGAAGCAATTGTTCCAATATTTGCATAGTATTTTGGCCCGATTTTAACTAAATTGGAATGTGAATGCACTCAAAGTCACATCCTGCTAGCTCCCTGATCTGGGTCCTTGCTTTCCGGATCAGTTCTGCTACCAGCTCTTGAGGCTTTGTCATTCTCTTGGACCTTTTGTGACTGAGGAAAACCCATTCTATGATCAAGAGAGGGTCCCTCTGGTCCTGGCCCTTTTTGGGTGTATCCTTAGCTTTAGGTGTTTGTTTTTCCTCCCACTGGAAAATGATTCCATGGAGGTATGGCAACTTACCTAAGATGACAAATTTGAATGGCAGGCCAGGCCGAGATCGGTTGGCCTGTCTTGTGGACATTGCCATCTGAACCTTTTCTAGAGCTTTCCGTGCCTCTGGGGTAATAGACCTAGGAGCACCCGGGCCCTCTCCCCCTTTCAATAAATTGAAGAGAAGGGCAAGGTCCTCATTAGTCAGACCGAGCCATGGCCTTACCCAATTTAAAGACCCACACAACTTGTGGACATCCCCGAGGGTCTTGATCTTTGGGTTGATTTCTAGTTTTTGAGGAACAATGGTCCTATTTCCAATTTCTAAGCCCAAATATTTCCAAGGTGGCATCTTTTGAATTTTCTTTTCCTGGAGCTCGAACCCTGCAACAATCAATGCATTGATCGTTAGGTCAAGCGCATGTGTGAGTAAATCATCATTGGGGGCACACACAAGGATGTCATCCATATAATGATAGATGATGGCCTTTTCTGCGGCTGCACGCACTGGGGAAAGCAGGGAAGAGACATACCACTGGCAGATCGCTGGTGAGACCTTTAGTCCCTGAGGAAGAACTGTCCAATGGTTTCATAGGGGCTTCCATGTTGATGGTGGGGACCGAGAATGTGAAGCGCGGTGCATCGTCAGGGTGTAGGGGTATTTGGAAAAAACAATCTTTTATATCAATAACAGCCAATTTCCAATCCTGGGGAAGCATCATTGGGGATGGCATACCAGGTTGGGGAGAGCCCATATCTTCAATAACATTATTAATTTGTCGGAGGTCGTGAAGGAGCCGCCATCTCTTTTTGTCAGCCTTCTGGATGACAAACACTGGAGAGTTCCACGGGGACGTGGTCTCCACAATGTGACCTTTTTTCAGTTGCTCTTCCACTAGCTCCTTGAGCGCCTTTATTTTTTGTTTACTGAGCGGCCACTGTTTCACTTCAACTGGTTTGTCTGTTTTCCACTTCAGTTTTTGGGTGGGGTGCTGTTCAATGACCGCTGTACAAAAATGCTGTGGAGAGTCTGGAATATCAGTTGTGACACCCCACTGGGCCATTAAATCTCTCCCTAACAAAGGTTCCGAATAATCTAACACAAATGGACGGATATTTGCCAATTGTCCGTTTGGTCCTTCGATTTAGATGATGCTTTTGGATTGTCTCGCCAATTGCAGGCCTCCTACACCTTGAACGTGACCGGCAACGTTTTGCAAAGGCCAATGTGTAGGCCAGTCTTGTACTGGGATCACTGTGCAGTCTGCACCTGTGTCTACAAGCATCTCAATGCGTTTTGACTCCCCACCCCCACTGACATTACACCATATTTTGGGTTTGTCTTTCCTAATAACTTGGACCCGGGTGACTGTGGGCCCTTGTTTTTCAGTGCTTTCAGGTAAAAACGGCACAGGGATAGCTTGTGCAACGATTTGTCCTTTGGGAAGAAACAGGGGTGGGTGGAAACAGTGCAGCCCAAGAACGAATTGCTCAGGATCTGATGTTGTCATTCCTGGAGCAATTTCAATCTCATGTGGTGTGTGTTTGGTGTCCCCAATGACGATGTACTTACAACGAATTCGGTGCCAAGTACCCTTCTGTTCTGGGTTGACAGAGACAAAATGCCAGTCAGTGCCTTTCAGGTGGAGTGATTCTGTCAGCTGCAACCTGTAAGGCTTATTGACAGAAGACGTGGTTAACATAGGTTCACCTAAATCATAGCAAGGGCTATTTTGTTTAACTTTCAACAGTGGACCAGCAGACGTGGTCTCTGAAGCATCTGCTTCACTTACAGAAATATTAATATTACCGCGCACTTGTTTTATTTTGCTTCCTTTATTCCCTTGGCCTGCTCTTTTCGTGTCTGCACGCCTGGCAGGCCGGCGCTCCCCATTCAGTTTTTTTGTTGTTGTTGACCCCCAGGGAGTGCTTGCAGTTCTCCTCCCCTGCCATTTCTAAATTCATCAAATTGCTTTTTCAGGGGGCACTGGCTACTCCAATGCCCAAGGTTATTGCAAAGCAGGCATGGCTTTGTGGGGTCAGCCATTGCTGGTCTTCGCTGCTGCCCAAGGTGCTGCTGTGCTGAGGGAATGGGTGCAGGGCTGGCAACGGCGACACGCTGAGGGAGTCTTGGCAGCAGCCTTGGTCTGGTGTCTTCAGCAACATTCATCAGAGGCACTTTCCTGTTGCAAACTAGAAGCATATCTTTTAGTGTAGGGGGGGGTTCTAGTGGAAGGCTCAAAATTGCCGCTCGACACTTCATTTGCATTTATAAACGCCATTTCCTCTAAAACCTCTTCCCTAGCATTCTCTTTTTTAACTTGTATTTCAATAGCTCTAGTTAACCTTTCTACAAATTTCAGAAAAGGCTCTGATGGCAGCTGCTTGATCTTACTATAGGCCTCAAATGGGCCCTCAGGTTGAAGGGAAAAGAAGGCTTTTTCAGCTGCTTCTTTGACTTTCTCGAGGGTTTCTACAGGAATTGCAGTAGCTTGGATTGAGGGTGAAGACCATTGGCCTTCACTGGAGAGATGCTCAATGGTAATTGGCATGCCATTGGTGTCTTTCGCTGTGTTTGGATCAGCATGCAAGCCTGGGAGAGCTTCTTTTAGCAGCTGTTTCCATGCTAATTCCCATAATTTGAATTCTGTAGAGGTCATGAGGCATGAGAAAAGCTGTTTTAAATCATGTGGGACTACTACAGTCCTACTCAGTTCAGAATTTAAAAGGCCACGGAAGTATGGGCTGTGTGGGCCATATTCTTTCTGGGATTTACAGACCTCTTTAATCAATTGTCGTCAAAAAGAGCTCCAATTAGCAGTTGGGGCTGCTCCCCCTTGTGCTGCAGGCTGATACGTAACAGGAGCGAATGACAAAGTGTGACCCTGTATTGGGTCTGAGGTTCCCTGCCCTGTGTCCTTTGAATCGGAAGCATTGTGATCACAGATACAGCAGTGGGGATATGCAGTGGGCGTGCCCCCACCGTGGGAACCCAGAGAGGGGGCGGGGATACCGTGGGAACAGGGGGCGGGGACAGGGGGCAGGCATGGGGCGGAGACGCCTGGTGACATCACATCAGCAGACGCCCCCTGGGAGTAGAGGGGCGGAGCTGAGGGGACAGCAGGTAAGGGTGGGGGAGGGAAGGAGCGACAAGGAACAGGAGGGGAGGGGGATGGGGAAGGGGTTTTGGGATGGTTAGAGGAATCATGGGAAGAAGGAGACCAGGTATGGGAAGGTGCCATGTGGCATCGTCCATCTTGTGAACCCCCTAGGGACTGGGGGCCATTTTGGGCATCACTGCTCTCTGAAAAGCTAACACGTGCTCTGGGTTTCAGAGCAGGGGAGGCAGGGTTTTGGGAAAGATTCCACGCGGTCTGGCCAGGACTTTGTGGACAGGGGAACTCGGGCATTTTAAAGTGCTCAGGGAGCCGGCTTCCCAGGGCATGAGCAGAGTGTGCTCTCTTTAAAATACCAAGTTTTGGCGTGCAGGGTTTAGAGCTGGGAGGGGGAGAGACAGGGAGAGCAGAGGTACATTCCTTATTATTTGGCTTTTTCTCCAATTCTCTTTGTTTCAGCAAGGCTGCTCGAACTTGTAATCTCCAGAACACAAATTTAGCTGAAGATGTGTTCCCAGACTGTCCCAAGGTTATCAATTCATTCCCTACTTTATCCCAAAATTGAATATTATGGACTTCTTCAGGGGAAATTTGTGGGAAGTGTAGAAAAAGCCACCTTATAAACTGTTTCAATTTTCCTTTAGAGAACTTTACATTTCCACTGACTAAAATTCCAACAATATTATAATACACTCCTTTTTGTGCTGTGCTTAATTTCGAGCCCATTTTAGATGTAAAAGGCACAATACAAACTCCCGCCAACCGAAAACAAAGCCAAATCAGCTACCGATTTCTAAAAATACCACGGGTAATAAAGCGAAAACGAGCAGACGATAGCCTTTCACAATGCAGCTGTTTATACTGCTTTTAAAAATGCTGCCGGCAGCAGCACGGAACTGGGACCTGACAAAGCTTCCCCCGCCCGAGAATGCAGCCCCCCCCCTGCACCGCGCGGCAAGCCGAAACCGGGGCTGCCCCGCACCGCGTGTAGAGAGCCCCCCCCCCCCCCCCCCCTGCACCAAGAGAGAGCAGCCCCCCGCGCTGAGAGAGCCGAGCACGCCGCGCTGCCGAGCTGAGGGGAGGGGCAGGGAGAGCTCTCCCGCTCCTCCGCCGGCACGAATTAGAAAAGTAGCAAAGCCACGCCGAAGTGAGCTAAAGCCTAGAACGCGATCGCTCTCGCCCCGCAGGGCTGCGCAGCCTATTATGCAAGAGCGAAAAAGAACAGAACTCACGGCAGAGACTGTTTTTCGAGCTTTTACCCCCCCCCCCCCCCCCCCAAGGAGCAGAAATACTCACCGAAATCGAAGCCGTAGCTGGCAAGGTCAGGCAGGGTAGTCTCTTCACCGGAATAGGACCCCACGGGCAGGAGGGGCTCCCCTATTCTCCTCTGGAAAATATTGCTCACCAGAAAGGAGCAGCACTTTCCAGGGGCGCCGAGCAGTGCGCGAGACTTCTTGTGGGTTCAGTCCCAAAGTCTCTCTGGAGAGCAATGCAGCTGAAGCTCTTCCAGTGGGCGCTGAGCTGCCTTAAAGCTTTTCCGAGGTTCTGAGATTCCTTCTTGGGGCTGCAGGTTCGATCAGCCGCACGTTGGGCGCCAAATATTGGAATAATATCCCAATATTACTGGGTGGAACGTGCCTGGGCTCGTCTGACCCTTGCCGCTTGACCAAAGGTGGCAGCTGTGGTGTTTTCACCTCAGAGACACCTTTGGCCAGCTGTATGTTGCAGCTAGGCACTTGGAACAAGTCCAGACATGCAGGAACTCAAGTTTTATCTCTGATGGAAAGGCTTTAGGCGAGGTGAAGATGAAAAGGAGATGGATTCTGCAGAGGGTTGAATCCAGAGTTTTATTCCAGGGTCACTGATCTCTGAATCTTGGTAACAGCTCCACAGAATCCCGACCGCATGGTCTCAGTGTCCTTTTAAGCCCGGGGGGAGGGGGAGGGAAGGGATCGGTGTGCCACCAACCAGGTAGGAGGGGGGAAGGCTCAGGGGACAAATGACACCTGGATGGCCCAATTGTCCCCAGGGCTGAGAGGCATCTTTTGAACTTCACCTATCAGACGATGGCCTTGCTGGCCTACTGAGATTGACGGACAGCTCTCAGCGGGAGGCAGGGAGAGGGGAAGGGAGAAGATATTGCCACACCTGGGAGGAACTGGGATGGCTAAAACAGGAAATTGCTTCACACTGCAACAGCTACTCTTACGAGCAGAGCTCCACTCACGGTAGAAAGAAGCAGAAAACAAAACCCCGCAGTGGTGGTGAATTCTTCCCGCGGCGACTGCAGCCTCCTTCCTCTCCGAATGCCGAGACTGCAAGTGAATCTAGGAGCTGTGCCTAGCCCTTTTTTTCCTCCAGCCAAAATCTTGTTGTATCTGTGCCCCTCCAAGAGAAAAACCTCAGATAAGAGAGCAGTCAGCCACACCTTTCCCGGGGCAACTTCCTTTGTCTCTCTTAAGTATTGATAGTTATTGTTTCCTAGCAACCTAGGGACAAAATTCCACGAGAGAGAGGAACAAAAGGACAAATCCTAAACCTCAATACCCTGTTAGAATCACCTCAGCCTCCTACACAAACTGTTGAGATCTTCCTATCACTACAGAAATACAGATTGGTTCTGCCCCTTTGTAATCTGATGGCATTAGGGTATACTGTACACCAATGCTGTCAAGAGCCTTATACTCCTGTGGGTCTGATGTGTCAGGCCATCAAACCCACACAGTCCAGTAGACCCAGTCTTCCCTTTCCTCCACCTGCCTAGAGGCAGGGCCCTTTTATTCCTGGACAGAGTATTCATTACTTGATTTTTGTAACTGCAAACCAGAAATCCCTTTATTAGGTTTTGAAGTAAAATCTTCCCTTCTACTCTGCTTCATACAAATTGGAGCAGTAAATTTCCTAGATGGATGCCTTTCGGCTGTTGTTTTTTTACTGCAATTCCCATACCCAGTCTTCTAGTGTCGAGGTAGATTCACCATCCCACTTCCTCATGTCCTCCTCTGGTTGCACAGATAGAACCACAGGGTAGTACATAGTGTGTTCCACTGGTACTGTTTCCCTTGAGCAGAATAAGGCTGATAGTTCAGTATGGATGAGTGTTATAGATACACATTATAATATTGGCTTTTCACAAATAATAAAATGGATTTTATATGCGTGATGTTAAAGTAACTTTGTTATAAAGATATAGTTTTTATTTCTGTTGTTAATTAAGCTTAGACATAGTAGTGAAATAGCTATGCTTGTGTTAAAATGCCTGCTTGGATAGGATAACATCCAATGAACATGAGGATGCCTGCTATAGATGTGTCAACTATCAGCATCTGCTGTCTGAAGAAAGTATAGACCAAGGCCCAAAGTGGAAGTGATAAAGAGAAGGAGACAAAACCACAGCCAAGAAACACGCATGCTCTAAAAAGACGGACCCAAGGAGGGGCCATGAAAAATAGTTCCTGGAAAATGTAAACTAGTTTATGGATATGCATAAGGGTCTATGAATATGCAACAGGCTGATGTAATGGAAAAGGTATTTAAAGGGTGTTATAAAAAATCAGCCAGAAATCCAAATTAATAAATGTGAAAGATTTTATTTTCGCGACCAAAATACGGTCCTCAAAAACCCACAGCCAAAGAGACAGTGTCGAGCCCGGGATCAGCGCTGGGTGAACCTAGATCCGACCTCTATCACATCGGACCCCCCTCTGTTCACGCATGCCGCTTCCAACGAGGCTATTTTATACAGTTTTTTATGCCTGAGGCAGAGGTGCCCCGATTTCTTTTGTAACCCCGCATATGTATGAAAGTTTCTTTCACTGTGCAGGGCTGGACAATTGCTGTTTCCTGAGTAGTGGCAGGCGCTGATCATGTCAGGGGAAGTCGCCTATTCAGATGTATCTTTCTTGGCGACTTTGGTTATCTTGATTGATGGTATCTATCAAGCGATGATCACCCTTGGGTGTTTCCTGATGGCCCTGGAAGAAGCCCATCATCGCACTGGCCACGTCTATTCATTGGTAAACGAGGCATTATTCTCCTGATGCCTTCAGGAATTTCAAAATTCCAGAGTGGTTATCTGTCCCTGGGCAGCTTGTGGTCAGAGACTCGTTGGATTTTACAATTTTATAACATACATTCTCTCCTTAAGCATGAATTACTTTATAGCAGATATTACATGGGGTTTCCCCGAAGGTGACTGGTGTGCTCTTGGCTGAGTGCCAAGATGCACCCGGCCGTAATAACCTTTGCTCTATGGTCCTTGTCTCCTACTGTCCTTTATTAAACATTTTTAATTTTCACAGGATAGTGAACGTGTGTTTTTCACAATGACAAAAAAGACATAGTCTCTTTGAGTTGCTGGAACTGTTGGAACAGTCTCTCCACAGCCGAGATGCAGGCCCGTAGGGAGGAACAGAGATTCTCTTCAAATTGCTAGAGGTGGCTGGCCAGTCAGACAGTTGGTACCTTCATATCTGTCTATCTCATTATTGCTAGGGTGCTGGTGTATAGGGGTGCACTTTGTATAAACTTTTCACCATATGGACTGCCTGTACTGGATTTAATCTGGGTCATTGTATGTCTGGTTATTGACCTGGTTGCTATTGTCAGGAAAATTAATTCACAAACATCAGAGATTTACGTCCAAAAAGGAGACAGAGGAGTCCTTTTACTTTATTCGAATAAAGGGATAGGCCATGGGGCATTCCCCTGGGGTCTCTCAAGTTTTTGGAAGACACAGCCTCCTTTTTATCCTAATTTCCCGGCCACATTTCCCTTCTCTCTTTCCCCATTGGCTGAGGTACTTGAGAGGTACCGACTTCCCGATACACCTGATACCGAAGATTTCCCTATAATGTATAACCCTCCCTTTTAATTTTTAATCCTTATGGAATTTAGTTTTCCCCCATTGTTTCTTTCATCTTTCAATGTCCAATTCCATTTATCAGCAAACCTAAAGTTTGTTTGTAAAAGCAAAAAAAGCAAATATCTTTTTCCATTCATCAATCAGTGGAATCTTTCCCATTGTTTATCTCTCAGTGCTAGTTTTATCTACCAGCAGACCCACAGCTTGTTTTTAAAGACAAATCCGTCATTCCTCTCACTATAGATCACCTCCACCATGCCTAATTTCCTTGTTGGTGGTCTGCTTGCCTCTGTAATTTACAAGTTCTTCCTTGAAGGGATACATGTCCTTCACACTTGACAGAAGGCATCTCCAGAGGCTGAGGACTCCTGCCTTTTTTCCAATTTCTTTGCCAATGGCCTTATCCTTAGCAAGGAATCTCAACTGCTGGGCTTCCTTACGTTCTGATTCCTGACTATTGGCCTCAATATCAGCATCAGAGCAACCAGCTGATAATTTGCTTGCCTGATTGATGGCTAAAATCTTTTTACAGATCTCGCAGTTCACTCAAGAATAGGGATTCGGTGGTTACTGACTCATTTATGATTTCAGTCTCTTCTTCCTCCTTTTCTTGTGACTGCTCTGCTGCAGAACAGGCTGCCTCTTCTGATTCTTTCTCCCCCTCCCTCTTAGTAAAAGCTTCTTCTTCCCTTACTAAATGAGTTGACCTCCATTTCTATTATTTCTTCTTGACTATCTAAGCAACAGATATAGTTGATGGCTGAGTATCTGGTTTAGCTACAAAGTCTATTTGTATGTCTTCATCCAGAGACCCTCTCTTGTCCTTGAGGATTCTCAATAGTGCTGAATGGTGCTCAGTAGGCATAGGCTAGGCCCCAGCACAGTGCGAGAAGTTGTGTCTCTGGCATAGCCAGGGCCAGGGCATCCTCTTTTCGAACATTCTATCACTTTATCAGGATCTCATGCTTTTTCAGGAGTGAAGTTCCAGACCATCAGTGACAACTGTTCTAGGTACCTGCCCATATTCTCCCCACAGTCCTTGCCACCCATAACCATACTGCCTTGGGGCATATCCCTGACTGATAGTCCTAAATAGTTGGTTAGCTTTAGAAAAAGAAAAAAAATTATTGGGAAGTATTGATAGGAGTATTTTGGTTATGGATGTTCAAGACAGCAAAGAGTTATTGTAAAAAGGGAGAAAACATCTACCCCATAGGAAAAGAGGATGGTGCCATTCTGTGTTTCATACACCAAATGCTTCTCAGAGAAGAAAAGGGAAAAAGTGTAATTTTTGTTAATTGTCTCCATGAGATGGTTCCTGAAGTACAGGTAAGGCATCAATTCAAGGCCCAAATACCAGATTAGGCTCAAGGCCAGTGCTTTTATCTTAATGCTTCCAGGCAAAACACCAACAAGCACTGCAAACTGTAAAAGCTAAAACCAGCCTTTAACAAGCTCTCAAATTTAATGTACAGTAAAAAAGGGAGCATTGCATGGATTAGATAAAGCACTGTTGAGAACACATAAGCCAGCATCATTACCAGCACCTGTTAAAATAGATATAATAATTACAAGTTCCCTTCAATGCACTTTGATCAAATCTGTCGTTATCTCAAACCCTTTAAGCCTCATGTTGGGCACCAAAATAAACTGTCAGTAGGATGGGGAAGAGAATCAGAAGGGTAGAAGTGTGGAAACATGTGGGTTCATATGACAGTTTCATAAGAAAAAAACCCAAACAAACAAAGAAAAGGAAAAACAAGTGACAAAAAAACCCAACAATTGCTCACCACCAGGCAACTGATGTCTCTCTGGTCTCTGAGAAATGGCCGCTCCAGCAAACCTCTCCCCTAGGTTTTATTGCTGAGTATGATGTCATGTCGTATGGAATGTCCCTTTGGTCAGTTGGGGTCATCTCTCCCATCTGTGTTCCCTCACAGTTTCTTGTGCACCTCTAGCCTACTCACTGGTGGGGCAGTGTAAGAAGCAGAAAAGGCCTTGATTCTGTGTAAGCACTGCTCAACAATACATAAAACATCCCTGCATTATCAACATTGTTTTCATAACAAATCCAAAATTTAGAACCATAAAAGCTACTATGAAGAAAATTAACTATCCCAGCCAAAACCAGTACAATCTTGTATTAAGGAAGCCCAGAACTTGACGGAGTACTCCAGGTATGGCCTCAATGGGCTGAATAAAGGGGAGGGTTCACATCCCTTGACCTGCTGACAATAATTCTCTTCATGGAGCCCAGAAGACAATTAGCCTTCTTTGCTGCAAGGGCACATTGTTGGCTCATGTCCAACTTGATGTCTACTAGGACCCCCAGGGTCTTCTCTGCAGAACTGCATTCCAGCTGCTCAGTCTTCAGCCTGTACTGGTGCCTGGGGTTGTTCCTTCCCAGGTGCTGGGTGTGACACTTCTTGCTGAACTGCATGAGGTTCCTGTCAGCCTGTTTTTCCAGCCTATTGAGGTCCCTCTGGATGGCAGCACAACAGTGTGTCATCCCCTTCTCCCACTTTTGGGTTATCTGTAAACTGAGGGTATACTTTGCCCAGTCATCCAGATCATTAATGAAGATGTTGAACAAGATCAGGCCCGGTATTGACCCCTGGGGTACACCACTAGTTATTGGTCTCCAACTAATCTTTGTATGACTGTTCACCACCCTCTAGGCATGGCTGTTCAGCCAGATTTCATTTCACTACATTGTCTGCTCATTCAGCCCATACTTCAACAGCTTCCCTATGAGAATCTTGTGGGAGATGGTGTCAAAAGCCCTACTGAAGTCTACATAGACAATACCCACTGCTGTCCCTTTGCCAAGCTAGTAGTTTCATTGTAGAAATGTATTAAGTTGGTCAAGCATGATTTCCCCTTGGCGAATCCATGCTCACTACTGATGATTTTCTTGGTCTTCAGGTGCCTGGAAGTAATTTCCAAGATTAGCTGCTCCATCATCTTCTGTTAGGAATGGAAAGGGGAGAGCTTAGACAAATCCCTGCCTTTCCAGGTTTCTGGCAGAGGATAACAGCTTTACTGAGGTGGCCAGCACCCCAAGACCCACTCTCACTCACAAGTTCTTAATAATGACTGATCAGGCCTACTACAAAATGAATTATTTATTGAGGAGACCAAGGAAAACAGATGTAAGACTTAAACAGATTTACTTACTTCACAGGAATAAAACAAAAATAACTACTTGTAGATAAAGATACAGTGCACAATAATAATAAAGGTACCTTATGTTACAGCTAGCAAAGAAATAGTATAGATTAGGAGTCAATGTCACTTACCAATGAATGATAGCAGTGTACAGAGAATCTCCTAATTTCTCTCAATCCCCTGGGGAAGTAACTCGATGTGTGTTGCAGCTGGAATTCCTGCTAGTAAAGTCCAGGGTAAGGAAGCAAAAAGGGCCTTTGCATGGTATCCACAGATGTTTTATTCAGCTGCGCGGTGAGATGTTCAGAGTCCCCAAGCACACACAAGTGGAGGGTCCAGGTTTCTCTCCGCCGAGGGACCCCGGGGGTGAACCTGGTCTTAGGGCAGTACAAAGATAAGGGCCAATCAGGGAATAAGGAGGGAGTGGCTCAGGGACATAGGAACAGAATAATGAGCTAATGGGATCTTAACAGCTTTTTGAGGGAAGCTTCTTGTGTCTCCCTAAACCAGGGAATGCCCCCCAGGGTCTCCATAGATGTGAACGTCTTCATCATCAAGGAGAACTCTCTACACACTCAAAGAATGTATAAGAGATTTCTGATTTCATGAAAATCATAGTGGTCTTTTATAGTTGTAAAAATGCTTGTGTTCTGCAGTCACTAATTTTAGGTTTTCCTTTCTCACCATTCAAGTCAGGATGTGTATTGCTGGCAAAGGAGGTTCTCAGCTGAGATAATTCGTCACATGACAAACCATTCCAGTCTGATTTTAGCCGTATGTGATGGGAAGATAAGGTTTTGCTGTATCAGGGGTAAAAGGTCCTGTCACATCTTCCCAGGTATCAAGGTGAGGCTGACCAGCCTGTAGTTCCCTGGGTCCTCTGTCTTGCCTTTTTTGAAGATAGGACTGATATTTACTTTCCTGCAGTCTTCAGGCACCTCTCCCAATTGCCATGATTAATCAAAGATTATTGAGACCGGCCTTGCAATGACATCAGCCAGCTCACAGCACTCATGGGTATATTACAACAGGACCCATGCACTTATGTATGTCCAGATTGCTTAAGCATTCCCTAATCTGATCGTCTTCCACTACAGGTAAGTCTTCCTTGCTCCATCTTTTTTTCCCTGTCTGTGGGACCTAGGATCCCTGAAGGGTGGTCTTGCTAGTAAAGACTGGGGTGTAGAAGATAGTACCTGAGATTTTTCCATGTTCTGGGTCACCAGGGCCTCATCCACATTCAGCCCTAGCCCACATTTTCTATAGTCTTCCTTCTGTCACCTATGTACTTATAGAAACCCTTCTTGTTGTCTTTAACATCCCTGGCCAGATTCAATTCCATTTGGGCTTTAGCTTTCCTAACATGTCTCTGCATGCTTGGATGGTGTGTCTTTATTCCTCCCAGGTTGTCTGTCCCTGCTTCCACCCTCTGTAGGCTTCCTTTTTGTGTTTGAGTATGTCCAGGAGCTCCTTGTTCACCCACAGAGACCTCCTGGCATTTTCACCTGACTTCCTGTTTGTTGGGATGGACTAGTCTAGATCTTGGAGATGGTGATTCTGGAATATCATCAACCAACTTTCTCGGCCCCCTCTCCCCTCCAGGGCCTTATCCCATGGGACTCTTCCAAGCAGATCTCTGAAGAGACCAGTCTGCTCTCATGAAGTCCAGGGTTGTGATCTTGGTTTTTTGGTTTTTTGCCCCGCTCCATCCCCTTGAGGATCCTGAACTCCACTATTTCATGGTCACTGCAGCCAAGGTTGCTTTTTACCTTCATATCCCCAGTGAGAACCTCTTTTTCTGTGAATATGAGGTCCATAAGGACACCTCTCCTCATTGACTCCTCTATCACTTGGGTTGAGAAGCTGTTATTGATGTTCTCCAGGAATGTCCTGGATCGCTTGTGCCCTGATGTGCTGTCTCTCCAGCAGATATCAGGGTGGCTCAAGTTGCCCATGCAGACCAGAACTTGCAAAACTGAGGCTACTTCTAGCTGTCTGTAGAATGCCTCATCTGCTTGCTCTTCCTGGTCAGGCGGCTTGTACAAGACACCCACTATAATGTCATCTTTACCTGTCTTCTCTTTAATCCTTACCCATAAGTTTGCAGTTAGCTCATCATCCATCCCCAGGCAGAACTCCATGAATTCCAGATGCTCTCTTACATAAAAGGCAACTCTCCTTGTTTTCCCAGCCTGTCTTTCCTAAAGAGTATGTTTCCCTCCATTGCAACATTCCAAATACAGGAGCTATACCACCACATCTCCATGATCCCAACAATATCACAGCCCTACAACTGCACACAGATCTCTTTCTCATCATGTTTATTCCTTATACTGCATGCATTAGTGTACAGGATCTTCCAGTTGATGAAACTGAAAAGCCACAAGTCTATGATGAGATGCATCCCAGGGTCCTGAGGGAACTGGCTGATGTAGTAACCAAGCCAATCTCCACCATATTTGAAAAATCATGGCAGTCAGGTGAAGTCTCTGGTGACTGGAAAAAGGGAAACATTGCTCCTGTTTTTAAAAAGGGGAGAGAAGAAGATCCAGGGAACTGCAGATGGTTGAGTGTCACCTCTGTGCCTGGGAGGATCATGGAGCAGATCCTCATGGAAGCAATGTTAAGGCACATATAAGACGAGGAGGTGATCTGAGACAGCCAGCACAGCTTCACCAAGGGCAAATTGTACCTGACCAATCAGGTGGCCTTCTATGATGGAGTGACTGCAAAGGTTGATAAGGGAAGACTGATTGATGTCATCTACCTAGATTTCTGTAAAGCCTTTGACACAGTCCCACACAACATTCTTATCTCCAAATTGGAGAGACATGAGTTTGAAGAGTGAACTATTTGGTAAAAAAGTAATTGGCTGGATGGACACAGCCAGAGAGTTGTGGTCAATGGTTCTATGTCCAGGTGGAGGCTGGTGATGAGTGTCCCTCAGGGCTCTGTCTTGGGACCAGTGCTCTTCAATATCTTCATCAATGACATAGACAGTGAGATTGAGTGCACCCTCATCTAGTTTGCAGGTGGCATGAAGCTGAGAAGTGCAAGTGACACAACAGAAGGAAGGGATACCATCCATACGGACCTGGATAAACTTGAGAAGTGGGCCCATGAGAACCTCTTGAGGTTCAACGAGTCCAAGTGCAAGGTGCTGCACCTGTGTTGGAGCAACCCCAGACATGAGTACAGACTGGGAAATAAACTCATTGAGAGAATCCCTGCAGAGAAGGACTTGGGGGTGCTGGTGGATGAAAACCTGGACATGAGCCAGTAATGTGCGCTTGCAGCTCAGGCGGCCAACTGCACCCTGGGCTGCATCAAAAGAAGTGTAGCCAGCAGGTCAAGGGAGGTAATTCTTCTCTACTCTGCCCCTGTGAGACTCTACCTGAAGTACTGTATTCAGCTCTGGGGCCCTCAGCACAAGACAGAACAAGTCCAGAGGAGGGCTGCAAAGATGATCAGAGAGCTGGAGCACCTCTCCTATGAAGACAGGCTGAGAGAGTTGGGGCTGTTCAGCCTGGAGAAGAGAAGGCTCCAGGAAGACCTCATTGCAGTCTTCTGGTACTTAAAGGGGGCTTATAAAAAAGAGGGAGAGTCACTTTTTACATGGGCAGATAGTGATAGGACAAGAGAGAACAATTTTAAAATAAATGAGGAGAGAATAAGATTAGAAGTTAGGAAGAAGTTCTTTACTGTGAGAGTGGTGAAGCACTGGAACAGGTTGTCCAGAGAGGTAGATGCCCCGTGCCTGGAAGTGTTCAAGGCCAGGCTGAATGGGTCTCTGAGCAACCTAATCTACTGGGTGACTTCTCTGCCCATGGCAGGGGACATGGAACTCAATGATCATTAAAGTCCCTTCCAACTCAAGCCTTTCTATGATTCTATGAAGGGGATAATAGTCAAAGGATCTGACAAGCTTCAGCAGTTTCTCCAATGCATCTCAGATTCACACCTCCAGCAAGCAGCAAACCTCTCTATATGACCATCAGGTCAGCAGATTGTTGTCTCCATCCCTTGCAGCAGGGAGTCACCCACTACCACCACTCAGCACTACCTCCTGGTAGATCTTGCATGGTTTAGAGTCAGTTGGTCAGGTAATTTGCTTGAAAGCACACATAACTCCTTCTCAGTTTTGAGGGCAGTGAATCTGTTCCATAGTTACAAGTCTTCTGGTGGAGCTGGTAGCCTTCTCCTTGTTGCCAGAAGTAATTTTTCACCTTTCCCTGAGGCTGCACCTGACATTCCTGCTAGGGACAGACTCTTGCCTGTGTTTCCACTGCAGCTGGGGTACAGGGCTCTTAAAGCTGTTGTATCTCTGAGAAGATCCTGATTCTATATGTGATGCTGCACAGCCTGCTGACTTTCTTGTCTAACTCCTCCACTTGATGACTAAAGAAGGCTGTTAGCGTTCAGGAACACATAATCACGGAATGATTATATGCAGGTGCTTTTATTGAAGAGCGCTGGGTGTCAGGGGTGTACAGACCCAAATTTGACTTCGCCATGGGTTCGAGATGAACATGTTTTTATATTTTATCGTTACATAACTTACATATTAATTATTAAGCTTCCATTGTTCTATTGTATACATTGATTTCATCCAAGCATGGGTTTCTCGTGATCCCCCTCAAACCCTTGAACATAGTTTCTCATTATTCTTCTTACGATTAAACAATAATTATATCTAATTACTAAGCAATCATCTCATCTAACAATTATAGAATTTATCATATACTGGTTACACAGGTGCAGTTTCACATGATCTGGCAAACACAAGGCTTAACATTTCCCAGGGCCTACTAAGCCTAACTTTCTTTCTAACTCCCCTGAATATACCATGATTTTAGAAACATTTTATCCCTATACTATCAAGGCCACCTCTTCCATCCTTGGGGAAAGGCCCCAGGCACAGCCTACAGCCTATGCTTACAAGACTGTATTCACCATCTAAAGCTCTATCTGGCAGGGATAGCTAGTCTAATACCTGCTGAGGAATATAGCCCATGACATGTCACCACCATACCTGAGAACAGATTGGCTGGTTTGAAATGTGATGAAGATACCCCTCTGCAACAGCTGTTGCCTCTGGGAGGCTGTACTCCAGGCCTGGCTCCTTTATAGGCCTTTCCTTAGCACCAGCTAAAAGAGAGTTTGACCGTCTCTAATCAGCAGGTAACTAACAAAGGCTCCAGGCACCATGTCAGGGGTAGCTGACTATGCTTTTATAAGCTGCTAGAGCTTCCTTGGGCCCACATCCTCATAGCTTCCCTTAGCTTGTCTTTATTTGATAGCAGCAGGCATCCTCAAGTTTCTCAGAGGGTTCCCAGGATTTCCCCAATGATCCTGGACCCTGTCCTCAGAAGCTCCCAAAGCAGAACCCAGAGACTGCTGTGCAAACTGCTGCATCTGTTTGCTGCCTGTTATCCGTACTCATCTTGATGGATATTGCATCTGGATACTGGAGCTGAGGCTCTCCTGGTGCAGTCCTGGGAGGGACCCAGACAGGGTGCCTGTTTCTGAGTCCCTAATTTGGGTTGCTCACCTGCCTTTGTGCCTCTGCACTCTTCTGGGCTTGTGGAGCTGGACCTTTGATAGGCTGATAGGTCTCCTGTGATGGACCTGGGAGGAGCCAGGGTAGGATATTATTTAAGCTCCTCCACCTGCCATTTTTTCTCTGTTCTTTTTTGTGGTGTGTAGATAAGCTTTCTACCACATAGCATAACATCTGTCACCAGTGTTATGAACACAGAAGGATAAAGGGATGTTTGGTACAATTTTTTTTTTTTTTATTTCCTTGTGGCTAGAATTTTGCCATTCTGAAACCCATGGTAATTTAGGCAGGTAATTTTGCTGAACTCTTAGTCTTCTTAGAAGGACTAGATATTATATATCACAGGATGCTATGGAAGTGATAGGAACCTGAAAGGATGGACCTTGGATCAGGGAATATTCTGGACTTTTGTTCAGTCTCTGGCTAGATTACTAAGGACAGCACAACTACAGTCTAGATCAGTGGTCTCTAAAGTCAATGTGCAAGACAATCCATTGTGGTATGGGAAGAGAATATTTTGGCAGTGTTAATAAATAAAAATAATTTTAATACAGTATTTATTACATTTTTATCTCATACTTTTAAAATTCTATTTTTGTGCATATTTATAACACATAATAATACAACAGTACATGTGTATAATTTATAAATAAATATACATATATTCAGGGTGCATGTTCAAAAGATTTTTATGATGGGGTGCATGATTAAAAAATTTGGAGACCACTGGTCTAGATGATCTTCTTGTTACATGTCAAAAATAGAATTGTCTATGTCCCCCTGTAGTGTGTTCTAAACTGGGGGGTGGGGGGGAGTGAGGTGGACTTCTGCACAGAAATTAACTATTGTAATGACTGCAGAAACTTGTGCATATTGGGAACACAGGTGTTGAAATATGACACAAAATGAACGACACTCGCACTCTGAGAGGTCCAAGGTAAAAAAGGGGGCCATTTATTTCCCAACCTCGATATTTATAGAATTCCAAAAGTGACCACAGATTGGAGGATGAAATTGCCACCTCTCCAGTCACACTGGTCAAACCCAACAGTCCATCAACTCTTTCCTCCTCCAGAAAAGAATGCAAAACAATAATTATTTACATGAAAAGTGTGTGAGAAACTCCATTACAAAAATGTAAACATCAGAAGGCTTAGAAGAACTTTAGAAGAACAGGTAATCCAAATCTTCCAAGAACTGATTCCCTTGTAATAAACTTTAATTTGGAAGCAGCTTATGTACTCCCCCACTTGTGGTCTATGACCCACCCCTGGAAAATGTCCCTAAAATGTCCAAAAAACATCCACAAAATGTCCATTGTGCTCATTTAGTCCACCTGTTCTGGTGGTCACTCAAGACAAGAGAGGTGGTGTGTTGTGTGGAGTTACTGGGCACCAAATGTAGCTCAGATAGGGTCACTGCTGCACTGCAACTGCTTCTTGTAAGACTTTTCCTCCACTGGTTTGGGTGGTTCCTGCTATAGTAATTCCTCTGGCTTAGACTTATCCACAGACTACAGTCACTTTGAGGTGCACCTGCTCCAGCATGGCCTTACCCACCACCACAGCCCGTTTGGAAGTAAACCTTTTCCAACATGGCCTTACCCATGTGTTGTGGTTTAGAATAGGAGGAAAATTTAAAGAAGTGACGTAGAAGTTTTTTATGTAATTGATAATTTATTAAATTATTAAGGAGTTAGATATGTTTTTGTGAAATATATCTGTCAAAAATAAAAAAACTTGGGAAATTTTTTTTTTTTTAGGAGTGAAGTAATATGGTTGGGCGGGTTCTGTTTCTGGCTGGGTTTACCGGTCTTGTTGCAGGGTTGGGTTCTTATTCTTTGGGTTGCTTGATGGTTCCCTTTCCTTTCTTTTATTTACTTTTAGGTAGGGAGAGGGGGTGTTGTGGGCTAGATAGAACTAACTTTATTAACATCTAATGATTTTCTAAAACTCCTTAATCCGAAACCTAGCTGTACTTGTTACACCCCGGGAGCAGTCCTGGGTTGGTACCGGGATTTTACTCTGTAGAAGTTACTTATAACTATTAAATATGAAAAAAAAAAAAAAAAAAGAACAACACAAAAATATCAAAATCAGTAAAAAAGAAGTTAAATCCCAGATAAAAAGAATAAAAAAAATACCTTGTTTTTAAAACTGAAATCCTCTTATAAACTACAGAGAAAAGAATCTTTTTTCCTATAACATATAAAACTATGGGGAAATGAAAGTGTTCAAATTAATACTGAATAAAAGCCTCCATACTAAAATAAGTAGATGTTAAAATAGCTGTAATCCCATGAAAAGTTTAAACAGAAAAGAAAAAAAAGTGGTCCTGTACTTCCAGGAAAAGAAAAAGAAAATTTCTGTTCCCAGAAATAAAGATTACTTTAAAGATAAATAATAAAAACTTTTACCTTTAAACAACTTATCTTTAAAACAATACCCCATAAGTCAACATGGCTATGAGAGACAACTGCTCACTTTGAAAATTTTAAAAGGTTTTTTAAACCTTAACAAAAATACGACAAAAGGACTAAATAAGGAAAAATTCACAGTGCTGGGAACTGCCTTCGTGGCTGCCTACTACATAGCTAGTTCATCTTCAAGATGGATGCTCAGTCTTTTATACCCCTGGGGGTTGCATCAGCCAACCCTGGCCCCTCCCAAAGTCTGTCAGTCAGCTCTTCTTTGCTGTTTATTGCTGGAGACTGCTTTCTTGTAACTTGATTGGAGGGTCACGTGTTGTCATGCCACACCCCCTAAGCAACAAGCTTTTCCATTCCCAACTGCCCCATACAAGGGGCACATGTGCACGCCTTCTTTCTACCTGTACTAGACAATCCAGGCTGTCTGATGGCAACAATATAGAGGGGGGTGGAAAAGGGAACTATGGGGAGAACAGAGGACATCTAAACTACAATAACATAACTATACATCACTAAAGCTTCTCTTAATAGTCACACAATATTTATCCCTTAATTGAGAGAGCCAGTCATCTCATTATCCAACTATAACATGGCCCATCAACAAGCTGTGAGAAGGCTTATTAGAAAAACTTCACAATAGCAGGGTTCCCAAAACAGCTGTTATTTGTAACAAAATTAAGAACCACAAAAAAACTATTTTTCCCTCTTGTAAAGAAGTCTCCATAACCTTAACAAGAGGGACTTCTCTCCCTAAGTAAACTAAAAGAAACTATTTTAAAGTAGTAAACTAACTAGAAACCTTAGATTTAGTTTCTTTACATTATCAGTTTAAAAAAGTTATAAAGGGGGAAAAAGTATTCTAAAGAGTTTATTTTAATTCTTACTACTTTTTTCCTTTAATTACTTTTAATAAAATTTTCTTTATACCCTTTTAAAGTTTTGAACTTACTTAACCTTTCTCCTTATCCTATCTCACAAGAAGAAGTAAATACCTTAATAATTATCCAACACTAAAACCCACCACACTCATCAACACATTAATTGAAAAATCTCAAAATTAAAGAAATCTAAAATTAACAAAACAAAACCATTACACAAAATTGGTATTTCTGCCTGGTTTCAAACTGAAACCACCACATCTTTTAGTAAAAAATACAGGCAATTTATAAACGCTGTGAGATGGAGAATTTATTTAGAGAAATAAATTGTGAGGCAGGTATTAAATAATAAAATTAAGTAGAATGATAGTGAAAAAGTTTTATTGTAATCATGGTAAAAAATCTAGGAGTGGAGGTTAGTATAAATTTTTTTTTCCCTTTACTTTATTTAGTTAGTTTTATTGTTCTAGGTAGAAGTTATACATGGAATTTAATTTTAATAATAATTCTTTAGCATGTATATTTCACAGAAGGGAAAGGTAGAGTGTTGTGGTTTAGAAGAGGAGGAAAATTTAAGGAAGTGATGCAGAAACTTTTTGTATAACTGACAATCTATTAAACCACTAAGGAGCTAGACACGGCTCTGTGAAAGACACATGTTAAAAACAAAAAAACCCGGGAACTTTGTCTTCCCTTCCCGGTCAGGAGTGAAGTAACGCAGCTGGGCGGGCCCGCGGGGCTGGGCCCCCTTTCCCTGGGCCGCCTGCCGGTTCCCCCTCCCTTCCCCCATCTACTCCCAGGCAGGGAGAGGGGATGCCGCAGGCCAGATAGAACCAACCTTATTAACATCTAACTACTTTCTACAACTCCCCAACCCGAAACCCAGCCGCACCCGCTACACCCCAGGAGCAGCCCTGGGTCAGAACCGGGATTTTACTCAGTAGAAGTTAGCCACAACCATCAAACATGAAAAAAAAAAGACCACCCCATCCCGGCGTACTACTACTACTAAGTTCTAGCCTAACTAATTAAATCCAAGCCACCTCCCCCAACTACCATCTAAAGTAACCAACTCAACCAAAAATCAAATAATCATTTAAAAGGCCCAGGCTGCAGTCCCTCCAGGGGTGTACCTGCTCTGTCATGGGCTTATTCATGGCCACACATTTTGAGGTCCTCCAGTATGACCTCATGCACAGCCACTGATGCTTCAAGATGTACCTGCTATGGCACAGACATAACCACAGGCACATATGCTTTGAGATTTACCAGCTCTGGTATGGATTTATCCATGGCCACAGACACTTCAGGGTGTCCTGTTCCTGTGTGGACTCATCCACAGTCCCTTCAACTTGAATTCACACTGGAGTTCTAGCCTGTCCAGTACAGCAGCACAGAAACAGCAATGATGCCCAGGCCATCTGCCAGCGCATGCACATGGCTATTGCTGTTATCAAAATGTTCCCAGGCACAGCAGAGTAAGAAGATGAGCAGATGAGCAGCACACCAAGCAGCAAAAAGCAGCCATGAGTAATAGACTCTGATATACAGTTAGGCAAGCAAGCCCCATGGCAAGTACAGGAGCCTGCCCATTGAAAGCTAAAGAGCACTGATGCCTTGAGAAGGCTGACCTAGAACAGAAGCTAGACAGAGTTAAAGAATAAAGTAGGTATTTATTAAAAGGCCTCAATAGATACACCTTGGGCAGTACAAGAGCCCAGCCAGGGCTACACCCAAGATGGACCCAAAATGGTCACAAAATGGACAACCAGTCACAAACTCTGGTCCATTTGCATATTGGAATTAATTGTCCAATTGTAGCTTTAAGTTATGAAGTTCCATCCTCCTTGTTTTTCTCTCTTCAATTCACCATTGTTTTTACTTTTTGGCCTGGAGCTTGTAGCGGTTGTCCTTGGTCAAGCTGGAAAAGGATTACTTTGTCTACCTACCCTGTGAAGAGACCTTGCTAACACTTAATATGAAGCTCAGAGCTACACACTAAAGCAGCACAGAATCTGAAAAATATGAAAGCTAAAACTTAAGGCATCAGCACTAACAGATATAAATTCCATCTATCACATCCCAATCAAATCCATCATTATCCTGAACCCTTTGAGCCCCTCGCTGGGCACCAAAAAGGGCTGTTGTGGTTTAACCTCAGCCAGTATCCAAGCACCATTCAGCCATTTGCTCACTGACCCACTGAGTGGGATGGGGGGAGAATCAGAAGAGTAAAAGTGGGAAAACTTGTGGGTTGAGGTAAAGACAGTTTAATCATAGAATCATACAATGGCTTGGGTTGGAAGGGACCTTAAAAATCATCTAGTTCCAACCCCTCTGCCATGGGCAGGGAACCTTCCACTAGATCAGGTCGCTCAGACCCCATCCAACTCAGCCTTGAACACTTCTAGGGATGGGGCATCCACAATTTCTCTGGACAACCTGTACCAGTGCCTCACTATCGGTGCTATGATACCCAACAGGCGGGAAGAATGATGCACAGAACTCCATGATATCAGAAGGCTAATTAATTACTTTATTATACTATATTATACTATAACTATATTACACTATATTACACTAACAAGAACTATCACTAACTAACTAGAAACCCCGTGACTCTCTGCTTGAGAGTCCTGACACACACACATGGATCTAATTGGTTAATGAATCTAAAACACTATCACTAGAATCTAATTAAGCAATCACTTTGGGTAAACAATCTCTAGAACACATTCTACATGGGTACAAACACAGGAGCAGTAAATGAGATAAGAATTGTTTTGATTATTCTTTTCTCTACTTCTCTCACAGCCTTTCTCAGGAGAATCCTGAGAAAGCTAAATCTCTCTCTGTTCAGAGGGCATGTGAATACCACACCTCACAACTCTCACAGTAAAGATTTTCTTCTTAGCATCTAATCTAAACCTACTCTCTGTCAGTTTGAAGCTATTCCCCCTTGTCCTATCACCACATGCCCTTGGATAAAGTTTCTCTCCATCTTTTTTGTAGGTTCCCTTCAGGTACTGGAAGGCTGCAATTAGGTCACCCTGAAGCCTTTTTTTTTTCCAGGCCGAATAATCCTAATTCTCACAGCGTTTCCTCATAGCAGAGGTGCTCCATCCCTCTAATCATCTTGGTGGCCTCATCTGGACTTGCTCTAAGAGCTCTGCCTTCTTCCTCTGCTGAGGACCCCAGGGCTGGATGCAACACTTCAGATGGGGTCTCATCAGAGTAGAGGGGTAGAATTCCCTCCCTCACCCTGCTGGCCGCAGTGCTTTGGATGCAGCCCATGACATGATTGGCTTTCTGGGCTGTGAGCACACATTGCTGGCTGATGTCCAGCCTCTCATCCACTAGCACCCCCAAGTCCTTCTCAACAGGGCTGCTCTCAATCCGTTCATCCCCCAACCGGGATTAGTACCAGGAGTTGCCCCAACCCAGGTGCAGCGCTTGGCACTTGGTCTTATTGAACCTCATGAGATTCCCATGGGCCCACTCCTCAACCTTGTCCAGGTCCCTCTGGATGGCATCCCAACCTTCAGGTGTGTCAACTGCACCACTCAGCTTGGTGTCATCTGCAAATTTCCCGAGGGTGCACTCGATCCCCTTTGTCTATGGCATTGATGAAGATATAAAATAGCACTGGTCCCAATACAGACCCCTGAGGGACACCACTTGTCACTGATCTCCATCTGGACTCTGAGCCATTGACTACTGCCTTCTGGATGTGACTGTCAAACCACATTCTTATTCTTTTAACAGTCCACCTATCCAATCCATCTCTCTCCAATTTAGAGAGAAGGATGTTGTGGGGGACCATGTCAAAGGCTTTACAGAAATCCAGATAAATGACATCTGTAGCCCTTCCCTTGTCCACTGATGGAGTGTCTCCATCATAGAAGGCCACTAGATTGGTCAGGCAGGACTTGCCCTAGGTGAAGTTGTGCTGGCTGTCTCAGATCACCTCCTGTTCTCCATGTGCCTCAGCAGAGCTTCCTAGAGGATCTGCTCCATGATCTTCCCAGGCACAGAGGTGAGTCTGACAGGTTGCTAGTTCCCAGGGTCCTCCTTTCTGCTCTTTTTAAAGATGGGACAATGTTTCCCTTTTTCCAGTCACCTGGGACTTTACCTGACTTCCATGACTTTTTGAATATCATGGAGAATGTCCTGGAAACTCCATCAGCCAATGACTATGGGATGCATCTTATCTAGTCCCATAGACTTATGTACATTCAGGTTCCTCAGGTAGCCATGAACCTGATCTTCTCTTAGAGTGGGAGGGACTTTGCTCCCCCAGTCCCCATCCTGCTGTCCATCCACTCAAGAGGTGTGGGGAGAGAGGTTGCCATCAAAGACTTGAGGCAATGAAGTTAAGCACCTCAGCCTTCTCCTCATCCTTTGTTACGAGTTTTCTAGTACTGTTTATCATTACACCTTCTTTGACCTTCCTTTTCTGATTAATGCCTGTAGCAGTCCCCCACGATAATGTCACCTGTCCCTGCCCTCCCTTTAATCCTGACTGATAAGCTCCTAGTCAGCCCCTCATCCCTCCCCAGGGGAAACTCCATTTCACTCCAGCTGCTCATTTATATAGTCTGTTTAATGTACCAGTAGAGGCCCTTCCTGCTATTCTTTGTGTCCCTTGCCAGGTTTGGTTCCAACTTTGCCTTGGCCTTCCTCACCCCATCTCTACACAACCAAACTTTATACTCTTTCCAGGTTACCTGTCCTTGTTTCCACTGCCTGCGCATTTGCTTCTTCCCTTTGGTTTTACTCAGCCATGCCAGTCTCTTGCCTTCATTGTCTGATTTCTTGCTCCTGGGGATTGCTGGTTCTTATGCCCTATGGTAAACCAAAAGCCATGCAAGCAAAGCAAATCAAGGAATTAATTCACTACTTCCCATCCGCTTTATATCCTAAACATGATGTCATATGGTATGGAATATCCCTTTGATCAGTTGGAGTCAGATGTCCCACCTGTGTTCCCTCCCAGTTTAACTGTATCCCAGCCAAAACCAGTGCAGTGATACAGCTGGGTCTTGCAAAATTAAAGCTGAAAGCAAAGGTTCTGTCATAAACACATCTGAGAAAAATTGCATTGTCTGATTATTACAAGTTCTCAAATCATAATCATGACAACTTACTTAAACTACATGAGAAAATATGTACCTTATAAAACTGTGTTAGAGCTCTTTTTTTTTCTCAAGAGAAATCAGAAGTGATATTGGCCAGAGGTCGCTATTGCCAACACAACTGGTGACTAGTCAAAAGTCTTATGAATCCTGTGGTTTAGATGTTGTATTACTGAATTACACATTTATCCAGAGTTGGTATAACTCTTAATATAAAAGTGGGGTGCCAGATAAGACTGTGGCTTAGTTGTGGGTGTGGCTATTTTACTATATGCATATAGAACTAAGTTGATCATAGAAACAATACATATTAGTATAGATGAAGTGGTACAACCTCCCTAATGTGAATTTCTCACTACTGGTATGACTTCATATCAGGGTGTCTCTGTCCAAAGTTTCCCTCATCTGCCTCACGATCGTCATGAAAGGGACAGAGATTGGGACCACTGAAGAAAAAGGACCCTTGTCTGAAATTCTGGTCTTGTTGGAGATGGTCACTTGCCAAGACCCTGAGGCCTGAGCACAGCCTCTGGCATTGCTAAGCTATTGTTCACTGGTGTGTTTGCTGTATGCTACACTGGGCCCAGTGAAAGGAAAAAAGGGGCACTCTGCCCTTTTTTGCAACAATGGCCCTGGAATTTCCCCACATCTCGGCTTGGCTGGACTTCTCCTGAGGAAGTTTTTGGTGGTCCCCACAGAAGACCCCTCACCTTTTTTACAACCACATTGACAGACTGAGATGGGAGAAGCCTCTCCATCAAGGACTGAGACATGAAACCCCTATGGAAAAGCTCCCCCTCCTCCCAAGGACTGAGACTGAAAACCTCTAACCTGAGGAGAGGTGTGTGGGGGAGGCAAGCTGACCAAACCAAGATGTTTGCCTGCAGGTTGTGACCACTGGACCAAGAAGACTATGGCTCTCGCTTACTGCTGAGAACATGGACTACCTGTTACATCTATTCTTTATTGTATCTGTTTCCTCCCCGTAGGATTGACGGAGGGTTGCACGGTCAGGACGGACAGAGACGAGAGATCTCTGAAGCCAGGTCGTGGAACTTGCGGTTTATTGCAAAGGGCGTGGGTGCAGGGCCCTGCTGGGAGCTGCCAGCCACAGCTCAGAGCAGGCCCGAGAGAAGAGAGGGGTAGAGAGGATGAGAGGGTAAGAGAGTAAAAGCATAAGAGAGTAAAAGGCAAGAGCTAAAAGCTAAGAGGTACGAGTAAGAGTATAGAAAGTAAGTGAGCGAAGTTCCCGTTACAATACAATAAATCATCTTCCGTGTTGAATATTCTGATTCTCACTAACCAATCTAGTACAACATACAAATCCTATAGCATTTCCATACAATCTATAAGAATCACTACATTACCATACTGTGCTACATTTTAAACCCTAAAAACTACTCTTTGGACCCCTTCTGCCAAGCTGGGCAGGGTCTGCTCAGACCCTTGGACCTGCCTGCTTGCCGAGGGTCTTGTTTCATCAAAAGGGGATTACCTTCAGCGGCCACATCATTGTTTTCCCGTTGTTCGGTAACTAAGGGCTCTCAAAGCTTGCTTTCATTTCAATCTCACTTATAGTTTCCATATTCTCAAAATCTTTTGCCAGACAATCATATTTATAAGGCTTTCCTGTCTCATCTTCCCCAACATCTCCCCCGTTCTGATGAACAACTAAATATTTGACACTGTCTTACTCGTAATTCTTTGCACACACTGAAGTATACAGGGTACTGCTATTAAAACTACAATTATTACTATTAGAATAATCAAGCCTATTTTATGGAGTTCCTTTAGCCAAGGTGCAAAGCTCCAACCGTCAAACAAACTGTCTAGCCAAGATGGGTCATCTACTGTAATTTGGTTAGCTAAATCCTTTAGGTTTTGTAGCTGTTTATGAATGGAAACAGAATGATCAGATAAGTTCATAAAACACAATCCTTCAAAATCTTCACAACCATGCCCACGTGCTAGTAAAAGAAAATCAATGGCAGCTCTATTTTGTAAAGTGGCATGTCTGACCGCTTCTTCATCTGTCAACAAGTCACTGATTGCAGTAGAAGTGGCATTTACTTCTTTGCTGAGCCAACACCCTAACTTGTTTAATTGTTTCAATGTAGCTGAGGAACCCCACTGAGGTAGAAAAATGCTTGCAACAATTGATTTTCCAGAGTTCCAAGGGTGAAAATCACTATCACAGTTGCTTTCATATTGATGTCCCCAGGAGGACCTAATCTTTCTGCTTTTCTTTTTGACTACCTCTTTGACACTGGGAGCAATTATTGTAAGTTGACACAAGGCACAAGGGCCACCATCTATTTTTGAGGGTATACCTTGCCAGGCCCTGTCTCCACAGATGAGCCAGATTCCTCTAGGGAATCGAATAGGAGGTTTGTTAAAACGATCTGCGTGAGGTTCGTCATATGTAAGAAGCTTAGTTTGATTACACCAAGAAGACATATTGCTATAAGCTGGGTGATATGGGGTAACGTTTAAATGAGGGCTGTCTTCTCCTAGGAAATTAAAGAAGTAACAGGTATCCATAGTTAATGAGCCTAGGATTTCTAGCTCTTGAAGGTCAGATTTATCAACTTTAGAATTATCAATATAAGTTTGGTGTTTCTGGCTGGGAGCTGGAAATACATGATGATCATCATACGGCCAATATTTCTCAAAAGTAACATTATCAAAACCTTCTGGGAAAGGTACTCCAACTAGACAGGTTGAAAAAGGTTTGTCAGGGCTTGTGTCAGATAGACAGATGGTATCGGAGCCTGCAGACTTGGCTAAAGCAACCCAGACATTTGTCTTTGGTTGATTTACTGGTAAAGCTTCACTACAAAAACTAAAACAAAAGAATAACAGCAACATGCATTTGCGCAAATGATAAAACTCCATTCTTTTCTTGAGCTGTTTCTGGCAGATCACTTTCTCCTGCTGGTTCAGCGCAGTTCAGGTCTGGGTGCTTGCTTCCTGATTTCCACTCGCAGAGTCTCTGGCTGATGTGGGGGCGTCAGCGGGCTTTGATGCGTGGTAGGGCTTCACGTTCTTCGCTGGAACCCACTTGAGCCCTCCACCTGTGGAAACACACGCAAATCCCTTTCCCCATGTTATAAGATTGTATGGTCCTTCTACTTGTCCTGAATCTAAATTTTTAATCAAAAAAGGGGGGTGCTCTTTCAGTTTTGCTTTTTTGTTGTTCAAGAAGTGCCTGTAAATGGGGGGATCAGGCTCTTCTGCAGATCTATTAAAAAAATTGTAAACATACAAAGCCTTATTCAACCTCCTTTGAGGTGTAGCCTGGGCTCCCCCCCTTTGTTGATCTAAAATGCGTTTTAGAGTTTTATGTGTTCTTTCTATCATTCCTTGACTCGTGGGAGAGTAGGGAATGCCAAATGGATGACTAACACCCCAGTCATTTAAAAATGCAGCTAATTCTTGTGAAACATACGAAGGACCATTATCAGTTTTAACTTCTTGGGGGACACCCAGATAGGAAAAAGCTTGTGAAAAATGCTGGCAGACATGCATAGCCATTTCTTCTGTATGTACAGAAGCAAAAACTGCATTTGAGAACGTATCGACAGAGACATGGATATTTTTAAATTTCCCAAAAGAAAGGTACTTAGTAACATCTGTCTGCCATTTCTGCAAGCTCTCCAACCCTTGTGGGTTGGTGGCTTCTGAGGAAGGGAGAGGTTGAACAAGCTGACAATCTGGGCAAGCTCGTACAATATTTTGTGCTTGCTCTAAAGTAATGTGAAAATCTCGTTTGATTGCCTGTGCATTTTGGTGAAAAAATGCATGACTCAATTTGGCTTGTTCAATAGTGTTAGGCAAGGTAGTTGCAGCAAGCACCGAGGTAGAATTTTCAGTGCCTGTTGCAACTTCCTCATCAGATGCTGCTGATGCCAATGCATCGGCTCGTGCATTTCCTTCTGCCATAAATCCTGGAAGACCAGAATGAGATCTAATGTGAGAAACAAAATAAGGATTAGTTCTGTGTGATAGGATTTGGTAGAGACAGGTAAGCCAAAGACACAACTTGTCGTTGTTCACATCTTTTAAAACAGACCCTTCAATCCTCTTAATAATATTAGCAACGTATGCCGAGTCAGTGATTAAGTTAAAAGGTTCTGGGAAAAGCTGAAATGCTCTTACAATTGCAGCCAATTCAACAATCTGAGGAGAACCTTCGACTTTTTGAACATCCTGTTCCCAGACTTTAGTATCTTTATTCTGCCAAGTAACTACTGAATTGTGTGTTCGCCCTGACCCATCAGTGAAGACAGTGACTGCATCTAAAGGCTCTTCACTGATGAGGGGTTTCTCTTTGTAGCATAACATAGCTCTGATCATTTTGTGTACTGGGTAATGAATAGAGCACACGCCTGGGAAATCGAGCAAGGCATACAGCAAGTCCTCTGATTTTTGCATTGCCCAATCAAAATAGTTCTGCTTCATGGGCAAATAAATAATTGCGAATTCGTGACCTGCTATTGAAAGAAGCCTTGCTCTGCCTTTGATGATGATTTGAGACATCATTTATAAAGGTGTGAGGATTGTCTTTGGCGACCTGTAAGGAAGGAAAACCCATTCAATTATTAACAATGGATCTTTTTGAGAGGAATCCCATTGAAAAATGAGACCGCACAGTCTCAGCTTTTCTCCTAAAACTGCAAGGAAAAAGGGCTGATCAGGAATACAGTGATGTGCCTGCCTGTTCTGCAGAGCATCCGTAATTTTTTCTAAGGCCTTGCAGGCTTCAGAAGTGCGAGATCTAGGGGATTTAATGTCATTGTCTCCTCTCAACAAATCAAAAAGTGGAGCAAGTTCATCAGCAGTGATTCCTAAGACAGACCTAACCCAATTAATTTCCCCTAAAAGCTGTTGCAAGTCCTGCAAAGTATGAACATCGGTCTGGATTTGTATCTTCTGTGGTACAATAGACTGTTCTGTTAGTTTCCAACTCAAATATTTCCAGGGAGCAGTCTCTTGTATTTTTGATTCAGAGATCACCAGTCCAGCCTTTTTGATTTCAGTGACAACACTGTTACGAGTCTCTTCCGATTGTTTTTGTGTTGGCGCTGCGATGAGCAGATCGTCCATGTAGTGAAGAATAACTGATTGCGGGAATTGCTCACGAACCGGGGACAATGCGCGGGCTACCAAATATTGGCAAATAGTTGGCGAATTTTTCATGCCTTGCGGCAAAACAAGCCAATGATACCTTTGAAGTGGTTCTTGCAAGTTTGTACTTGGAACGGAGAAGGCAAAACGAGGGGCATCATCTGGATGCAGGGGGATGTTGAAGAAACAGTCTTTTAGATTGATAATTACAAGTGGCCAGTCTCTTGGGATCATGGAAAGGTTGGGCAGGCCAGGTTGGAGAGGGCCCATGTCCTCAATCACTGTGTTGATCTTTCTGAGATCATGTAACAATCGCCAAGTGTCAGAAGTTTTCTTATGGATTACAAACACAGGTGAGTTCCAAGGACTGTTAGAGGGTTTAATGTGGCCTTTTTGCAGTTGTTCAGCCACAAGTGTTTTAAGAGCACTCAGCTTATTATCTGGCAGGGGCCACTGGCTGACCCAGACAGGGGTGTCAGTTTTCCAGGTCAGTTTTAAAGGACTGAGTGCTTTAGTGGCCCCTACGAAAAACCCAGTTCAATTTTGGCTCCCCATTCAGAAAGTAAGTCTCTTCCCCACACTGTGATGGGTTTCTGCACTACATAGGGACGGATCATTGCCTTCTTCCCTTGAGGTCCTGTAATACTGATTACAGATTCACTTTGCAAACATGGAGTGACACCTCCGATGCCTGTGAGAGTGCCTGGAGGAGTTATTAATTTCCAATTTGTTGGCCAACGATAATAAGAGATTACAGAAACATCTGCTCCTGTATCAGTCATCCCTTTGATACTAACTTGAACTCCACCATTTGACAATTCACAAGTTAGCATTGGTCGTTGTTGACTTATATGTTGAACCCATAGAACTTCAGGATTTTCAGGAGCAACTGGGAAACAGCGTGGTGGCATTTGATCTACAGTCCCCATAGGCAGTGCTATAGCAATAGCTATAGGGGTTCTAGGTGGAATATGCAATGGGGGACAGTAGGCCTTGGCTAGCACTAGTAATTCTTCATTGCAGTTAGCAGATATTACACAAGGCAAAACAAGCAGTCCCAGGATGCTATTCCTTTCTTTACCAACAACTAAAAAGTCTTGTCTATTTTGAGAAGTCCCAGTAATCCCTGTTGAAATACAGTCATAGCCCTCATCCTTTAAAAAGGTTGTTGGCTTGGAGGTTGCCAAAGTGCACCAGGACCCTGGGGGTAGTAGACCTGGGTCATTACTTGGGATTCTGCCAGCAATGAAGCCAAGTGCTTTTGAGTCGGCGTATTGATAAATCCCACTTTGGGTGTCTGGGGCGCCACTACTTGTTTCATCACACGATGGTGCTGCACGTTCCCCCTTGAAGTTTTTTGGACTGTGTTTTCCAATCATGTCATATCTGGAACGACACTGCCAGGTAAAATGATTTCTTTTCCTGCAGGCAGAACAGTGACCCAGTACTTGTGCACCCCTTTTGACTTCTGGGCAATTCCTCCTGATATGGCCAGGCTGTTTACAGAAGTAGCAAGGTCCTGAAGTTACAGCAGCTTGCATAACAGCCATAGGGTTGCCTTGTTGCCGGGAGTTTAGATGCAAGGCAGCTAGGATTTCAGTAAGTTTTTGGTCTCGTGCTTCTGCTTGTGCTGCTTGTGCTGTTTGAGCTGTAACAGCCCTTTCAATTTTTTTCTCCTAGAGTTTTTCCAAGTTCATTTTGCCTGGATAGTTGCCACTTGCTGTGGACTCCCAATTTTGTTACAGGCATCAATCATTTCAGGCACTATGGGTTTTTCTTTTCCTAGGGCTTTGATAACTCTTTTACATTCTGCATTGGCATTATTTTCAATAATGTCCCGTATCATTATTGGGCGAGCTATATCATCGGCGCATTGCCTTTCTGCTGCTTGGATTACCTGGTCCACAAATGTGGTAAATGGTTCAGACAATTCTTGGCTAATCAGATTATAGGCTTTTTCAAAACTTCCTGCAGGCTGAATTTGCAAAAAGGCTCTGCGAGCCATCTTTTTAATGTCATCAAATGCTGTTTTGGGTAAATTCACTTGATTATCATTCTGATCATCAGGAGGGTCACCAGTCAGTTTAGACATGACAAGGGTATGAAGGTCTGCATCAGTACTTTGTCTATAAGTGGCTAGTACCCCTGTAAGCAGTCTTTTCCATTTGAGTTCCCATAACATATATTGTGAGTCTGTGAGAATTATACTAGCAAGATTTTTACAGTCATTTGGTGTGAGTGTATGTCCTTTCAGCAGTTGCTTAAAATATGGGGAGCAGATACCACTGTCCCTTATTGCTTTTCGCAATTCTTTTATCTCATGAGGTGGGATAGCCACCCATGTTCTAGGACCACCAGCTTGCTGGCTGAATAGCACAGGCATAGCTAAAGGATTTAGGCTTTCTTCTTTGCAAATCTGGCGTCTGACTTCATGCCAGTCTGTTAGTTGAAAATTATCAAAAGATTTTTGTGAGTTTTCTAATTTTTGGATTAATGCTGGCGAATTTTCAGGGTTTGGTGTCTCATTTTGGGTTGATAAATCAGTCCCAAACTCTGGGGGGACTCTGGAGCTATTTGGGAACAGTTCTTTTTCGAAATTCTTTTGTGTTCGGATCAGAGGGTTGACATTTGCAGGGGCAAAATAATTCTCTGTCTGTCCTGGATTTATTAAAGCAGCTGTCATATTCCACCCTCCACCTCCTCGATGCACAGTTTGTGTGCATGGATGTGGCTGTGCGGCCGAATTGTGACACAAAGTAGTCCCACTCGGTGCTAGGAGTGTGGAAGGAGAAAAAGCGGTTGGGTGTTCGAGGAGATACGGCCGTGATCCGGTGCTGCTTGAGTTGGCTGCGGGATGCAGGGGCGGAGGCAGGGAAGCAGGCGGCGGAGGTGCAGGACGTGGCAGCGGAGGCATACTAGGCATCGGTTGTGCTGGGTTGCGCACTGCGGAGGGATCTCTCAGTGATGGGACTGTGCCCGCGTCCTCAGGATCCAGCAGAGAAGAGACGCGGAAGGATACATCCAAGGCGCTGCAGAATCAGACTGCTGTGGTGCCGTGTGTAGACCCGGTGGCGGCGGGGCCGTGGAGATAGAACTGTTGCGTGTGGCTGATCCCGGAAGCAGCGCTGTGGTTGGATGAGGCGGCGCGGAGTGATATTGCTGGTGCGGGGGTTGTAGCAACTGCGCATGCGTGGGTTGCGTCGCTAGGTCAGCGTGGGGAGTCATGATGGCGGCGGGCTGCATGGCGGGCGGGCCGGGGAGTACGGGAGGTGGCGGAGCTGCAGAAACGGGAGACGGGGCTGCAGCTGCGGTCGTGGAAGGGAACGATGGGACGTCTGTGGTTGCAGGAGGCGGCGGAGCCGCGCCATCCAGCAGCTCGGAAGTGGGAGGCTGCGGTGGGGAAGGCACGGCTTGGCCCGGGGCCGCGGTGGCGAGCAGCGGCGGCAGGAGCGGGAAGGCGACCACGAGCAGCGGTGGGGCAGCCTCGTCAGCGGGAGATGATCCCGGGGTGGTGGGAGGCAGGAGGAGCCGCGTGGAGGCGGCGGGAGTCTGCTGCGGGGGGGCCATGGCGCGCGGTGAGCTAGTCAGTGGCTGGACCGCGGCCTGCAGCCGCTGAGAGCTCGTAAGCTGGGCTGGGGTGGCTGCCGCCCCGGCGGGCAGGGGCGGCGCTGACGGGAGACTGGGCTGGAGCGGCGGCAGGCACGGGAGGGGCTGCAGCCACCGGTGTAGACGCCGCGGCGCCGGCATGGGGTGGCTCGGGAGGCTGGGGCGCCCCGGTCCCAGCGCAAGCGGTGCTGTGCCGGGACCGGGGGATTGCGCCGAAACGCTGGCAGGGACGGGGTTAGCCGTGGGCGTCTGCCCTGCCGCGGGGCCCGTGGGCAGCTCGGAGTGTGCTGCATGTCCTTGAACGCCAGGATAGGGGGGCAGGGTTCCCGCGGTAATGTGCACAAGGGGCGCTGGAGACGCGGACGGGACTTGGACCACCACCGGCGCTGTGTCGGCAGGGGCGAGGGGGACTTGGGGGGCGGGAGGAGCGGCCGCACTCGCGGGTAGCTGGGGGGAAGCGGTGGGCTCAGCGGGGGCGGGGGGGGTGGGGCTGCGGTGACACCAATGGGCGGGCTCGTAGAGGCGGGATTAGGGGGCGGGGCCGCGAGGATGGCGAAACCGGGGCCGAGGACCGCGGTAGCAGGGACCAACGGGATGGCAAAGGCGAGGATGGCGGGAGCGGTGGGAGCGGCCTTGGGGTCCGGTGGGGTGGCTGGGGCCGGGGGGACGGGTGTCGGGACCGCGAGGGCGGGGGGCGGGGCGGCAGGGGTGAGCAGGACTGCGGGTACCAGAGTCATGGAGTCGTGTCCTGTTCTAGACTCGCGGCGGCAAGGGGCGGACTCGCAGCAGGAGCAGAGCTCGGCGGGGCGACTGCTGCGGGCATCCCCCTTGCAGCAAACAGCTCAACCAGCACCCTGCAAGCTGGGACCAGCTCCGCGGCAGCCATATCCCCAGTGGGAAATACTATTAAAGAGGTTAATTCCAACTGTGTCCCAAAAGTCTCTGGTAAAGACGGCTGAACGGTCAGCATTTGGGGAATTAATTAAAGTCCATTCTAAGAGGTTTTTTAACTCCTGTTTTGGCAACTGACTTGGCATAGAACTTAATAAACGCTTTAGTTGCTTATAGAGATCTCTGTCGTGGGCAGAGTGAGTTTGTCCCATTCTTAGACCCAGTGTGTTACCAACCTCGATGTCGCAGAAGCAGCGTCCTCAATCAGAGCTCCGTCGCAGGGGGCTGGCCAGGCACTCCAGTCGGGGCTCAGGACGCTGCGTTCAGGTCCCTCCTCAGAGCTCCGGTTTTAGGCGTCGCTTGGCAACGACTTTCCGTGCTCGGGACCTCACAGGTAGGTCTGCACTCACAGCTCCAGTGCGGGTGGTGCTTTGCAGTGCTTGCCTGAGCTCACGGCGCGTGGCAGAGTCCCTCCTTAGCGCTCCGGTCAGCGCTGCTCAGCAACGTTTCCGTGCTTGAGGGATGCCATGGCAAACTTCCTCCAAGAGCTCCAGGTAGCTGCTGCGCGGCAGCGGCCACCCGTGCTCGAGGACCGCCAGGCAATTTCCTCCAAGAGCTCCAGGTAGTCGCTACATAGTAACGACTCCCCGTGCTCGAGGTTTGCCTCGGCAAAATTTAAGAGCTCCGGCTTTCACACTGCGCAGCAATGGTATGCCGTGCTCATGACACCTTTAAGGCGGCTATAACTGGTCTTTAGTTACCATGCATGGAGAAGTCTCCCACAGGTGGAAAAAGCTGAACTCGCCCTTTAAACACGTCTGGGCGCCAGTCTGTAGGAGTGACGGGGGGTCAGCACGGTCGGGACGGACGGAGACGAGAGATCTCTGAAGCCAGGTCATGGAACTTGCAGTTTATTGCAAAGGGCGTGGGTGCAGGGCCCTGCTGGGAGCTGCCAGCCGCAGCTCGGAGCAGGCCCAAGAGAAGAGAGGGGTAGAGAGGATGAGAGGGTAAGAGAGTAAAAGCATAAGAGAGTAAAAGGCAAGAGCTAAGAGCTAAGAGGCAAGAGTAAGGGTATAGAAAGTAAGTGAGCAAAGTTCCCGTTACAATACAATAAATCATCTTCTGTGTTGAATATTCTGATTCTCACTAACCAATCTAGTACAACATACAAATCCTATAGCATTTCCATACAACCTATAAGAATCACTACATTACCATACTGTGCTACATTTTAAACCCTAAAAACTACTCTTTGGACCCCTTCTGCCAAGCTGGCAGGGTCTGCTCAGACCCTTGGACCTGCCTGCTTGCCGAGGGTCTTGTTTCATCAAAAGGGGATTACCTTCAGCAGCCACATCATTGTTTTCCCGTTGTTCGGTAACTAAGGGCTCTCAAAGCTTGCTTTCATTTCAATCTCGCTTATAGTTTCCATATTCTCAAAATCTTTTGCCAGACAATCATATTTATAAGGCTTTCCTGTCTCATCTTCCCCAAACACCCCCCCTCGCAATTTTCAATAGAGTTATCATAATAAAATCCTCTGAGTTAGCTAGAGATTTTGAGATCTCCCCAATGTAACAGGCAGATCCTCGGCTGGACTGGACCAAAGGACTTTGTCTCTACGTTTAGTAGCTATATCCCCCTCTCTCTTTCTCTCTCTCTCTCTCTTCTCTCTCTTTCTCTATCTTTTTCTCTCCCTTAATCCCTCTATCGCATTTGCTGTGGTCATTCAATAAAAGGTGCATTTGTTTATGATTATTACTGCAAATCCCCTTGCCGTGTCGGTTTTTTGCACTCTGAGATCAATTAATGAACCATCATGAAACCCATTCGTAAGGATGGATCGTGACACAGGGTAAAATACTTAACCTTTGTAAATGACTTCTATGGTGCTGTTCCTTGGAAAACATTGAAGAATTTAATATGCAAGTGGCAGATAATTTATCACCTGTTAAGGACTAATTATCAGTTTTATTTAATGAAACTCTTTTCACTGTGTCCTTCAGGACCATAGCTCTAGCAGAGCTCAATGTATTCTTTAGCATTTCTATATTATTTTACTACTCTATCATAAACGAATGCCGATTATTAAATTCCTATTTAAATTATTCATTGCTGTCTGCCACAGGGAAATACAGGCAGGAATGATCAGAATTTGTAATGCTGAGCTGTGTGTAGTGTGTGTTTTCCAAAAGCTTGGTAACTTGTATTGTATCTTATTAGTGTTAGAATAGATAATTCAGTGTTTGAATTCCTTGGCATACTGTACTGGCAACTTAATGTGCAAACTTCCTATTTCTCCCTCACGTTTTCAGTTGTAAGGTGGCACTGGAGGGGTTCATATGTCTATTTGTTTTAATTTAGTTTGGTTCTAATCAACAAAACATAAAGGGAAGAAAAATATCTAGTTTTTCAGGCCCTTGGATGTAGTGTAGAAAATTGTGCATTTTGCATCATCTATCAGTTGATGACAGTTTGTCACACTGTTCCACTGAATTTGATGAATTTTCTTCAGGACGTAAAATGCTGCACAGTGTGATGTTGAACAGTGTGCACATGATGTGTGTGTCTAAACTAAAAAAACTGTCACATGCCATTTTGTTCACATACTTTTTTTCTTTTTTTGACATAGGAAAAGAAATCTAAGATATATATTGAGGGGGAAAAAAAGATGGATTCACAAGATTGTGTCCCAACAAATTCAAAGCAAGATATGAGCCATCACATAAAGGGTAACACTGGTAAACATTATCTTTGTGGCTATTGTGCAGCCTTCACCAATATAGTAGTCACCTTTCCCATCCAGAAGGTCCTCTTTCGACAACAGTTGTATGGCTTGAAAACAAAGGATGCAGTACATCAGCTGCAGAAAGATGGAATTCGAAATCTCTATCGTGGAATCCTTCCTCCATTAATGCAAAAAACAACTACCCTGGCTCTAATGTTTGGCTTGTATGAAGATTTCTCCTCCTTGCTCCATAGTCACACAAGTGCACCTGAACTTCTAACTTGCAGCATGGCAGCAGTGCTTGCAGGGACCACAGAAGCCCTTCTTACACCTTTTGAACGAGTCCAGACTTTGCTTCAAGACTACAAACATCATGACAAATTTACAAACACTTTCCAGGCTTTCAAGGTACTAAAAGTCTATGGGATTAGAGAATATTATCGGGGTTTGGTGCCTATTCTGCTCCGGAATGGAAGCAGTAATATCCTCTTCTTTGGCCTACGAGGACCTATCAAACATTGTCTGCCTGAAGCAACTTCTTATAGCACTCACTTGGTCAATGACTTTATCTGTGGCGGGCTGTTGGGTGCCTTACTGGGATCCTTATTTTTCCCAATGAATGTTGTAAAAACTCGCATGCAATCTCAAATTGGTGGCGAATTTCAGTCTTTTTCAAAAGTTTTTGTGACAATATGGCTAGAACGTGATAAAAAATTGATGCATCTTTTCAGAGGAGTCCATCTGAATTACCATCGTTCTGTCCTGTCCTGGGGCATAATCAATGCAACATATGAATTCTTGCTAAAGCTATTATAAAAAATGTTACCTTCCTTTGAAACACCTCTATTCACTTGGGTATTTGTACATTTTAGATCACTTTGTCTCTGGAAATAGGTTAATTTATGGAACTTTTTGTGAATAATATGGAGTACCATGAAACTTGGAGAGAATTCAAAGCAGCCATTACATTTCAGTAGGGAGATGGATGATATTGTTAGTGGCTGCTTAGTGTGGAAGGTAATTAGTCTTATGAACAACCTTGAGTATTTATGGGGTAAATAGCAATATATCTAAATCTTGATGCAATTTGATATACTTCTAAACAAGTTAAAGTATTTATATATTGGTGGATAAATTTACCCATAATGGAATATCTAGACAAATGCAAAGTAAAAAAATATCTGTATATTGGTCTAGTAGCTTATTCTATAATTTCCAATATTTCCCAATACTCACAATAATCAAATTTTATGCTGCATGTTGTATAATTTGAAAATAAAGAAGGAGTCAATGAAAGCTAATTCTTTTGCTTGAAACACTACAGAGGGTTAAAAACTGAGCTTCCAAATGTCTTGGGGCTCTAAATTATCTTTGGAGTTTAAACAGAAGCTGCCAATTTTTGATTAGGATGACTTTCTTTCTGAACCTCAAGTTTTAAACTGAGCCTACACAAACTATTTTGTCAACCATATTACCACTCAGTGTAGTAGACTCCATGGACAAAGCCCCATGGAGAATTGAATAATAGGAATGCTGAGACAGCAACTTTGGTCCCTGTCTCCCTGACTCCCGCCCCAAAGCTTATCCCTGTAACCCTATAGGCTATGTTACTTTAACCCTTACTATTGGTCAAATCTGGATCCCCCCTAACCCTATAAAAGGGGCATATCTTAGCCCATTCGGGAGAAGAAGAGCTGACCCGGGACCCTTCGCAAATCCCTCAATAAAACCATCGCTGTGGAACCCCCGAGCGCCTCTCCTTCTCCTCTCTCGCCGTCTGCTGCAGCCTCAGCCCGGGAGCACCCCTGCCTAGCAAGCAAGAGCTGAAATCCTGGGAGCTTGCAATCACTATAAGAGCTGATAACCACCATTGCTTGCTAGAGGGTAGCCCCGCGGCGTCGGCCTGAGCTAAGCCTGGCACTCGGGTACCCTGTCCCCCTGGGGACTGGGCTCCCGATATAATAAGGCCATAACAGAGGCTTATATTATTAAGTGGCGACCAACTCGACTCGAACCCCCTCACTGGAGGCCGAATTCGTCGACCGAGCAGCGAAAGCCCACCCGGGCATTCTGTATCTGCCGCTTGGGAGCCGCTCCTTCTGTGAAGAGACTTCTCCGTTTTAGAAGAAACTCTCCCCGGGAGACGTCAGTTCGACCCTCAAAAATTACATCTGAACGACAAAAAGTTCCGAGGAGAACTGACGGGCAGCAGACCCCTCCCAGCAGATATTGGACCCCAACTTAGCTGAAGAAGTGTAAGTATTGCGCGCATTCTTTCTGGGCCTTAAAAAACTTTTTTTGTTGTTTTTTTTCCTTTTTTCTCGTTTTTTCTGATGGAAGGACTAAAATTAACATGGGCTCAAATTGTAGCACCTTAAAACCAACTAAAATCGAGAGAGAAATATACTTAACTATCTTAGAAATCTTATCTGCTAACAACTTTTCTTTTTCTAACGGCAAGCTCTCAAAAAACAACCTTAAAAAATTTGTAACATGGATTATTTTGCAATTCCCCGAGACTGATAAGGAAATTATCACTGAAAATTCATTTGGGATAGAATTGGCAACACGATATATAACTCACAAACGAAACAGGACTTTTCTGTAACTAAGTTTCTGCCTTTATTTCATGTAATAACTAAAACCATTGAAAAATCTAACAGAGAAAAAATTTTTACAGCGGCTAACCCCCTCTTCAAATGCTAATCAGACTGATAAGCAATCTCAGGAATGCTAGCTAGCATCTGCCAGGCCGGAAAGTCCCTCTCCCTCCTCCTCCTTCTGCCACTCCCAAAGCAGGAGCTAAGCTGCTCACGCCGGCCACCGCCCTCACCCCTCCCCCGTCCAATGGTTCTGCGCCGCCTGAACCCCCACATATCGCCTTATCTACAAACGCAGGCACCCCCACTCCCCCCGCCGTGGCTCACCCCACCCCTCTGGCTTTGGGGCCGCCGCTTCCTGCCTCTGCCGCCCTCCCCCCCGCCTCGGACCCCACCACTCCCCCCACCCTCCTCCCCACCCCCGCAACAGCTCTGTCCCTCCCCACTGCAGCCCCTCCCATTCTCCCCACCCCCGCGCCGGTTCTGTCCCTCCCCGCCGCGCACCCTGCCACCGCCCCTCCCATCCTCCCCACCCCTGCGCCGGCTCTGTCCTTTTCCGCCGCAATGTCTCCCGCCGCCCCTCCCTCCACCCCCGTCTACTCCGCCACAGTTTCCTCCGCCCCTGCCCCTTCCCCCCTCCGCCCCGAGCGGTCAAACCCCTCACGACGGTCTCCTGATCCCAACCTTCACCCCCGCCGCTGCCGTACCTGCGTGCAGTCCCGCTCCTCCTCCCTGCACCCTGCCTGCCACGGCAGGAGATCCCCACATATGCAATCACGTCTCAGTCCCAGCACACCACCCCGTTACCCCAGTACCCCATACCGGTCCCACTGCCTCCTCATCCCCACTCCCCCCATGCCCCCACCACCCGTCCCCGCAACCCCCCTGCCCCCACCACCTGTCCCCGCAACCCCCCACCCACCCTCAACGTCACCCGACCGGAATCCCAGAGACCCCCCACAGTGCTACCCCCCCCACCCGGTCCTGTGCATGCTGTGCTGCCATCCCAGCTCCAATGGCGCCTTCCCCTGGCCAAGTGATGCCTTGCGCCCCCCCACAGTCACCGAAAGCCTTGAAAAACGCCTCAAAACGCCAAAAAAAGCCTAGGACGCGAATCGCAACCCCCCCCACCAGTCCTCCTCAGACGAACAGAGCACCTGCAGGGACTCTGATTCTGATACGATGTATACTGATCCATGGGCTCTCATTAAGATAGAGGTGACTAAAGCAGGTGACTGGGAGCTGGCACAGAAAATTAATGCTTTCCCTGAAGAGTATAAAACAGGGCAGAAATGGTGGGGAATCTGGTATAAAGACATGGAGGCCAAACTCAAATAAGGAGCTAGTGCAACTAAGAAATATAGCCAAAGAATATGGCAGAGGCTCACATATTTTTAGAAATTTCCTAGAAGCCATGTTCGCAGCACGTCTTACTTCCCCATGATATAAAAAAATATTTCACACTGCCTCCTGTCCCCAGCAGAATATATGTTATGGGAAAGGCATTGGAAAAAACAATTGAAAACATTATCAGACTCATATTCTGCAGATGCTAATAAAACGAACTTCACAGTAGAACAACTAGCAGGGGGAAGGTGATTTACAGAAACCAGGTGAGCAATTGGAAATCTTGAATAGAGAGGCCCTGCAAGACGTCGCACTTGCAGCAAAAACCTCCTTACTTCTCATGCATGATGAGTCAATGCCAACAATGCATTTTTCTACTATTAAACAAGGGATAGATGAAAGTTTTATCAAATTTGTGGACAGATTAAAAGATGCTCTGGAGAAACAGATAGAAAGCACAGAGGCAAGGAAGGAACTCTTATGTAAGCTTGCCTGGAGTAACTCAAATGAAAAATGCAAAGCCATTTTGAGGTCTCTACCAGTGGATACAGACCCTACCATAGAGCAAATGCTGGAATGCTGTACACGTCACATGTCCACTGAAAACACAGTGGCCCAAGCAGTTGCTAAGGGTATTGCTGAAGGAGTTTCTGGGGCATATGCAGTCATAGCTTCTAAAGACCAAGCTAAATGCTATCACTGTGGGGATCTTGGACATTACATATAGGACTGCCCAGAAAGGTCACCTCCCCGATACCACCGTAACTCTTATCAAAGACCCCAGAATCAGCAGCGTTACCAGCAGCGGCCTTTAAACTCCTTGCTCAGCCCGGTCAAGCCCCGGGTGCTGACATCAAATCAAAGGCCACCCAGACCCAACCACGCGCCATCCCAGGACGTCCTGGACCACAGGAAGAGGATCCAACACACGGGATGACCCAGATCGGAACCCACCGGCAATTGGTAATTGCTTTGTCCATTGACTTTAATAATGAAATTGTTTACCATGTTCCCACAGGCAAATATGGGCCAAAAGGTGGTCCTTCGGACATTTTAATTATAGGTAACTCTCTTAATAGCCCAAAGGAAATCTTTGTTGTTCCAGAAGTGCTGACAGTGCAGCCGGGACAAGAGATTCTCATCCAGGTATACTGCGTGGACTTACCATTTTTTCTTTCAAAGGGAACTCCAATAGCACAAGCCTTTCTACTCCCAAAGGATCACAGGGAACAGATTCCTCTCAACCCTACAGCAATGTGGGCACACGTTGTGGGATCAAGCAAGCCTCCCATCGAGTGCGGCCTTACCTGCAAAGGAGAGCAGACCCACCTACCAGGGATACTGGACACCGGTGCTGATGTGACCATCATTGCCCGCTCAGAATGGCCAGCACACTGGGATCTACAACCCGCTGCAGGCATGATTTCTGGGATTGGCGGAGCTACAGTATCCATGAGAAGCAAGAACAATATCCTCGTCGAAGGGCCTGAAGGCAAGCTGGCAACCATCCGCCCATTCGTGGTAAGGGCCCCCATCACCCTTTGGGGCAGAGACGTTCTATCCCAGTGGGGAGCTTCCCTGCGTATTCCCACACAGGGTTTCTAATCGGGGCCACTGAGCAAAGCGCGCTGCCAGAAACACCCCGTCTCACCTGGAAACGCCACGAGCTGATCTGGATCTAGCAGTGGCCCCTCTCTAAAGCCAAGCTGCGCGCCCTAAACATCCTCGTGGAAGAACAGCTCACAAAAGGCCACATAGTAGAGTCTGACAGCCCTTGGAACTCTCCAGTCTTCGTTCTACCAAAGCCTGGGACAAACAGGTGGAGGCTCCTCCACGACCTTCACAGAATCAACGCGATCATCGAGGACATGGGCCCCCTCCAGCCTGGCCTGGCGTCCCCATCGATGCTGCCTAGAGACTGGACACTTGCTATCATAGACATTAAGGACTGTTTCTTCAGCATTCTTCTACATCCAGAGGATGCTCCACGGTTTGCTTTCTCCGTTCCCTCTCTTAACAAGGAGGCTCCGCTCAAAAGATATCATTACCGTTATCTTCCTCAAGGACTAAAAAACTCACCCACTATTTGTCAGTGGTACGTGGTTCATATCCCGTCTCCCATTTGGAAATCATTTCCAGACGCTATCATCCACCACTATATGGATGATATCCTGGTGTGTGCTTCGGAGAAAGCTTACTTGGACAAAACAGTTAAAAAGACTATCAAATCCATAGAGAAGGCAGGAATGGAGATCCGTGAGGATAAAATACAGTACACCAACCCATGGACTTACCTTGGAGTCCAGATCCGGGAAAGGACCATCGTACCCCAGCAGCTCACCATAAACGATGACCCAAAAACCCTAAGGGACTTACACAGCCTGTGTGGATCCATCAATTGGGTACGTCCACTGCTAGGGATTACAACAGAGGACCTTGCTCCCCTGTTCAATCTTCTTCGTGGGCCAAAAAACCTGGACTCTCCCTGCACTCTCACAGAAGAAGCCAGAGGTGCCATCACCAAAGTCCAGGAAGCCCTGTCTTCACGCAAAGCCCATCGCTTCAAGCCCAGCCTACCTTTCCAGTTCATCATCCTGGGAAAAGCACCTCAATTCCATGGACTGATTTTCCAATGGGACTCTCAGCTTCGAGACCCTTTGCTGATACTGGAATGGATTTTTACAAGCAGCCAGCCTAAAAGACACCACCTACCAGGAGGTCATAGCACATCTAATAAAAAAGGCTAGAACTCGCCTCCGCTCTCTTTCAGGTTGTGAGTTCGCATGCATATACTTGCCAATAACCCTTACAGACTTTGAGGATTTGTTGCAGACCAATGAGAGTCTCCAGTTTTCCCCAGATAGCTATATGGGCCAAACATCAGTTAAGATCCCACAACACAAACTATTTAACCCTGGTGTAACCTTTCATTTGATTCCAAAACGAATCCAAAGTAGAAAACCTCTCAAAGCTCTAACCGACTTTACAGATGGCTCAGGGTCTTCCCACAAGTCAGTGATTACATGGAGAGACCCCCAAACACAAAATTGGGAATCTGACATACAAATAGTGGAGGGATCTCCACAGATTGCAGAATTAGCAGCTGTTGTCAGAGCCTTTGAAAAATTTAAAAATGAACCTTTCAATCTGGTCACAGACTCAGCTTATGTTGCTGGTATAGCTATGAGAGCAGAACATGCTCTTCTCAAAGAGGTTTCTAATCCAAAGTTGTACCAACTGCTCTCTAAATTAATACACTTAATCTCCCACAGGAAGCAACCTTACCATATAATGCATGTGAGGTCACACACTGACCTCCCAGGTTTTGTTGCAGAAGGTAACAGGAAAGCGGATGCATTAGCAATGGCAGCAGAAACTGCTAATGTTCCTAACATCTTTGCCCAGGCAAAGTCGTCACACGGATTTTTTCATCAAAATGTACCTGCCCTTATGAGAATGTTCAAGCTCTCAAAGGATCAGGCAAAGGCTATTGTTGCTACTTGTCCGAACTGTCAAAACTATCACATACCATCTATGGGGACGGGAGTCAATCCCCGAGGTCTGAACAGCTGCCAGCTGTGGCAGACAGATGTAACTCACTACGCACCTTTTGGAAGGTCAAAATATGTGCATGTATCGGTCGACACGTTTTTGGGAGCAGTATTTGCATCATCACATGCAGGAGAAAATGCACTGCACACAATAAAACACTATCTCCTCGCCTTTGCCGCCCTGGGAGTACCAAAGGAGATTAAAACAGATAATGAACCAGCCTATACCTCCCGCAAGTTAAAGGAGTTCTTCAATGAATGGGACATAGCACACAAGACAGGCATACCTGTAAACCCCACAGGACAATCCATCGTGGAAAGGACACATCAAACCCTCAAAAGAGTCCTCGATCAACAGAACAGAGACATGAGAATCATATCTCCGGTGGAAAGACTTTGCAAGGCTCTCTATGTCATCAACTTCCTGAACTGTACAGCATCAGAGCCTGACCCACTGATACTTTACCACTTTGCAAATACCACCCAAGCAAAGGTCACGGAGAAACCACCAGTGCTCATGAAGGACCCTGAAACACACCAAATTCCTGGGCCTTACCAGTTGATCACCTGGGGTAGAGGATATGCGTGCGTGCTTCTACCATCTGGTCCAAGGTGGTACCCAGGAAAAAACATAAAACCATACCTAGGCACTGCAAACACTACTCCTACAAACAGGGACAAGAACTCTCCTGAGGCAAACACAAGACCACCTCAAAACCAAACCAGTTCTGCCTGGTGACGAAGATGTCGCCAACCACCAACAAACACAAGAACAGACCGCCCCATTACAAGACAGCAGACAAAACTGAAAGCAAAACAACATTCTGCTGCAACAAGCCATAGATAGCTTTAACACAAGAGTGTTATCTAAATTATGCGTTGTTACACCTCTTTTTTGTATCTTAAAAAACCCTATTATTCCCTCTCCCTAACCCTTAAAACCCCTTAACCTTCTACCCACTCCTCCTCCCTTAGTGTAGCTTAGGAATTAAAAGAAAAAAGGGGGGAGGAGGGGCACAGAGAAAAGAACAAGGGAGAAAACCCTCTCATCATAAAGATAACAAATTCTGCTTATATTACCTATCAGAAGCCCTATTCCTGCCCAAAGATGAAAAATATCTCCGTTGGTGCTGTCCTCACTGCCGCCTGGATGTTCTTCACCGTACCCGCGTGCCTTCAGCTGGATTAGCCCACAGCCTAGCCATAATGTTTGGGTAACCTTATCAAAAACATTAAAACAGGACAACATGTGCTTGTCCATGGGAAGCATTGATAACCCACTCTCCACATGTCTGGTAGGAATTCCTTTTGTAGCAGATGATTGGCCTATCTATAATACAGAACTTCTCCGCACCACAGGTAAGAGACCCAATGTGGTTGATACTTGGGACGAGTGGACAAAAATTCTGCCCAATGCTCGAGAGGAACCCCAGAGAATTAGATCTGTTGTGGTCCTCCAAGGCCACATATTGCGTCAAATTCTACTATAGACATCCAAGAAACTATTGGCCAGAAATTGACCAGAACAAACACATATCAGAAAGATATATCACCAATTAACAAAGCCTATAACACTATCGATTGGTGCAATTACACAGCTCGTGTGATTTCTGTGTCCTTTCTCCACCCCAAAGTATTACCCAAGGGAATGTTTCTCATCTGTGGTGACAGAGTATGGGCGGGGATCCCCTCCCGACTCCAGGGAGGTCCCTGTACCCTTGGAAAACTTTCTACCCTTACTCCAAACATCACCCTGTTACATAATTGGAAAAAAGAAAGCTAATCAAAACGCAAAAAAAGGTCCTACACTGAATTTGATGAAAATTGTGATCCGAGATTATATAATTGGAACAAACCAAAAAGGATCGCTGTCTCTCTGTTCTTACCCTGGGTAGCTGCAGCTAAAGCCCTCGGTGAAATCAATCACCTTGGGTGCTGGCTCAGTAAACAAGCTAACGCTACATCTGCAGCCCTGAGTGATCTCTTAAAGGAAGAAGAGACCACAAGACATGCATCGCTTCAGAACCGAGAAGCAATTGACTTCCTGCTGCTTGCCCACGGACATGGCTGTGAAGACTTTGAAGGGATGTGCTCCTTCAACCTCTCTTCACGCTCGGAATCCATCCATGCAAACATCCAGAAACTGAAAGATCTCGTGAAGGACTTGAAAGTAGAGAGAATCCCAGACTGGGTCAATGAACTTTTTGGGCAATGGGGACTAACAGGATGGGCTGTTTCTTTGGTTAAGGGAATGTTGTTGATACTCCTTGTAGTTGTTGTTTTGTTAGCTATGTTCTCGTGCCTTGTTCACTGTTTTAAAAGAACTATAGCGAACGCCTTTTTTGTAAAAACAGAAAGCAGAGTTGAAGCAGACTCTCTGGACATGGGCAGAGCCCCATGGAGAATGGAACAAAAGGAATGATGAGACAGCAATTTTACTTCCTGACTCCTTGACCTCCGCCCTAAGGCCTATCCCTGTAACCCTATAGGCTATGTTACTTTAACCCTTACCATTGGTCAAATTTGGATCCCTTCCAACCCTATAAAAGGGACATATTTTAGCCCATTCGGTAGAAGAAGAGCGAACCCGGGACACTTCGCAAATGCCTCAATAAAACCATCACTGCGGAACACCCGAGCCTCTCCTTCTCTCTCTCTCCGTCTGCTGCAGCCTCCGCCTGGGCCAACTTACCTAGCAAGCAGAGTTGAAATCACTAAAGAGCTTGCAATCACTTCCTATATCAGCTTGCTAAGGGAGTTTAGCCTGCGGCCTCGGCCTGAGCTATGCCTGGCATCTCGGGCTCCCTGTCCCCCTGGGGACTGGGCTCCTGATATTAATAAGGCCATACCAGAGGCTTTATTAATACCTTGTCATCAGCCATGGAGCTTTCACTGCTGTGCTGGCCATGCCCATCATCAGTGCCTGTCAACGAGTGCCTGCTCCAGCCAACATCACACCCCTGGCCGGTTTCCCCCCTCCTTTTCCATGGCGCCTGCGCACACGACAGCGACTGTGACCGCCACTGCAATACCATCTCTCCGAACTGTAAATCACACAGTGGGGGGCTGTGTCTCCTTTTGTTCTCCCACCTTGGGCTGCTGAGCAACTGCTTCCTTCTCCTCCCAGCATAGTGGCTGGCTTGTTTGACTTAATGTCTTTTACACCTTCACCAGTGCAGCCCACAGCAGTGTCGCCACCCACCGCCACACCTCCAGCCGCGCCATCTGTGGCTGGGCCCCTGGCCACGGCACAGCTGGCGGCCAGCACCCCTGCATCTGGGCTTGTAACTAGCCCTTCGGCCTCACAGCCTGGGGTCGGTGTCTTGAGTCCGGAACCTTTGGCCAACCCACCACCCCCTGCTACCCGCTGGCTGCCCTCCCCATCCCTGGATGAGGATGGCGACAGTGATGGCAGCCAATGGTGAGTCCCCCGGCAAGGGCGTGCCCCCATGGTAGACCGCCAGCACCGACAAGTGGAATCATTGTCCGCGCATAACCTCTGGACTTTGCCTCCCTGTCGGGTGACCGTGCACCCCAAGAATTCCTGCAGCTCTTGGGACACAGTTAAGGTGCGAGCTTCAGAAGCTGGTAATGGGGATCCATTGGACAGGGCGAGTAGGCCACGGTGTACAGCTGACACCACACTTATTCCAGGGGAAGGAGCCACAGGTGTCGGTCAGATAGCTTGTCCGGCATCTGTGGGGGGGACACAGATGGTTCAGGAGGACCATGTTCTGCCACAAGGTGAAGTGCAAGCTCTTCCCGTGTTTAAAGCTGTCCCAAATTCGGGACACGCCAACAGGCATGATGTGATTGCCTGGCGGGTGATCCAGGATCTGTGAGACCAGGCTGCGAAACATGGCCTTGTGTCTGTGCAAGTCATGCAGTCTCTCAGAGTGATAAACTCAGACCTGCTTGCTCCATTTGATATTAAACATATTGCTCAGGCACTGTTCCAGCCTCTGCAATATGCGGGTTTTTTTAAGTACTGGACACAGGCTGCTGCAAAGGTTGCAGCAAGCAACAGGCTTCTGCCTCAGGGTGACCCTAGGTATGGCGTGGGGGTAGATGCTCTCCTTGGAGAGCATGCCTTTTCCAATCCTGATTTTCAGGCTACCTGGGACTCTGATGTTCTTTAGCAGTGTCAAAGGGTAGGATTTAATGCTTTGTTGAAGACTATTGAGATGGCCTCCCCCAGGCCACAATTTACAACAATAATTCAAGAAGCAGGTGAGCCTTTTTTGCCATTTGCCAAGAGGCTTGCTGCTGCCCTGGAGAAACAGGTTGAGGATGATGCCTTCAGGGAGACTTTATGCAAGCTCTTAGCCCGGTTCAACTCGACCAGTGAGTGCCGGAAGATCATAGATGCAGAAGTTGGAATGTGTCAGAACAGTCTATAAAAGAGAAGAGTTTTCGTATTAAAGCGGCTTCATGCAAACCAGCCTTCTGGTGAGTCTGTGTCATTTCTTACTCAACGATGACAGATTCCCAGAGGAAGACCAGGCCCATCTATACCACCACTGGACCTTCAGAGGAAAATCACCCTTCTACAAGATCACTGCTTCAACAGAACCAGATATGTTACTCCAGGAGGATGGCAGGCACCATTCAATATGACTGCTACCAACACAGGGTGTGAGGTCGTATTCTGACTCTGTCAGTAGGTTTTTGTTTGTACTATTACATTTGTATTTTTAGTTTTCCTAGTAAAGAACTGTTATTCCTATTCCCATATATTTACCTGAGAGCCTTTTAATTTCCAAATTATAATAATTTGGAGCCAGGGGGTTTGCATTTTCAATTTCAAGGGAGGCCCCTGCCTTCCTTAGCAGACACTTGTCTTTCCAAACTAAGACACAACCCCATAGGCATGGTAAATGGGGGTAAAAAGACATACCAGACCTCTGTGATCCCTTTTTTTGTCAGCTCAAACAATTCATCAATAAGTGTGCCTAAGGAAAACCTGAGATTTTTTCCTGTTCGCACTGTCCTCACCCACATCAACAGATGCTAGTATGACTCATTCAAAAACATTTTATTTTGAGAAGTAGGAAAAAAATATTAGAATTGAAAATAAGAGTTAATTGTTTGAGCCAAATGACTTATAGAAAAGGAAAAGGGCGGGGTTGTTATAGATGAGTAATGAGATAGCTGGCTCTCACAATTAAGGGGTGAACATTATATGTATGTTAAGAGAAGTTTTGTAGATGTATAGTTATGTTACCGTAATATGTCCTCCCCCTTACATTGTTATCATGGGATGGCCTTGGTTCAGGGCATTTGGGGAGGGTTGGCTAAGACCTGACCTCCAATCAAGATGTAAGAAAGTGATCTCCACCACTGGACGGCAAGGAAAAAGTCGACTGACAAGACTTTAAGGATGCTAGATGTATAAAAGGCAGAGCATCCATTTTGAAGGGGAGCATGTGGCTGATAGTCATGGGGGCTCCCAGCACTGTATTTTTTCCTTATTTAGTCCTTTTGTTATATTTTTGTTAAGGTTTAATAAACCTTTGAAATTTTAAAAGTGAGCAGTTGTTTCTCACATACATGAAAAGGGAAAAATAGTGCTTAGTAGGCGGGAAACTTCTGTTAGTGTGTTTTTTGTTCTGTTCTGTTTTATATATATATCTTTTTTTTTTTCTAGTAAAGAACTGTTATTCCTTTTCCTACATTTTTGCCTGGAAGTCCCATAAATTTCAAAGTTATAATAATTTATAGGGAGGGGTCTTCTTTTCCATTCCAGGAAGGTTCCCACCTTCCCTGGCAGACATTTGTCTTTTAAACCAAGACATTAATTGGCACCCAATGTTGGGCTTGAGAGGAAAGGGTGAAAAGAGGATAACAGTTCTCAGGTAGCCCATTTGTGTATTGGATATACAAAACCTCATTAGGTATCACCATGTGGTCCAGTTTAACCCAGTTCAGTTGGCAGATGATCATGTTAATGTTTTTTCCATTTGTGGCCCTAGAACTAAGGTCATTGTGACTGTTATCAGGTTTGTAGAATGGGTCAATTGGGTGAGGAATTCAGTGCTTGTAAACCTCTTTTGGAATGTGTGCACATGGCTATATAACTATCACAGCCTAAATTCCTATCCTTGAAGGTTCACTAATAATGGTACCTATTCTGGGGGAGGAATGCAGGGGATGTTTTCTCCCAACCCTTTACCCACTTCTTCAGGTCTACCACAACAGATTTGAAGGGTTTAAATTCTCTCTGGATGCTAAAGATACCACACTCTTGCTGGTGTTTTTGCTAAAATTTATTCAATGCAGTCCATTTAGCATTTAGAGACAGGGTGAGGTTGCCCTCAGTAGCTACCCCAAGATCTACCCCAGAGACTAGGAATGTTGTACAGAAACCTGCCGCAGAGGCCAGGGACACTGCCCAACAGCACCACTTGTAGTCCGAGAGAAAGGTAGATAGTGCAGCAGTAGAACAGATGTTATAACAATTCCAGCTCCAGCCAAACCACAAGGGCAGCCACAGCCAGCAGTAGTTGCCCCTGTGCAAAGGACAAAGTATAAAGCCAAATTGGTATGTCTGGTTAATGATGATGAGGTACCAGGGCCCTTAAACCAGCAAAGGAACCAGGGCCCAAGATCATTATTGAGTCCTTGTTGTTTGACAAACTCTGCAGTCTGCGGAAAGACATTACGCGACGTGCGGGCAAGGCAATTTTGGCCTGGTTGATTCAAATTTGGGACCTTACAGGTAAAGGCATGCAACTTGATGGTAACAAAACAAGGTTTTTGGGACCCTTAGCCCAGGATGTGGCTATTGAGCAAGCATTCATGAGGGAGTCAGGACCTCTTTCTCTCTGGGAGCAGCTTCTAACAAGTGTAAGAGAGAGGTTTGTTTACAGAGACAGCCTGCAGGAGCACCATCATAAAAAGCCCTGGAAGACCATGGAGGAAGGGATCCAACACCTGAGAGAAATGGCACTGTTGGAGGTACTTTTTGGAAGGGATGGGCAACCCAATAGCAACCCTGCTAAGGTCAGGTGCACATCACAAATGTGGTGGAGCCTTGGACACCAGGGGCCATCTGAATACTCCAGTTTCATGGCAACAATGCATTTCCAGGACAACTGAGAGACAGTGGGCTCTGTAGCAAGCCAATTCAGGATGTATGACAGCATGGTCCATGGCCCAATACAGACCCATATCTCTGCTGTAGAGACATGGGTTGAGAGTCTCAAGGATGACTGGAAAAAATTCAAAGAGGATATTAGGGAGGAGATTAGGGAGGGGATTAGGGAGAACAGTTTCCATGTGGCACCAGTGCAAACCAGAGCCCCTGAGGTCAGAGCCAGACAACCTCAGCTAGAGAGAATGGATACACCCCATGAACCTACTTGTGGTACTTCCTACTTGACCGTGGAGAAGACATGAGACAGTGGGACAGGAAACCTGTGTCCTAGCAGTCCAAGTACAAGAACTGAAGGAGAAAGGAAAAGGGAAGTTGGGGAGAGTGAGTGCAGTGCCAGTTCCCTGTGGGCAAGGATCTGACCCATTGGAAGGTACCTCCCATATCTATTCACAAGACCAGTGTTAGAGGGGCCCTGCCTCTAGCCAGGTAGAGGCACCAATGGATGACTGTGTCTACTGGACTGTGTGGATCTGATGGCCTGGCATGTCAGACCCACAAGAATATAAGGCTTTGGTTGATGCTGTCATGCAATACATGCTAATGCCATCAGGATATGAGGGGCTGGAAACAGTCTTCATTTCTGAGGTGACAGGGGGACCCCAAGAACTGATAGTGCTAGAAGCTGAAGTAAGCCTGACCAGGGAAGGCTAGCAGAAATACCCCATTGTAACTGGCCCAGATGCCCTATGAATCCTGGGCATTGATTACCTCAGGAAAGGATACTTCAAAGACCCAAAGCGACATCAATGGGCTTTTGTAATTGCTGCTGTGGAGACAGAAGGAATTAGGCAGCTGAACACCTTGCCTGGACTGTCAGCAAATCTTTCTGCATTAAGACTCTTGAAGGTAGAAGAAGAGTGTAGTGGTTTTGGTTCACCAATTTGAGATTTTGCCAATGTTGAGATTTCCTGGGTGGTGTACCAATGAGTGTGGTGGGTTTCAGTGCTGGCCAATCACCAGTGCACTCACTTCCTGCTGTGAGGTAGGATTAGGAGAAAGGCAAAGCAGGCTCAAAACTTTAAAAGGGTATAAAGAAAAAATTTATTAACAGTAACTAAAAGAAAGAGTAATAAAAATCAAAACAAAACATTCAGAACACTTTTCCTCCCCCCACAACCTTTTCATCCCACTGACAATGTAAAGAAACCAAACCTAAAATTTCAGTCAGTTTACCACCTCTAAAATAGCATTTCTTCAGTTCACTTAGGGAGAGAAGTCCCTCATGTTCATGTTATCGAGACTTCTCCACAGGAAAAAACAGTTCTCTTGTGGCTGTCTCAACAAATAGCAGCCGCCCGGGGAAATCTGCAATTTGTGAAGTCCCTCCCATTTTCCACAAGCTTTTCCCACCACTGTGTTTATGGGCCATGTCAACTTATGGAGTACAGTTTTAAAGATGAGCTGTTGAAAGGCAAAAGTTCTCATTATCTATCTCTAAAATCATCTCTGGGAACAGAGGTCTTCTTCTTCTCTCCCTGGGGGCACAGGGTCTTCACTCCTCTCTCTCTCTCTCTGTTCAAACTTCTCATAGATTACAGCTACTTTAACATCTGCTTACTGTAGCGTGGAGGCTTTTGCTTAATATCTACAATTTTAACACTTTCATTCCCCATACCTTCATGTGTTATAGGGAAAAAGAGTCTTTTCTCCATAGCTTACAAGAGGATTTCAGCCCCAAGATTAAGGCATCTCCTCATCCCTCCCATCTGGGACTTGACTTCCTCTTCACTGACCTCTGTGTCTTCATTTTGTTCCTTTACATGCTTGCATCTTGTTCCTTTCACTCGAGAGAGGCTTGAAGCACTGAAAGGGTTAAAAATGTCACCTGGGGCCTGAAAATGGTCACCTGACCGGCTGGTAGCTTGCGGCAGGAGCTGCGGCTGGAGCTGTGTCAGGATCGGCTGCATGTGTGGTCTTTGGTTTTTTCTGCATCCCATTCCAGCCGCAGGGTCACTCTGCATGGCTGCAGGGCTGCCTCTGGTCTCAGCCATGCTGGGGGGACGGGACCTGACGTCAAGATCTTAACAGCTGTGGCCTGGCTCTGCTTCGGCCAGGGCTCCACAGCCTCCCCCGCCTTCCTGCCTGGCAGCTTCTGGGGACCCAGCCCGGCCAGGACGGGGCCCAGTGGGCTCCCCGGAAAGGGGGCCTGGCCCCGTGGCACTCCCTCTCTTGCCCGGCAGCCGATGGGGGGGCTGGCAGGCATCCCGGGAAAGGGGCCTGGCTCCGAGGCAGTGCCGCCCGGCCCGGCCTGACTGAGACAGGGGCCGGGCTGGCCGTGTTACCGGCTGGAAGAGAAAGAGAGCTTTCCTATGATTTTCGTCTTTAACATGTGTTTTTCACAGAGGTGTGTTCAGCTTCCCAGTGGTTCCACAGACTGTCAGTTGCACAAAAAGCTTTTGCATCACTTCCCTAAATTCATCCCATGCCAAACCATGACAAAGAGCCAATACCAATTCCTACTTCAACAGTGCATCACCAGCAGTACTGAACAAATTGACATGCCATGATCCCCATTCACAAGATGATCCATGAGCTGGAAAGCCAATGAGTGATCAGCAGGACCCACTAACCCTTCAACAGCCCCATTTGGTCTGTGCAAAAGTCTGATGGAAAATGGAGATGGACAATGGATTGTTGTGGCTTGAATGAAGTTACCCCACTGAGTGCCAGTGTGCCAGACATGCTGAAGCTTCAGTAGGAACTGGAATCCAAGGCAGAGTGTTGAGATATTGGGACACAGGACAGATGATGGACTTTGGACTTGGTTAGCATAAGAGATTTGATAACAGAATTCCTTGGCAAGACCAAACAGAACTTTGAGAATTAAACCTAGATTGCAAGAAGATTAAATCAGACAGGTTTACCAGAAAAAGAAAATTTCATCAAACTCTGCAAGCAAGAGATGTTGTAATATGCATAAGTTTGTGTATGTGATTTTAGCCTAATCATTGTAGTAAACGTTACTAGTCTTCCTAAAACAGTATATAAGCATTGGTAGTTCACAATAAATTCGGATTCTCATCACTGAATCAGTCTTCCCCATCTCTCCTCATCGCCGACATCAGAGAAGTTGTATAGCACTATTGACAGTGCAAATGCACTCTTCTCCGTCCCTTAAACAGCAGAGTGTTGGCCACAGTTTGCTTTCCTCTAGAGGGACGAACAGTACACCTGGAACCAATTGCCCATGGGGTAGAAACACAGTCCTGCCATCTGACATGGACTGATCCAGACTGCACTAGAGAAGGGTAAGGCTCCAGAACATCTGCAGTACATTGATGATATCATTGTGTGGGAGAATACAGCAGCAGAACTTTTGAGAAAAAATAAAAAATCATCCAGATTCTCCTGGAAGCTGGCTTTGCCATCAGAAAGAGTAAAGTCAAGGGACCTGTGAGGTAGAGTGGAAATTTTGCAGAGTAGAAATCCATTTTAAGGTAAGCGAAATGTACATATTTAAGTCTGTAGCTTGCTGTTTAGTCTGACTGCCTGTTCTCACAAAGAGCCTGTGCTTAGAGAGACTGCTTCAGTGCTTCAGCTGAAGGTCAAGAGATAAGGGGGGGGGGGGGGGCAGACAGAGCAGGGCAACCTGGTCCAAGAGTTCTTTCTGATAAAGAAAAATTAGTAGCGTCATACGAAATCAGTAGAATGAATATGTATGAGCCTATTGTGAAATTGCATGCATATGTATTTGAGAAAGAGATAAAAAGAATTCTGAAGTTCCCAGAAGTACGCATGTCATTTTAAGGGAACGATTCCCACATGCATCCAGCACTGTAATAAACATACCAGCTTTACAACTTTCACAAAGTTGTAAAGTTTTGTTTGCCTCGGCAAATCATCTACTCGAGAGATCCAGTTCCTGGGAGTGAAGTGGCAAGACGGACAACATCAGATACCTACCAAAGTCATCAACAAGATCACAGCATTGTCTCCACCGACCAGCAAGAAGGAAATGCAAGCTTTCCTAGGTGCCATAGGTTTCTGGAGGATGCATGTCCCCGAGTACAGCCAGATTATAAGCCCCCTTTACCTGGTAACCTGCAAGAAAAATTATTTCCACTGGGGTCTTGAACAGCAACAAGCTTTTGCCCAGGTCAAGCAGGCAATTTCTCATGCAGCAACCCTTGACCCAGACAGGACAGGACCAGAGGTGAAGAACGTGCCCTACTCTGTGGCCAGGAACAATGGTCTTTCCTGGAGCATCTGGCAGAAGGTGCCTGATGAGACTTGAGGCTGACCACTGGGATTCTGGAGCTGAGGCCACAGAGGGTCTGAAGCCAACTACACCCCGACAGAGAAGGAGATCCTGGCAGCCTATGAAAGAATTCAAGCTGCCTCAGAGGTAATTGGCATGGAAGCACAACTTCTCCTGCACCCCAACTAACAGTGCTGGGATGGTGAGTCAAGGAGTCAGCTAGAAATGCATTTAGGATAACTGAAAACTGCAGATGAGTCAAGGGGCCAGCTAGGAATTTAATTGGAATAGTAGAAGATTGCATATTTTAGTTAAGATTTTAAAATTAGTTGAGAAGCTAAGTTAGTAATATAGGTAGCAAGAATCACGTACATTAGTTAAAGAGCAACAAATATATTAGGAAAGAGAAGCTAGGAGTGACAGGGATAGATGTAGCAATTGAGAAGGAGCAGAGACCATAGGAATAGCTTGCCTTAAGAATAATCAAACAGTTAGGAGAGGCTTAGACTGTGACCAGCAGATCAAAAAGTCCTGCCAACTGGCCATGGGTAAAGAGTTTACCATGAGGAAGACGGCTTTCTTCCTCCCATACTACCACTCCCTTACTTCCAAATCCCACCAACCCAATTAAGGGAGTACAATTGCACAGACGTAATGAATATTCAGCTGATTATAATACAAAGTGGGCAGGTAATGATTATGTATTATGTGTCCTTAGAAACCACTTGGATATGTAAAACCTTTTCTGTATAAATAGAGAGCAGGAGTCTGCAACTCCTTGCACTTGCCTTTGGAAATAATTCCGCTTGTGCCTGGCACTGTAATGAATACCCTTTTTTTCAACTTTAATTAGTTGGAGAGTCATTCTGTCTGTACTTCATGGATATTTAAAAGAAAGGTTCCCTCCACACACCATGCCACTGATGCTACACAGAGTAAGTGGATTGCCTTGATTACACAGCGCTTCCACACTGGAAACTTGAATGGCCTTGGGATTTTGGAAATAATCATAAATTGGACTGAAGGTGGGAATGTTGGACTGATGGATGAAAAGGAGCAGGAACAGGTGACGTGTGCTGAGGAAGCTCCACTGTACAATCAATGGCCAAAAGAAGAAACACGCTACATGTAGCATCCCATGAACTCTCTCCTCTTAGTCAATTCCCAAGCTCATTGCCCTGGCAACAGCAGTGACTACCTACCATAGAGTTAGTCCTTCTGGGGGGAAAAGACAGACTCCCACATGGACTTCTGTGTTGCAACTTCCCCTGGTTTCCCCTTTCCCTGTCCCCTCACTGACTTGGTACTCACTGGTGGCTGCCCCCCTCCCCTGGAGACCAATCCCCTTTACCCTGCCCTTAGCTCCACCCCCCACCCCTTCCCCTTCTTTAGCTACCTGCACCAGGTGGTTGCTCTCTTTCTCACCGGGTGCCCTTCAGCCATATGTGATATACTTCGCTAGAATAAAAACTTGCAAAAAGGAGCCTTTCTAGCCTCTCTCGCTGAGCCAACTGTGGTGAGTGTTGTGTGTGGATTTGACTGCGTTGCCTAAATGTAAACCTGTAGGAGCGATGGGGGTAGCACGGTCGGGATGGACGGAGACGAGAGATGTCTGAAGCTAGGTCGTGGAACTTGCGGTTTATTGCAGAGGGCGTGGGGGCAGGGCCCTGCTGGGAGCTGCCAGCCGCAGCTCGGAGCAGGCCCGAGAGAAGAGAGGGGTAGAGAGGATGAGAGGGTAAGAGAGTAAAAGCATAAGAGAGTAAAAGCATAAGAGAGTAAAAGGGGTAAGAGAGTAAAAGGCATGAGAGCGAAGTTCTCGTTACAATACAATAAATCATCTTCTGTGTTGAATACTCTGATTCTCACTAACCAATCTAGTACAATATACAAATTTTATAGCATTTCTATATGGCCTTTAAAAATCACTACATTACCATACTGTGCTACATTTTAAACCCTAAAAACTACTCTTTGGACCCCTTCTGCCAAGCTGGCAGGGTCTGCTCGGACCCTGCGACCTGCCTGCTTGCAGAGGGTCGTGTTTCATCAAAAAGGGGATTACCTTCAGCAGCCACACCATTGTTTTCCAGTTGTTCAGTAACTAAAGGATCTCAAAGCTTGCTTTCATTTCAATCTCGCTTATAGTTTTGTGAGAGTCTGTCCGAAATCCTGCATTTTTGCCTCATGACTGTCAAGAAAACAGTTAAGCCAGTGTAGGGTGGAGAAGTTAGCTCACTGTTTCCATAGGTGTTATCTGTTATACGCCACATTGAACCTGGACGGGACATTTTGCTTCTTCTGAACAATGCAATGGATTTGGACTTTCTTCCCCCGCCCCTCTCGGTCTGGCTGGCTTTGAACTGTGAAATGGCCCCTTTCCAATAAAAAAAGACCCCTCTTGCCTGCCTTCAACATCGTGACAGAACACAGAGATGCGAGCTTCTTCATCAAGGGATCAAGACGAGAAGCCCCTCTGCAAAAAACCCCCTTGTACCTTTTTCCAAAGACTGGGACTGAACACCCCCCAAACTCGGGGGGGGGGGGGAGAAGGCTGCCCAGAGCAAGCACTGGGGCATGAAAACAATGGCTCTTGCCGGTTACTCGGCTTGGACTCTGTGTACCAGTACCCCCTCTGTCTGTACCTTTTCTCCCCCTTGATGACCATTGTTTCAGTTGTGAAACCACCTCCCTTCCCCCAACGAAAAATAGTATAACTGGGGTCCAGTTCAGCCGTGCCTTTGAGATCTCCCCGGACGTGGCCTGGTGAACCTGCGACGGCTGGACCGTGAAGAATAGAAGCAGCACCACGTATCGGTAGCTATACCCATTTCCCCTCTTTCCTCCCTCTTTTCCTTATTCTCTCCTTTTTCTCCGGCCCCCCCTACCAATGCTTTCTGTTGAGATTTTTCAATAAAACTGTATTTGATTTTGTTGCTGCAAATCCTCTGTGCCTTTGTTGGTTATTTTTTGCACCTTAAAATCACCCCGTCATCTGTACCACTGGGACGGATCGGGACATAATTGGCGTCACGGACAGGATTCTGGTAGCCAAAGAGATTTGCAGGGTCTGTGGAGTCTGTAACAGGAGAGAGGGTCTCTCGCACACTACACATGCCTAAAAGGAAAATCTCAAGCTCAATTGAGCACTGAGGCTCCAGAATTGGCACAAAAGATTTTTCGGTGCAAAAACAGGGGTAACTGAGTAAACTGTACTGCTGTATTTGTGAGAAACTGAGTAAACTGTACTGCTGTATTTTTGTGTGAAACTGAGTAAACTGTACTGCTGTACTTGTGTCTAGAAAGGGAGGGACAGACCTGACAGACCAAATAGTGCCTTCTAGACAAGACCTTGTCCCTCCACCTACACAGGGAGTGAGGGGAACACAGCGAAGGCTGAGTGGCTTTTCCCTGTTGTAGGTCCTGAACCCCTCAAAAGAAACCATTTGTGTGCGTGTATACATGTCTGGGAAGGAAGAGACAGACTTGAGAAACTAAAAATAGGACCTCCCAGGCAGATTTTGTCTCTTCAAGTACCCAGGGAAGCAAGGGGACACTGAGAGACTGTATGATTGTGTAACTTAAGTTTACAATTAACTCCCTGGTGTAGTTTTGGTCCCCTCACAAAATGACTAAAAACTTCAGTGCAAAAGGTAAAGCGGAATTTTATGCTCTGCTTGCTAAATACAATGCCACACCATCTCCAGGAGGAGAAGAATGGGCAAACTGCAATTGGTTTAACTTAGAAAATGTCAGCGATAGAATATGTTCTCTGCAACACGAATCAAAATTCAAAATGAGCAGAAATAAGAACATTCTTTGCTCAGTTTTGGGAGCTTGCCTCACTGCAGCCATAGAAAACCGCTTTAAGCGGAGAAGTGAGGAAAATGCTATAATAGACTCCCTCCAAAACCTAGTTGAAGTTTTGCAAAAAACAATTGGATGAAGAAAGAAATGTAAATAATTTGTTACGAGCTGCCTTGAGAGAGGAACATGTTAAAAACTCACAGAATGCAGATTCCTCAAAAGAAACAGAGGAGAAGGAAACTCCTCACATTAATCAAATTGCCCTCAAAAGAATTAACTCTGATGAAAAATTGGCGGGAAACACTGTTGTAACAGCATAAAAACCTCTAATTAAAACAGAATGCAGCTATATCAATAATGAAGATCTTGACCCACACAAAACCACTAAAGAAATCCCGTACACTGCTACTGAATTAACAAAACTTGCAAAGCAGTACGGGCTTCTCCCCCAAAAATCTGAAACAGAACACATATGTCAAGTGTCTCTCACTGGGGGAGATCAGATTCTTTTGTCAAAACAAGAAGCTGGTGGGTGCTGGGGACATGGGGTGTTCTTAACAACAGCAGACAGACGCATCCCATGGTCCCTAACTCAGCACACAGCTCATTGGGCAGAGGGGCTTAACCCCTTGGAAAGGAGAGACCCTTTGGTCGGTACCCCTGACCAACTCCAGGAAAACATTCACAAAGCCGGCTGCCTGCAATTATTGTTCATGAAAAGAAAATTAATTCCTGGTTTTGAGTTACCAGTTCAATCACCTGTAAAGCCTGAAATTATGACCTCTTTAATTGGGGCTTCCAGGAACATTTAAACCTACAGCAATTCTCCTTCAGAAAAAATAGTAGCCATAGTAGTCTATGTCCTCCTATAGAAAGACCAGATAAACCTCTTAGTAACCAGAATGACCCTTTTGTTTCTCTTTATGACTTGCTGAGAAAGAGAATAAAATGGGATTGGACTTCTTCCCAGAAGAAAACATTGCAATTACTGATTTTTGAAGTGACAGTGCACCAAGCACAGGACCTTAACTATCCTATAGATCCCTTTCAGGTGGAGTGGGGATTTACCTCCTCACAGCCTTCAGTATACATTTGGCAGCAGGGTCCTGAATGTCTGACAAAGCCTGTTCGTTTTTATTCCTGTAGTTTTCAAAGATATTGAGAAAAGGTACACTACCTGGGAAGGGAGGTTGTTTGGGGTTGGCTGGGCTTGTTCCCAGGGAGGTAGAGGAGAACTGGGCGACCCAAGAAACTGGGAGCTTGGTAGCAGCCAAATAAACCTGCCTCTGTGACTAAAGCAACCCCTCCTCTCTCCCCCGCTCCTGCTAACAGAGAGGGAGAAGACAATGCTCAGGTTGAGGAACTGTTAACTGTTTGGAGTATTTCCAAAGGAGGGACAAAATATTTTTCTTGTCTGTATTTACACCAAGTCTTATGCTATGTTTATATTTGGGGGGGTCCAGGCCGATGCTTTTAAAAGAGCTGCAGCAGATAATACTGTTAAAGCATGCAAGGATGGTTTGGAATTTTCCTAAACCACAGGAATTCAATCTGATAATGTTTCTCACTTTACTGTCAAAAGTGTGCAGGACTGGGCAGAAGGTGAAAATATTAAATGGACTTCTCACACCTCTTACTATAGATGGGGGGTAAATGAGTGTTCCAAAATCACTGCTTTTTGCCTGACAGCTCCAAGCATAATTCCTTCACTACAGGGACCAGATGATTTCAAGAACCCAGCACATTACCCTGGACAACCTGTTTTTGGTGGACCCCCCCGCTGCTGTAGGGGAAGTACCACTGCTGTTCAAAACCTCTCTGACAATTCCATTGTTCTAACTTTCTCTGCCTCTTTGTGGCAGAGTCTGTTGTGTTTACTTTTGCAGAAGAACTCCGAGGGATACGAAGACCTGATAAACCAAAATAACACTAGTGATGGACAACAGAAATAATGTTTTCCCTTCCCTTTATGGTAACACCAGGTGATGATATTACACATAACATGTAAATTAACTGGACTTGAATAAATTGGCTGCCACAATTAGAGATTTGATCAAACTATAGCAACCACTGCAGTCATTCTTATTGGCTTTTGTGAACACACCAGTGGCTGCTATCAAACATATTACCAAATTAGGACAAAGTGAACGTGAATGATCACAAATTGGTAATTGATGTACTTGATGCTACACAAAACAATGTTTCTTCAGCTCTCAGCTGTATCCAGGCACAATTGTGGATGCAGTCAGTCTCTGCCTCAATTATAAGAGAAGGCGAGGAAGGCACTTTCCCCACAGAAATTAGGAAAATAGTCTGGGACAGTGCCACTGAGTTTGAAAGAGAATTCCAATCCTGGTGGAACCTGGTGAACTTTACCTATGACCCTGTTTCAAACACAGCCACTGCTTTTGTTTTAACCATACGCAAGGCTTCTGTACATTCGGTTTTCCCTGTTATTGCATTAGGATTAAACCATGACAGAGCTGTTCTCTATCCTACAGAACATAGAGGATGGGCCCGTCAGTCTGATGACAAATGGCAAACTGTTAATATGGAATCTTGTATTGTCCGAGAACAACAAGGGTTCATCTATGAAAGCAATGCACTTGTAGCTCAGGATATCTGTTTAGACACAGAGCAAAACATCTGTCATTTTGAAATTTGTCCTAATGAGGCTTCTGAAACAGTTCTTGTATACATAGACAATGGATGTGCATGTTTTAGAACTATCTGTGTGTTGAAGATTGCATGCAAGATGTTTTCCATTACCATCTGTATGGGAGATTACCTTTGTCAAGTGGGCAGTTTGCCTTATCTCTCTCTTTGAGTGACCACATTCACACCTCCCTCGGGAGGGGACCGCTGCTGATAACAGAGTATTGAAGACCAGTGCATGACTGATAAGAACTATAACATCCCATTGTGAGATGCTCCGCCCAGAGGGAGGAGCCAAGCATTTGCTACCCCGATGTACTCTGAGATTCTAAAAGACCACATGGCTCTTCTCCACGAGATTCTCCAGAGGAACAGCAGCTGCTTCTTCTTCCTGCACTGGATCTTCAGAGGAAGAATACACCCCTTCTCTACAGATCCTCCTTGCTCCAACAGAACCACACCTGATACTTCAGAGGACTGCAGCCACAGCTTCAATCGGACTACCACCAACACCCTGACCCACAGGGTGTCAGGTTGGGTTCTGACTCTGTCAGTGTTGTTCTAGTGGACTGCATTGTTTATTTTATTTTTTGTTTTCCCGATTAAAGAACTGTTATTTCCTGCTCCCATATCTTTCCCTGAGAGCCCCTTAATTTAAAATTGTAGCAATTCGGAGGGGTGGGGAGAGTTTACATTCTCCATTTCCGGAGAGGCTCCTGCCTTCCTTAGCAGACTCCTGTCTTTCCAAACCAAGACACTGTGATTCTGTGCTTGTAGAAGATGTTGTAGTAGATACAAAGAATCACTCAAACTTCTGTGCTTGTAACTTTACTAAGATTTCAGGATGTGATTTCTCTTATGAAGCTCCAGTTACTTCTCACTACCTACTGCAATCCAACTACACACTGATTCACAAACTGATGCCTACTCCTATTGGGATGGACCTCACCCTGGTGAGGACAACTGCTGCTGCATCAGGACCTGGTTGAGATCCTCAAGAAAATCAAGGAAAGCGGACAGAAGACCCTGGTGACTGTTCATCATAATGTGAGACAAATACACTGGTCATGGAGAGGGTAAAGCAAGATGCCGAGCACAGGTGGTGGGGACACCCTCTATGGGTGGTCACCTACTGCCACAGGTGTCCTGAACAGTGTGTGTCATCCCATTGTTGTCCTTTTGATTCTAATTGTGCTTGGTTTCATCTTGTCAGCAGCCCTATTCATTATGAATTGGAACATGATGAAAAAGCTAAGGAGATTGACGTCTATAATCAATGCACACAGCTTAGCCGATGTCCTCTACGCAGTGGACACTCCCAAAACATTTGACACAAAACAATTATGAATTAAGCATATGTGCTTTAGAGCAATTTTGATTCCTGAGTATGATTTTGCTAAGGTTATTTTTTTTGATCTGTAGTGAATTGTTTAGAAAGTAATTTTTAGAATTAATACTTATATTATGATTTGTTTGTTGTTTTGATTATCTGTGATTTGTTTCAAGTTTTTTTTTTAATTGTTATACAAATGATATTGTTATAATTAATTAATCATTTCTGAAATTGTTATAAAGGAATATTAATCAATCTTTTGTGAAAATTGTTATAATAATAAATATTAAATATGTTTGTTTATTGCTTCCCTTTCTCCCCTCTCTTCTTTTCTTTTCCTTCTCTCTTTCTTTTTCCCCTCCTGTTTCCTGTCGTCTCTATTTTTTCCGGGTTATCCTACCGACATGTGACGAGTTCTGAAGACTCATCAACGACACTCCAGAGTTCTGCTGATGAAGATCCCTCAAGACAATCGTGAGTGATGGGGTCGTGTGAGAGTCTGTCTGAAATCCTGCATTTTTGCTTCATGACTGTCAAGAAAACAGTTAAGCCAGTGTAGGGTGGAGAAGTTAGCTCACTGTTTCCATAGGTGTTATCTGTTATACGCCACATTGAACCTGGACGGGACATTTTGCTTCTTCTGAACAATGCAATGGATTTGGGCTTTCTCCCCCGCCCCTCTCCATCTGGCTGGCTTTGAACTGTGGAAATGGCCCCTTTCCAATAAAAAAAGACCCCTCTTGCCTGCCTTCAACCATCGTGACAGACAAGCAGAGATGCGAGCTTCTTCATCAAGGGATCAAGACGAGAAGCCCCTCTGCAAAAAACCCCCTTGTACCTTTTTCCAAAGACTGGGACTGAACACCCCCAAACTCGGGGGGGGGAGTGCACAGCGGTGTGGGGAGAAGGCTGCCCAGAGCAAGCACTGGGGCATGAAAACAATGGCTCTTGCCGGTTACTCGGCTTGGACTCTGTGTACCAGTACCCCTCTGTTCTGTACCTTTTCTCCCCCTTGATGACCATTGTTTCAGTTGTGAAACCACCTCCCTTCCCCCAACGAAAAATAGTATAACTGGGGTCCAGTTCAGCCGTGCCTTTGAGATCTCCCCGGACGTGGCCTGGTGAACCTGCGACGGCTGGACCGTGAAGAATAGAAGCAGCACCACGTATCGGTAGCTGTACCCATTTCCCCTCTTTCCTCCTCCCTCTTTTCCTATTCTCTCCCTTTTTCTCCGGCCCCCCCTTACCAATGCTTTTCTGTTGAGATTTTTCAATAAAACTGTATTTGATTTTGTTGCTGCAAATCCCCTGTGCCTTTGTTGGTTATTTTTTGCACCTTAAAATCACCCCGTCATCTGTACCACTGGGACGGATCGGGACGAGTTTCCATATTCTCAAAATCTTTTGCCAGACAATCATATTTATAAGGCTTTCTCGTTTCATCTTCCTTAACATAAACCCAACTCGGTTTTTTACAGGAGAGGTTTATTGGGAACAGATAATAGGCAGCAGCACCCACATTCAACACTCGCATTTTTAATTGGTGCACAACTGGGCCCTGACCTTGAGGCTTTATCTAGCCTTTTGAAAGTGTCTCCACTGGATCTCCACTGGATTTTAAGTTGCTGTCATTGTTCCAGCTCTTTAAGAGAAAAAAACCCCAATTTTCTGGGGGATTTCTCTGGGGGCGGCTGACAACCTTTGAGGACCAGCCGAATCAGCGAAACCTCCTCTGAGATTTTTTTTTTCTGGCACACCGAGGTGGTGAGTATAGCCTGATGACTGTCACATTTTTTTTTTTTTAGTTTCTTTTATCTCTTAGGAGGGAGAGTTCTTAATGGGTACCAAACTATCCCTTGAGCAGAAAGTAGTATATTCCCAAGTTTATAATGCCCTTCTTAAATATAATGTTAAGTTCTCTATGGTGATCTGAGGGTTCTTTTTCTTTGAGTCTTCAAATTCTTTCCAGGTGCTATAGCTGAGTCAGTTTTGTCTATTGAGTTCTGGGATAACGTAGGAAAAACAATGTATCAACTTCAGATTGAGGGTGATTTTCGGGTTGGGAAGTTCTATCTGTTATGAGTAGAAAAGTTGTTCATTTTTTTTTAAAGGTTGCAGAGTTAACAGGTTAAACCAATTGCTGCTAAGTGGGAGTTTTAACTATTTGTTGTTAATAATGTCATGTTGTAATCACCTGTTGTTAATAGTTTTTCTTTAATTACCTGTTGTTGATGGTTAGAAATCCCTCTTTGTTGAGTATCACCGTGCTGCTTCCTGGAAAATGGCACCCGGGACTGTGAGGAGGAGGTGACATCGGGGCTGGTATGCAAATGTGGAAACACCTCACCAAATCTAGCAGGAAAAACCCCTAAAACAACGAGCCACCATGGAATTAAGAGATCTAAGTGATGTCTAGAGGTGAGGAACGGAATCCAGTGTCTGCTAAGACCCTTTTTACTTTTCACCCTAACCTAAAAAGATGTCGGCTAGAAAAGAAGACCTCGAATGTCCAACTGAAAAACTGGGAATCTCCTGGTGCTCTCGTGAGGACGGAAGCCCCAGCTCTGCCTGCATACCAGCGGATACAACTGCACTCTTCCTCCTCCTCCATGCCACTCCCGGGAGCAGCGGCGGCGTGTGTGCATCCCATCAGTTCTCCCCACCCAAGCTGATTTTTAATAAAAGGAGAAAGATCTCCTGCCCCATTTATTTCACTATTAACTTTTTCACTCTATTTATAAGGTGATTCAAGCTTTGGGAGAGAGTTCTAAAGATTCTAAAAGCTCCATATCCCTGCCTCTGTGTCCCAACCCCCCTGTCCCTGTTCCACTGTCCCCATTCCCCTGTCCGCTCGGGATAGGTCTGGAGATGGAAACTGCTTGAAACAGGCACAGGAGAGCTACCTGCCTTCTACCTCCGGTCCCCTCCCGTCCCCTTTCCCGACTAGTACTGGCCATGATAGTCTGGGCTCTTTCCAAACCCTCTCTCCTAAAATCCTTTATCCTCGACTTACTTTCACTGCTATGGAACAAGATGGCGACGGCCACATGGCCAAATCCTCCATTTTAAAATCTCCCACTCCAGGCACTCAGGACGGTGTCCGGGATCCTCCTCCTCCCTTCCCTTCCCCCACACCACCTTGGAGCCCCACCCCCCGCAGCGGGTACCGCCCCGCTTTGGGCGTTCCCCCAGGGCGGGTGGCGCCCCCGTTGCCACCCCCATGCCGAGTCTCCCTGTCCCCGTGATCCCCCCTCCCCCCGCGACCGCCCCTCCTTACGTTTCCGCCCTTGCATCTGGATTTCCCATTCCCTCTTCCAACCCTATCCCCCCTCCCTGCCCTGTCCCTCCCGCGCCCGGTTCAGTTTCCGTGCCGAGAACCCCGTTCCCGGCCACGCCTTCTGTGTTCCCTCCCTCCTTTCCAGCCACAGCTTCCACGATAACCCCAACCCCTCCGCTGCCCGCGGGACCAGCCGTGCCCACCGCCGCCATGCTGGCCGCAGCCGTCACCATCCCGCCGGGTACCCTCGTAACCCTCCCGCCCCTGCCAGCAGCGCCACTTCTCCCCGCGACTTCGGGCCTCTCCCTCTCCGCATCCCCGGGTCTCCTCCCCGCGGCCCTGGGTTTTCTCCCCGCATCCCCGGGTCTCCCCAGCCCCGTGGCTCTGGGTGTCCCCCCTACCCCGGCTCCCGGTGTCCCCCCGGTGGTAGCAGCCTCCGCTCCTGTCTACCCGCTCGCACCAGCTGTCCCGGCAGCGGGGATTCCCTTTCCCCCGTCCCCTGCGGGACCCCCCTCTGGGTCCTTCTCCCCCCCCCCCCCCCCCCCCCCCCGCCGCATCCTGCAGTTGCTCCTTCCCCGGGTCCCCCCCCCCCACCCTACCGGGAGGGAAGCTAATCAGGAAAAACCCTCCTGTTTACAGACCAAAGGCTCCAAGCATGAAGTGCACCTGGGCTGGAGCTCTGGTGCTTGTTATGGATAACTAAATTTGTTCATTAAACAGAGAAAGAAAAATTTAACCGTAGTTTTGCGAAGCCTTGTTTAACAGGAAAGGCACCAACCTTCGATAAGCATAACAGGAAATACCACTCAGAAACAAATCCGTTCGCCTGCAAAAACAGGAGGATCGATATCACCAGGAAGCAGGAACAGACCCCTAGCAACAGCCCGAGCAGGAGACATGCATGCAAGAACAGAGACACGGAGAGACACGTATGCAGGAAGATAGAGTGAATAAAAAGGGACTCAAAACCTAGGGAAGGTGCGAGCTTTGGGGAGCGAGACTCCCGGCCACCCCAGCGCTGGACCCTTGCTTATCACCACTTGCTAAATAAAGCAATTTGTATTCTAATCGAATTGGCTCGAGGAATTCTTAATTGGCCTAGAGAATTCACAAACCTTACATATAACAAATTGGTGCCGTGACTCGGATCCAGACGAGGGGAGGCTCGAGTGCCTTAGGGGGGGCGCCCCACCATTTCGGTGGCCCCAGGTGCGGCTTGGTCACCCTAACACCTGGACCGACGAACCTAAATTCGGTGGTAAGCAAGGGGTGGGACTGGTAACCCAGTCTGATGATAGCCCAGTAAACTTTGTGCACGAAGACCCGAACGAAGACGCAGCATTAGCCGGTATCCCGTTCGGTTTGGGTTGGTTTTCCCAGGGTGTGGTGAACGAGACGTCCAAAGGCGGACGAGGTGAGAGGGACCCTCCAGTAGTGCGGTTCTCGTAGCCCCGCGAGGGGGCGAGCCACGACCGAGGGGAGCGTGTGTGTGTGTGTGTGTGGAGACACTCTGGAAGATGGGGCAGAGGAAAAGCAAGCCCTCTGACTCCATGGGGAGGGAGCCCCCAACGAAATTGCCCGCGATACCCCAGGATAGCCCATTAGGGCTAATGTTAGAGTCCTGGGATGACTTTCCCTCTAGGAAGGGAAAGGACAAGGCAAAAATGATTAATTACTGCATGGTAGTTTGGAGTGCGCGAGAAGTTAGATTCTGGCAGCATATATTGGCCAATTTTTGATCCTTTGAGGACTGGGTCTGCCAGGCTTTAAACATTTTGTGAATTCAAAAGAACCAGTAAATCCGGAAGAAAGTGACTACGCTAGGTTATGGTGATAATAGGTGGTAATAACATGAAAGCTGGCTTGTTTCCCCTACGAGGTGAAGAGGGGAAGAGAGGAGAAGGAGGGAGCGGGAGGAGGATATGGTGCCGATAAACCCTCCCCCGTATGTTCCACCAGTGCCGGTGCCCCCCCCCCCCCCCCGCAGCCCCGACTCCCCAGACCCCTAGGACGGCCAGAGAGCAAAGGGAGACCCCTGCAGGTTCTCCCAATGAATGTCGAAGGAGGACCCGTAGCCAGACCAAGTCATTGACAGAAACAACGGAGGGTGGTGGCCTATTACCCCTGAGGGAAATCGCGATGGGAGGGCCCCAGCCCGGAATGGGGTTTGTGTCAATTCCCCTTAACTCAGGGGATGTAAGACAATTTAAAAGGGAAATGGGGAACTTGTTAGACGATCCCCTTGGGGTGGCAGAGAAAGTGGATCAGTTCCTGGGACCCAATGTGTACACATGGGCTGAAATACAGTCCATATTGGAGATTCTGTTCACGGCAGAGGAGAGAGGTATGATTAGGAGAGCAGGAATGCGGATTTGGGATGCACAGCATGTACAGGGACCAGCGGCCGACACCAAATGGCCCCTGCAAACCCTAATTGGGACAACCAAATGCGAACCACAGGGGCCATATGCAGGACTTAAGGACTATTATTATTCAGGG
>JAFCGX010000484.1:0-159556 GCA_019023105.1 Diglossa brunneiventris
AGAGGGGGTCAGAGGATATCGGGGCACGTACGATGGTTCGTTCCAGATCCATGTAGGATCTGGAACTAGCTTCATGTTGTCTAGAGCAACGCTCCAGGGAACGGGAGGGAGGAGGGAGGCAAAGGGATCCCACCCACCAGGCAAGACGACAGGGGGTCTGTGGCCGTGTCAGCACTCAGACCAACATGGTCCTGGCCCAGAGACCGGAGCGACTCTGTCCAGATGTTCTTGGCGCTCTTTCTAGGTGTTTTCCTGGCTGGACGTGGAGGCGATCAGCAACACGAGAAAGATGTAAAGGTTTGTTGCTTTTGGCCTCCATCCTCGCTGGGCACAAATCTAAAAGAAAGGGGAGAACAAATAACATAAGTCACTGGCGTCTGAATCTAGGTTCTCTAGTATGGAGGAGGGGACAGGTCTGATCAATTGGGATGGGGGTGCCGAGGACTGATGGTCTTCTTTTTCTGCCGCTACAGCATGCTGACGTGACTTGCTTTGGTGGTACTGTTGCCTGTGCTGTCCGAGGCACAAAGGGCCTGACCCATTTGGAGGGGACCCACTTCGGACCTGAGGGGGTGGATACGCAGCGTACCCCCTTCCCCAGGTCAGTAGATCGAAGGGGCCCACAACCTTCCAGGTCTCTGGATCTTTCACCAACACCGGTGGTTTCTCCCTGGCCGGCAGAGCCTGGTGCGTTCGGAAGTGCCGCAAGATCGGCGGATCTAAGTTATCAAAAGAGCAATTTAAAAATTGATGGTATAAAGAGCTCGGGCAAGCTGGGAATGCGGTGACTCTGTTTTACGAATCGGTGCCAATCTATTGAGGACTTTTTTGATTTTTTGGTGAGTCTTCTCTACCACAGCCTGTCCAGTGGGGGAATAAGGGATGCCCGTCTTGTGCCTTATTCCCCACCTCTGCAGGAACTAGGAGTTCTCTGGAACATATTCGGCCCGTTGTCAGTTTTTATTTCCTTAGGGATACCCAAGACAGAGAAGCTTGAGAGGAGATGACGTTCAACATCCGAGGCTTTCTCTCCTGTGTGGGCAGAGGCATAGATCGCACCGGAGAATGTGTCAACTGACACGTGGACGAATTTGAGACGGCCGAATTCAGGGATATGTGTGACATCTGTCTGCCACACTTCACAGCTTGCAAGCCCCCTGGGATTCACGCCCGCTGGCCAGGATGGTAGCTGGTGCTGTTGGCAGTGCGGGCATGTCGCCACAATGGCCTTGGCCTGGTCGCGTGTTAGGTGGAACTGGCGAACCAGGCCAGGCGCATTCTGATGAAAGAGCTGGTGGCTCAGCTTGGCTTGCTGGAACACCTCCGGGAGCGTGGCCATCCGGACCGTGGCAGCCATGAGCCAGTCCACGGGGTCAGCCAAGTAGGCTTTGGCTCGCGCAGGGTCCCCAGCCAGAGCATCAGCTCGGCGTTCCCCTCCGCGATGGCCCCAGGAGGTCGGTGTGTGATCTCACGTGGCATGACATAGAACATCTGCTCTCGGTGGGAGATTAGTTGAATGAGACGTTGGAGCAGATTAAAAAGGGCCGGATTGGTGACCTCTTGGAGGACAGCATTTTCTGCTCTCGAAACTACACCAGCGACGTAGGCAGAATCCGTAACCAAATAAATTCTTGATCTTTAAATTTCTCGAATGCCCTAACGACTGCGTCTAACTCAGCAACTTGAGGGGAACCCTCAACAACTGTGACATCTTCCTCCCACCGCTGAGTTTGTAAGTTTACCCACGTCATAACAGAATTGTGGGTCTTTACCAGACGCGTCTGTAAAAACGGTTAGGGCATCCAGCGGCACTCTGCTTGGACCCTCTTCGCTGAAAATTTAAGCAATCTAAATCTGAACCGAATAACTTGAAAGAGGGTCGCACTACGTCGATTTTCCTGTGTAGTTCGCGAGCGCAAACTGAAGAACTTCGCTCTCCTCCAGAAATCATTTAACATTGCTATTTAAATTTAACCATCTTTAATTCGATTGGTATGGTGGATGCACGTGAAATCGACACCTGCTAGCTCTCTGATCCGCGATCTCGCTTTGCGGATCAGTTCTGCTGCCACCAGCTCGTGTGGCCTGCTGATCCTTTTGGACCGATGGTAACTGAGGAAAAACCCACTCTATGATTAAGAGGGGCTCATCAGTACCTTGCCCTTCTTCCCCGGTGTTTTGGGCTCGCGGGGGTCTCGCGCTGATAGATGATACATGGAGGTGTGGCAGTTTCCCAAGTATAATAAATTTGAATGGCAGGCCCGGGTTGTAACGGTGGGCCTGCCTTGTCTCAATCGTCTTTAAGAGCTTCTCCAGGCGATCTAATGCCTCTGGGCTGAGAGCCCTAGGAGAACAAAGCTCCTCACCCTCTCCTCTCTTAAGAAGATCAAAGAGGGGGCCAGGTCTTCGGTGGTGATACCCAGCCAGGTCTCAGCCATTCAACGCCCCACACAAAGAATGGGCATCTGCTAAGGTTTCCACCTTAGGGTGGATAGCCCATCGTAGAGGAACATGGTCCTCTTGGTAATTTCCAGCCCAAATATTTCCAGGGGGCGACCTTCTGAATTTTTTCCTCCTGAAGCTCGAACCCTACAGGGTTAACCAATCGATGACTCTGGAGAGGACTGTGGTTAGCAATTCACTGTTGTTGCACAGACCAACACGTCGTCTATATAATGCTGAACGACGACATCCGGAACTGTTCCCGGATGGGGGCCAGCAGGGATGACACGTACCACTGGCAAATCACAGGCGAGGACTTCATTCCTTGTGGAAGAACTTTCTAGTGGTACCTCCTGCAGGGAGCCTCACGGTTCCGAACTGGAACCGTGAAGGCAAGCGTGGGGCGTCGTCCGGGTGGGGGGGGAATTTGAAAAAGCAATCTTTTATATCTATTACTGCTAATTCTCAGTCTTTGGGAGCATCGTGGGGATGGCATCCCTGGCTGAAGGCACCCATGTCTTTAATAATTTCATTGATCTTCCGGAGGTCGTGGAGGAGCCGCACTTCCCAGATGGCTTGCGGATGACAAACACTGGGGAGTTCCACTCTGCATGGACTCCACCAGTTGCCCTTGGCGACTTGCTCCTTCACGAGTTCCTGGAGCGCGCTTAATTTTTGTTTATTGAGCGGCCACTGACTCACCCAGACAGGTTTTCTGAAGCCAATTCATTTCCAGTGGGGTGCTCTTCAGCAGCCGCTGCCCGAAAACCGTGGAGCAGAAGGTCAATTTTTGCTCCCCACTGGGCGAGGGTGTCCCTTCCCCAGAGAGGCTCGGTGTAATCTAAAATGAATGGGCGAACTTTAGCCAATTGCCCATCCGGTCCCGTAATTTCAACAATGCTCTTACTTTGTTTGGCCAATTGAGAACCTCCAACACTTTGGATTGCGGCCATCCGGTTTTGCAAGTCCCAATGCGACGGCCAATCCTTGGTAGGAATGACTGTGACATCGCCCCCTGTGTCCTACCATTCCCCTGATCTTGAAATTTTCTCTCCCCCGAACCATCCGGCATGAAATCCGTGGCTTCGGGGCCCCCAATTTCTGCACCCACGCCACTGTAGGATTTTGTGGACGTGAGGCAGAGAACTTGGGCGATGGTAGTGCTCTGGGGTATGAAATGGGGGGCCGGACACATGAAATGTAATTGTAAGGAATTCCTGGCCTGTGTTAATTGAATGTGTAGATGGAAACACCTGAGGTCGGCAGGTGTGGCAGCTGACTCTTCCCACAACAGTAATGGCCCTGGAGGGCATTCCCATTTACCCGAACTGCTTCCGAATTGCACCAGGACGGCGGAGGTGTCAGAGGTACGAAGATGGACAGTCTCCGCCGTCTGCAGTCAAGGGGAAGGACCAAACCGGCTGGAATCAATGGTCCTGTCAGTGCGTCTAGCGTCGGGCAGTTCAGGCAAGAGAAGCTGGAAAGCAAAGCAGAGGTCACGTCAGATTTTTTAAAGTCACATCCGGTAGAAGAGCTCCCAGAGGGAGCTGGGTCTTTGCCCCTGATGGTGCGGGGCTGGCTGGCAGCGGGGCCTCGCACTTCCCTCCCCCCTGTAATTGAATGTTACTGGCCCGCCCGTATTTCTTGCAGCGCGCAGGAGGGGCTGCGCGGCCCTACTGGTTTTTTTGAGGGGCCTGGCCGCGCCCCGTCCCTACAGTTCCCAACGGGACTCCCTCCGAAACTGATTGAATGCTGCTTTAAGCGGACAGTCTGGCATCTAATGTGATGCTTCCCCGCACAGGTGACAAGCAGTGTTCGGGGGCGGGGGTCGCGGGGGGCGTTGCAGTCCAGGTCCAGGGGTCCCCACAGGAGGCGATGTGGCAGCAGCAGCTGAGGGGTCCTCGGGATCTTCTTGGATGTCTGCGCACACGCGATCTTTTTCTTGAAGGGCTCCGATGAGATGGCAGTTTGGGGCACCTTGGTGGCGCAGACGTCCATGATCTCACGGAGGGATGGTTTCGGGTGGAGGGGCAGGCTGAGGATAGCAGCCTTACACGCCTTGTTTGCATTGGCGCTGGCTACTATCTTCAGCAAAGTGTCTCGCTCTGCCCCCTCCACTCCCTCGGAATCTGCTGCTGCTTGGAGTCGGTCGACGAATTCATCGAACGACTCCGTGGGACCCTGGAAAAGATGTGAAACGGGACCGCCGGCACCCCTGACAACCTTGATGAAGGCCCTTTCGGCCTCCAAGGCGCTCTTCTGAAGTGCCACTGTAGATATATTTTCCGCACATTTCAGTGCCTCTTCCCACTCTCCTTTCCCCACCAAATGATCTATTGTGATTTTGTGGCCGTCCCCATCGTTACCCCAATTGGTGTTCTCCCACAGGGTGGGTAGGAGTTGCTCTAGGATTTCTCCCAATTGAACTCCCACCTTGAGTATTTGGATCTGGGCAGCAGGCTGGAAAAAATCTGCCTCAGATCTGCCGGAGTCAGCTCATGTTCTATTATGACACTGTGGAGCTGGCTCCGGAAATACTCACTGTCTCCCCCGTATTGTTTTTGGGCCTTGCACAGTTCCTTTATGATGGCGCGTGGGACTGGGGCCCACCGCACTTCTGTTCCCCCCCCCCGTGTCCGGTGGTATGAGACTGGGGCTGCTGATATGGTCTTTGCAGCAGGGGCGACCGTTTTCCCACGCTCTCACTTCCCGGAGTTCCCACGGTTTCGCAAGGGGGCGGACCGTGGAACCCGGAAGGGAGGCGGGGACCTCTGGTGCCTCGGGGGTGCGGCTCTCGGGGGTGACGCCTGCGGGGGCGTGGGACGGCTGATGGGTTCCCACCCCCTGGGTGGAGTTGGGGGCAGGAGGGGGAGGAGTTCTGGGCGGGACCCAAGAGGCAGGTGGAGCCGGAGGGAGAGGAGTTGCCGCCCGTGGGAATGTGGGCGTTGCGGCAGCGGTGGGCGTTTCGGGGAGGGGACAGGGGCGGAGGCAGGATAGGGGAGGGGATTGACATAGGGAGGAAGGTCTAGGGATGACTTAGGAGGGGCCAGGGAGTCCCATGGGAGGGACGGGGTCGGGGGCGGGAAGATCAAGGGGTTGGGAGGGGGGGCCACGTGGGTTCAGGGTGTCCGGCATCTTGTGCTTCATAGGAGCCATCTCGCGCCGGCACCCTGAACCGGAGTCTTTTGTTAACATGGGGGGAATTGATAACTGGGAAACGGGGAGCAAGGACAGGCGAGGGATCGGGAGAAGCAGCCAGCGTGCGGCCGTTGCACGCTGACCGCGGGGTTTGCGCTGTCTTGAGAGGGGCCAGGAAGATGGAGCGGCTCCTGCCCGTTGTGGTCGGGGTTTGCCCTTCTCAAGATGCCGGGCCGACATACAGGAGCATGTGGGGAGGGCTGAGGGGTAGGAACACGGGGCTTGGAGAAAGCGGAACTTTCGAACTTCGGGGGCCGGGGTGGAGGGGCAGGGTGTTCTCCCAGTTTCCTATCTCTCTTGTCTCGCAGGACTTTAAGGACCTGCTTCACCCAATGCAGGTGCTTTTCCAATCGCGCGATTTCCTTATGTGATAATCTCCTCGACCGAACCAAATCTGCAATTTTAATCAAAACTCCTTCCCAAAATGGAAGAGTCTTAAATTGGGCGGGGGACGCGTCTGGAAACTGGGAGGAGACCCATACGATTAACTTGGCTACCCTTTTTTCATCAACTTCAACATCTTCATTAACAAGTAAAGCGATAACTTTCTTAACTGCCTCTCGCTGAGTTGTAGAGAGCTTTCGCACCCATTGCTCTAAAATTCTACAACTCAGTGCCTCTAAAAACCGGGGGAAACAATGCAGGTGGACCGACGGGGAAAGAACTGGGACAGACGGAAAGGAGCAGAATCTCCGGGGACGCCCCCGGAGCAAGCTCACAGTGCAACACAAAAAGAAAGAGCAAAATCCTTGGGGACGCCCCCACAAGGCAAGCTCAGAATCGGTTAGGTAAAAAGGAGGGGGGAAAGTCTCCCAGTAAGACTGAGGAGCGACCCCCCCTTTAAACTAACGAAAAGAGCAAAATCCCTGGGGTAGAACCACTGCAGGGCAAGCCCAGACATGTAAGAAGGCGACAGCCGCGACTCACGACCGGGATGAGGAGGGGTAACCGAAGCGGGCGGTGAAAATTACACCCGGGACGAAACCACGGAGAGTGAAGTGAGCGAAGGGAAAGGTCCGAAGGAGAAAGAAAGTAGACGGGGCAGTAAAAACGCTTCTGGGACAGAGCCACAGAAGGAACACAAACTGAAGGGCATACTTCTCCGGGACAAAACCACGGGGGGGCAGGGCGTAAACGCGGAAGGGAAGGGACATAGGGTCGGGACTCACCAAATCCGAAGTCGCGGTAGGATAGGGCCGGTTCCTAGAAGTCCTGCTCCACGGCAGCTCTTGGGTGCTCGAGGTGCGTCTGCCCGTAGATCCCGCTGGAGCGCAGTCCCGAGTGTCCCGGGACCTGCTACGACAGCGGGTGTTGGCGCGCCCAGGGAAGAATACACGGGTTCTTCAGTCACGCAGAGCGTGACCTAATCCACAGGGGATCGACGGTCACGCCACGCGTTGGCGCCACGCCAAACTGCTGGAGTCCGAGGATTTCGGACACGAGAGAAGGGAGTCCAGCTGGAGACCCACAAACCACTCCAGCAGTCGTAGAGAAACAAAATGTCCCTGGCTCCTAGGAAACCTGAGCCCACTCCGTCTATGGGAGAGGCTGCCTCAGGCTGATTTCTCCAGGGACGGCTCGACGTCTTCTCTGAGGCGCGCCAGCTAAAGGGAGCAGGTAAATGATGGAGACGAGAGGCAGCTGTTCCTCCTCGCAGCAGGGTTGGTTTATTAAGGAGAAGGGACTGGGAGGGAGGTAGGAGCCGAGAAGAAACAGCGAAGTGGGAGGGTTTAACATAGGCTTATAAAGGTTGGCCTGGGGGAGTTGACCCTCGCCCTAGGACCAATATCAAAGCAGTATGGGATAATAGACACATTATATGAACTAATCAAATACATACAGGGGAGGAAACAGGAGATTTGGCCCAATCACTGGACCAGCTCAGGAAGGATCTGGAAATTGGGAGTGGGAAACAATGATGGATGGACTACTAATTAGAGGTTACTATGGAAATGGGGAGGGGATAACTGATAGACAGAAAAATAGTAACAAAAAGGCGGGAGTAACTATGGCAACCATGATTGACATGGAAAAGACTGGATCTTCTCGGGGAGGGGAACCTAGACCAGGCGCCATCTAAACAATTATAAAATTATAACAACTGTAATAAACTCCACAGAACACATAAAAATATATAACTCAACAATATCATAACTTGAAATCAATCCTCAGAGTCCGGGCTGCAGTTGCCATGCACTGCAACACCCTGCATGTATGCATACATGAAAATAATAAAAAATATATTTATAGGTGTTTTAGTGTGAACAATGCCAGATCAGTCATCATTGGGTTTTCATAAAGCAGTGACAGCCTTCAGGCCTAAATTTCTAACATCTGTAAGGAGGTTAATGAAATCATTGTAAAAATAGGTTAAATGAGAGCTGAATAAGATTTGGAAAGGCTGCCTGTAGAAGGAGCAGAATTCAAGTCTATAAAGCAACATGCTTTTCTTCTGAACCAAATCCTAAAATTAAAAAATAATAATGGATGTTCAGCATTAAAAAGTGAAGGAAGCATAATGGAGAAGTGTTATTGAAATTGTAATTCTGCTTCCTTGTATTAAACAGAAGCATTTTAATCAAGCATTCTTAGCTATTAGTTTATATTTTAAAAGTTGTAAAATATGACATGATGCCCTCTACAAAAAAGTGTTCCAAAAGCACAAGTTTAAAAGTAATATAAAATAAAATTAGACTGTGAGGATTTAAAGTATAATATAATTCTTGGCCAGCAACGTTACTGGAACTACAAAGTGATGACAATTGCTTTCTGGGATTACTTCCTGCTGTAAATTCACTTGCTTTTTTTTTACATCCGTTAACTTCCTATCATTGTAGCTGAGGGAACCTGTATATAAGTGTGTAACCTTCCCGTTCTGAGGAGCCTGTAATCTGATCTTAAGACTCCTCCCATGGGACACACTGATAAAACCCATGGCCCTGGCTCTGTGTCCTCTCTGCTCTCTGGCTCTCTGGGCTTTGCTCAGGCTCCTGGGCCTCCGCCTCCTCCTCCCCCCCTGGCACAGGGTGGGGGAGGGAAATAAAATGGACTCTCATGCTTAACAACAAAGAGACTTGTCTCGTCTGTTTCCCTGGCCGTTGGGTGTGGCCTCCCTGGACACGATCGTCACAGTAGCCACACGCTGCTACATATAGTACACTCTTTTTGTAAGGTGTATAAAGCTGTGTATGAACTATAAGTAGCATTTGTTCCATTCCCCTCAATATCAAATTTGGCAATATTTTGCTCATATTTTCTTTATCTTCTCACAGTGGTATTTTGGTAGAGGCAACTGTTCCCTTTGTATTATCACCCCAGTTAAGCCCAGAATCTTTGAAGTAACAGGATCAATTGATTTAGATCTATGACAGCAACAAATGTAGTCTTTTGTTATTTGTACTTTGGTCATTGTTGTTGTTATAGATACATATTATATATTGGCTTTTTCCAAATATGAAAATGGATTTTATATGTGTGATGTTAAGTAACTTTGTTATAAAGATATCATTTTTTTTTCTGTTCTTAATTAAGCTTAGACATAGTCGTGAAATAGCTATGCTTGTTTTAAAATGCCTTGCTTGATGGATAAATCCAATGAACATAGGATGAGGACACCTGCTACAGATATGCCTGTTGTGGTGTTGTGAGGGTCCCCAGGACGAGGTGAGAGATGAGAATCTGACTCCAAGTTCTCAGAAGGCTGATTTATTTTTTATGATATGATATGATATATGATATGATATGATATTATATATATACTAAAACTATACTAAAGAAGAGAAGGAGACATCAGAAGGCTAGACAAGAATGATAATAAAAACCCGTGACTGACCAGAGTCCGACACAGCTGGACTGGGATTGGTCATTCATTAAAAACAATTCACATGGAGCAAATCAAGATGCACCTGTTGCTAAGCAACCTCCAAACCACATTCCAAGCAATCAATAATTATTGTTTACCTCCTTTTCTGAGGCTTCTCAAACTGTCCTGGGTTCTGCAACAAACTTGCTTGGCTTGATGTTTTGAAGACATTAAGATCCATTTGTAAGACAACATCCATTTCTCCTAAAGACCCTCACAGCCATTCTTCCAGAACCTAATTGTTTCTGTCTGATGGAGTTGTTTGTGAAGACATTAGACTCATTTCTCCTATTGTTATGATCTTAGAAATGCCTCTGTCGGAATTAAGGTGCAAACGAGACCATATGCCAGTGACAATAGTATGGGTTTTATTTGATATGAGAGGGAGAGAGGGAAGGAAGGAAGGAAGGAAGGAAGGAAGGAAGGAAGGAAGGAAGGAAGGAAGGAAGGAGGAAGGAAGGAAGGAAGGAAGGAAGGAAGGAAGGAAGGAAGGAGGAAGGAAGGAAGGAAGGAAGGAAGGAGGAAGGAAGGAAAAGAAAGAGAAAGAAAATAGGTGGGGGGACAGAAAGAGGGTGACAGAATGTAGTGGGTTGACTGCTGGCCAAATGCCAGTGCACTCACAAAAATCATCTACTCATCTTCCTCTGCTATAATTGGAGCAGAGGAGGGGGAAAAAACAGTGTAGTGGTTTTGGTTCACCAATTTTGAGATTTTCCCGGCCAATGAACTAAAGAATGTTGCGGGTTCTGTGCTGGCCAATCACCAATACACCCACTTCCTGCTGTGAGTTAGGATTAGAAGAAAGGCAAAGCAGGCTCAAAACTTTAAAAGGGCATAAAGAAAACTTTATTAAAAGTAACTAGAAAGAAAAAAAGTAGTAAGAATCAAAACAAACCCTCCAGAACACTTCTCCTCCCCCCACAACCGTTTCTTTCACACTGACAATGTAAAGAAACCACAACCAAGATTTCCAGTCAGTTACCACCTCTAAAATAGTTTTCTTCAGTTCACTGAGGGAGAGAAGTCCCTCTAGTTAATGTTATGGAGACTTCACCACAAGAGGAAAAAACAGTTCTCTCGTGGTTCTCATTTCATCTCAAGTAGCAGCTGCCGGGAAAACCCTGCCATCGTGAAATCCTTCCCATTGCCACAAGCCTTCCCACAGCTTGTTGATGGGCCATGTCGACTTATGGGTATTGTTTTAAAGATGAGCTGTTCAAAGGCAAAAGTTCTTATTATCTATCTCTAAATCATCCCTGGGAACAGAAATTTTCTTCTTCTTCTCCTGGAGCACAGGACACTCTCTCTTCCTCTTTCAAACTTCTCATGAGATCACAGCTATTTCAACATCTGCTTATCTTAGCATGGAGGCCTTTGCTCGATACCAATTTGAACACTTTCATCTCCCCATAGTTTCATGTGTTATAAGGAAAAAGAGTCCTTTCTCCATAGCTTACAAGAGGATTTCAGCTCCAAAACAAGGCCTCTTCTCTTCCCTCCCATCTGAGACTTAACTTCTTCCTCACTGACCTTGATGTCTTCATGCTGTTCCTTTACATGCTTGCATCTTGTTCTTTTTTTTCACTCAAGGGAGGATTGAAGCACTGAAAGGGTTAACATCACATCTGAGGCCTACTTGAACCACCGGTAACTTGTGGCAGGGAGCTGCGGCTGGGCTGTGTCAGGATCAGTCTCATGGTTGGTCTTTGGTTTTCTGCACGGGCTGCAGGGGTCTCTGGTCTCAGCTGCGCTGGGGGGAGGGGATTTGATGATAAGATTTTCACAGCCCGGGCCAGACCTGCTCCGGCCCGGGCTCTGCAGCCTCCCCTGCCTTCCTGCCCAGCAGCAGCTGCTGGGGCCTGGCCCGGCCAGACCGGAGCCGATGGGGGAGGGGGGTGGTGGGTGGCCGAGGGAGGGGGAAAGGGGCCCAGCCCATGGCAGGACCGCCTGGCGCAGCCTGGCCGAGACAGGGGACCGGGGCCGGGACCCGCCACCTCCTCACCGACCGGAAAGAGAGAGTTCCTGGGTTTTATCGTCTCTAACGTGTGTTTCACAGAGGCGTGTCCAGCTTCTCAGTGGTTCAACAGACTGTCAGTTACACAAAAGCTTTGCATCACTTTCTCTGAATTTCCTCCCTTCCAAACCAGGACAACCACTTAAACTAAACCTCAGGGGTAGACAAGGACTAGAGAAATTAGGACAGAATTAGGAAAATATCACCACTCTGTGGATCCCAACGATGTTTCATTGATCCTCTCCAGCTGGTCTTCTTGCTGGTGATGGTCCCACTGAAAAGCATAGAATCCATGGTCCAACGGGTTAATAGACACTCAGGCCAGGTCAGGAAACCCAGGCACCTCCCGTGGGGCTGGCGGGGTGGGGGGGGGGGGGGGGAAGTTTGCCATTGTCTCATAACAGACTCTGGGTTTGTTGCATTGTTATGAGTAGAAAGCTGCCCATTTTTTTAAAAGGTTGCAGAGTTCACAGGTTGGGCTAGTTGCTGCCAGGGTGAGTTCTAACTGTTTGTTATTGTAATCACCTGTCATTTTCATTAACTACCTGTCATTGATGGTTAAGAATTCTCCCCTTTGTCAGTGGCACCCTGCTGCTTTCCTGGAGGATGGGACCCAGATGGTGAAAAGGAGGAGACATCGAGTTGGCATGCAAATGACATCAGATGCAGCATGCAACGGGAGAAACCCCTCACCAAACCTAGCCAAAAACCCCTAAAAACAACAAGCCAACACAAAATTGATGAATCAAAGTGATGTCTAGACGTGAGGAACAGAATCCAGTATCCACTAAGACCCTTTTTACCCCTCACCCTAACCTAAAAGATGTCAGCTGGACAGAGGACCTCGAATGTCAAACAGAAAAATAGGGAATCTCCTGATGCTCTTGTGAGGACGGAACCCTCAGATCTGCCTGCAAACCAGCGGACAAAGCTGCACTCTTTCTCTCCTCTGGGCCGTTCCTGGGAGCAGCGGCGGTGTGAGCGCGGCCCCGTCGGTTCTCCCCACCCGAGCTGATCACTTTTTAATAAAGCATTAAAAAGGAGAAAGATCTCCTGCCCTGTTTATTTCAGCATCACGTGCAGTCCTGTGGTGCAGGCTAGGAATGACTCTGGGGGACACTTTGGGGTGTCTTTGATGGATTATGACCCGCCTCAGCTGCCTCTCATGTGAATGTCTTTGTGGATGTGGCCTGTTGGTTGGGGGTTTCACAGCTGGGCCAGTTTGTGTAAGGGAGGATGGGTGTTCACTGCCTCTAACCAGAGGTTACACCCAAAACCTCCTCCCCCCACCTGGTCTCTGGGGGAGTAAACCTGGCTTCTGTGGCCTGTGGTCTCTCCCACCCCAAACTCAGTCAGGGGAGAATCTCTGCTGTGTTTGGCTTTCTTGTGGATGCATTCCTCTTCCTCAGTCCTGTTTGGTTTTTTCTCTAGGCCTGAGATAACTGAACAACAGCATCTTATCTATGTGGTTTAACTTATAGTCCAAAGACCCAGTAAGGTATCTTCAGGGTGGCCTCTTTGGATGTAGCTTCTTTATACATTTTTTGTTGTAACGGGCAAAACTCTTTTATATCAATGTTTGAGGCATGAACTATTTCAGTCTCTGATACCTATCACTTGCTTGAACTGAATAAATCATTCATCTATTAACAAAATGTGTCAAGAGAACAATTCATATCATAGAATCATAGATTATCTTGATTTGGAAGGGACCCATAAGGATCAAGTCCAACTCCCTGCTCCTCTCAGGACTACCTAAAACTAAACCATATGACAAAGACCATTGTCCAGATGCTCCTCGAACTGACAGACATGATGTCACTTCCCCAGGGAGCCTGTTCCAGTGACCAACTTAGCAGACTCCATAGACATGGGCAAAGCCCCATGGGATTGAATAGTAGGAAGCTGACACAGTAACCTTAGTCCCCATGTTTCCCACTGACCCCCGCCCCAAAGCTTATCCCTGTAGCCCTATAGGCTATGTTACTTTACCCTTACTATTGGTCCAAATTTGGATCCTTCAAAACCTATAAAAGGGGCATATTTTAGCCCATTCGGCAGAAGAAGAGCTGACCCGGGACACTTCACAAATGCCTGAATAAAACCATCGCTGCAGAACACCTGAGCCTCTCCTTCTCTCTCTCTCCTCTGCTGCCGCCTTAGCCCGGGTAAACTTGCCTAGTAAGCTCGAGCTGAAATCACTAAAGAGCTGCAATCACACCACTAAAGAGCTTGCTAAGGAGTGTAAGCCCGTGGCATTGGCCTGAGCTAAGCCTGGCATCTCAGGCTCCCTGTCCCCCTGGGGACTGGGCCCCGATTTAATAAAGGCCATAACAGAGGCTTTTACTAATAAGTGGCCCCAACTCGACTCGGACCCACCGATCCCATCAACTGTGCAGCGGAAAAAAAAGCCCCCGGACATTCTGTTCCTGCCGTTTTGGGAGCCGCTTCCTCCTGAGACGAGCTGTCTCCATTTTAGAAGATTCTCTCCCATGTTATGGTTTGACACTGCACAATGTTAGTGTCTTATGAAAATACACTTCTTCCCTGGTGTCTGTTTTGAGATGGGGCCAGGAATAAGCAAAGCAGGCCTCTAGCTTAGAAATAGAGGGAAAAAAGGTTTATTAACTAAACTACAAAGCAAGACACACACACAGACAATGAAACTTCACAAAAGCATTTCTCCTCCCCCCTACCAGATTCTCCCAATACATCTCTCAAAGTTCAACTCTCAGTCCATCCATCACTCTGTTAAATACTCAATTCTCAGTCCATCAAGAGGAGAAGTCCTTCTTGGGCCATGGTGACCTCTTCCTTTTCATGTCTAGTGCTCTCACTACATGAACATGGACTAGAGCTGCTTCGAGGGTTGTCCTTTTTTAAGGGTGCTTTGTCTCTTTCTTAAAAAGCGCACAGTCTCACCTTCGGGACATCTTTTGTCTCCCCAAAATTTGTTCGCCCCCTGGGGCTGAGGGGCACTAACACTGAACCCTCTCGTTTTGTCTCTTTCCAAAAGGCACAATCTCATCTTCGGGACATCTTTTGTCTCCCCCATATTTCTCTACCCCCTGGGGCCGGGGGGTCTCTAACACTGAACCCTCTCGGTCTGAGCCACCGCCTCCCCCTGGATGCAGCTTCTGTGTTACAAGGAAGCATGGTTCTGTCCATGGCTGACAAAAAGCGTCCAGCAACAGCCACTCCTTATCTCTTGGCCATCTAGGGTTCTCTCACAACCCAACACTACATCACACTTGCCCATTTCTTGCTCCAGAAAAGGTCAATGCTCTGCAAGATTTTCATTGTCTAAACAGGGGTTAAAGGCTTCTACAGGCGGCCAAGCTCTTTCTCCGCTGCACCTTCTTCCCATTCTCCACAAGCCGGGCATGCCGCCAACTCCGAGGCTTTCAAGGCCACAACTCCGTACACTGAGTGCAGCTTCTGTCTTTCGTCTCCCGGGAAGGGGGGCTGCTCAAATCTTCTCGGGGCTTCTCTCTCTCTCTCTGTCTCTCCTGGGGGCTGCCCAAATCTTCTCGGGGCTTTTCTCTCTCTCTGTCTCTCCTGGGGGGCTGCCCAAATCCTCTCGGGGCTTCTCTCTGTCTCTCCTGGGGGCCGCCTAATCTTCTCGGGGCTTCTCTCTCTCTCTCTCTGTCTCCCTGGGGCTGCCCAAATCTTCTTGGTGCCCCACCACCCTTTCATCTTGAGGGGTCAAGCCTACCTCTGCCGGGCCGCATGGCTTCCCCTCCCCCTGCCCAGCCGGCAGAGCTGGGCAGGGGAAGGTCTGACTTGTCTCCCAGCCGGAACCCAAAAGAGAGGAAGTTCCCAGGGGACAGTTCTGTTTTTAACCCCTGTGTTCTCATAGGCGTATCCAAATACCTCACTGGTCAAAACAGTGCCAGTTTCCAGACTGTGAACACCTATTGGCCTCTGGCCACTCCATTCTCAGAAAACTTATTTCCTGTCAACCCACGACACCCAGGATTCGACCCTCAAAATTATATCTGAATGCAAAGTTCTCAGGAGAATCGATGGGCACCAGACTTTCCAGCAGATCTTGGACCCCAACTCAGCTGAAGAAGTGTAAGTTTGCGCGCGATTCTTTCTGGGTCTTAAAAAACTTTTCTTTCAGTTTTTTTTCTTTTTTTTCTCATTTTTTCTGCTGGAAGAACCAAAAACTAACAGGGCTTTAATTTTAGTACCTAAAACCACCTAAAAGTGAAGAGAAATATATTTAATCATCTTAGAAATCTTATCTGCTAACACTTTTCTTTTCTAATGGCAAGCTCTCAAAAAATACCTTAAAAAATTCGTAACATGGATAATTTCGCATTCCCCAACACTGATAAGGAAATTATCACTGAGAATTCCTTTTGGATAGAATTGGGAACACATATACCACTTACAAACGAAACAGGACTTTCTGTAACTAAATTTCTGCCTTTATTTCATGTAATAACTAAAACCATTGAAAATCTAACAGAGAAAAGCCTTTCCGAGTTTAACAGTCTTCCCTTCTTCAAATGCTAATTACAATGATAAGGAACTATCTCAGGAATGCAGCTTGCACTCCCCAGGCCCTAAAGTCCCCCCCCCCCCCCCACCTCTCCCAAGGCATGAAGCTACGCTGATAACTACAGTCAGCGACCCCACTCCCCGTCCAATGGTTCCGCGCCGCCCGAAACCCACATATCGCCTTATCTAAATGGCAGTCACCCCCACTCCCCCCGCCGTGGCTCATACCACCCCTCCGGTCCTGGGGGCCCCTCTTCCTGCCTCTGCCGTCCTCCCCCCCGCCTCGGACCCTGCTGCAGCCCCTCCCATCCTCACCCTCCACCCCCGCGCCGGTTCTGTCCCTCCCACCGCTCCCCCCGCCCCTCCTCCCCACCCTCGCGCTGGTTCTGTCCCTCCCACTAGCCCCCCCCGCTCCCCCCACCTCTGCGCCGGATCTGTCCTTTCCCATCGCAATGTCTCTCCCCTTCCCCCCCCACTCCGACCGGTCAAGCCCCCCCTCCCTCCATTCTCCCTCCCTCCGCGCCCGTTCCCTCCGCTACCACCTTGAGCCATCAAACCCCTCCCCACGATCTCCCGATCCCAACCTCCACCCCCGCCGCTGCCGCTGCCGTACCTGCCTGCAGTCCTGCCCCTCCTCCCTGCACCCTGCCTGCCACGGCAGGGGGTCCCCACATCCCAGCACACCACCCCGTTACCCCGGTACCCCATACCGGTCCCACTGCCTCCTCATCCCCACTCCCCCCATGCCCCCATCTCCACCCCCAGTTCGCCCAACCCCCCTGCCCCCACCAGCTGTCCCCACAACCCCCCACCCACCCTCAATGTCACCCGACCGCAATCCCAGAGACCCCCCACGGTGCTGGCCCCCCCCACCAGTCCTGTGCATGCTGCGCTGCCACCCCAGCTCCAATAGCGCCTCCCCCTGGCCAAGTGATGCCTAGCGCTCCCCCACAGTGACAGAAAGCCTTGAAAAACGCATCAAAACGCCAAAAAAACCTAGGAGGTGATCGCACCCCCCCCCCCCCCAGTCCTCTCAGAGGAACAAAGCAACTGCAGTGACTCTGATTCTGATACGATGTATACTGATCCATGGGCTCTCATTAGATAGAGGCGACAAAGGCAGGTGATTGCGAGCTGGCACAGAAATTAATGCTTTCCCTGTAGAATACAACAGGGCAGAAATGGTGGCGAGTCTGCCATAAAGACATGGACCAATTTCAAATAAGGAGCTCGTGCAATTAAGAATATAGCCAAAGAGCATGGCAAGGCTCACATATTTTTAGAAATATGTTATGGGACAGGCATTGGAAAAACAATTGAGAACATTATCAGTCTCATATTCTGCTGATGCTAATAAGCCACCTTTACTGTCAATCAACTTGCCGGAGAAGGCAATTTACAGAAACCAGGTGACCAATTGGAAACCTTGAATAGAGAGGCTCTGCAAGACGTTGCACTTGCAGCAAAAACCTCTTACTTCTCATGCATGATGAGTCAATGCCAACAATGCATTTTTCTACTATTAAACAAGGGATAGATGAAAGTTTTATCAAATTTGTGGACAGATTAAAAGATGCTCTGGAGAAACAGATAGAGAGCACAGAGGCAAGGAAGGAACTCTTATGTAAGCTTTTCTTGAGTAACTCTCAAATGAAAATGCAAAGCCATTTTGAGGTCTCTACCAGTGGATACAGACCCTACCCTAGAGCAAATGCTGGAATGCTGTACACGTCACGTGTCCACGGAAAACACAGTGGCCCAAGAGCTAATTGCTAAGGGTATTGCTGAAGGTTTTCTGGGGCATATGCAGTCATAGCTTCTAAAGAACAAGCTAAATGCTATCACTGTGGAGAGCTTGGACACTACATAAAGGACTGCCCAGAGAGGTCACCCCCCGATACCACCGTAACTCTTATCAAAGACCCGAATCAGCAGCGTTTACCAGCAGCGGTCTTTAAACTCCTTGCTCAGACCCGGTCGAGCCCCGGGTGCTGACATCAAATCAAAGTCCACCCAGATCCAACAACGCGCCATCCCAGACGTCCAGACCACAAGAAGAGGATCCAACACACGGATGACCCATATCGGAACCTGCCGCAATTGGTAACTGCTTTGTTCATTGACTTTAATAATGAAAATGTTTTACCATGTTCCCACAGGCAAATATGGGCCAAAAGGTGGTCCTTCAGACATTTTAATTATAGGGGACTCTCTTAATAGCCCAAAGGAAATCTTTGTTGTTCCAGAAGTGCTGACAGTGCAGCCGGGACAAGAGATTCTCATCCAGGTATACTGCATGGACTTACCATTTTTTCTTTCAAAGGGAACTCCAATAGCACAAGCCTTTCTACTCCCAAAGGATCACAGGGAACAGATTCCTCTCAACCCTACAGCAACAGGGGCACAAGTCGAGGGATCAAGCAAGCCTACCATCGAGTGCGGCCTTACCTGCAAAGGACAGAGGACCCACCTACCAGGGATGCTGGACACCGGTGCTGATGTGACCATCATCACCTGCTCAGAATGGCCAGCACACTGGGATCTACAACCTGCTGCAGGCATGATTTCTGGGATTGGTGGAGCTACAGTATCCATGAGAAGCAAGAACAACATCCTTGTCAAAGGGCCGGAAGGCAAGCTGGCAACCATCCGCCCATTCGTGGCAAGGGCCCCCATCACCCTTTGGGGCAGAGACGTCCTATCCCAGTGGGGAGCTTCCCTGCGTATTCCCACACAGGGTTTCTAATCGGGGCCACTGAGCAAAGGGCGCTGCCAGAAACACCCCATCTCACCTGGAAACACCACAAGCCGATCTGGATTGAGCAGTGGCCCCTATCTAAAGCCAAGCTGAGCCCCCTAAACACCCTCGTGGAAGAACAGCTCGCAAAAGGCCACATAGTAGAGTCCGACAGCCCTTGGAACTCTCCAGTCTTCGTTCTACCAAAGCCTGGGACCAACAGGTGGAGGCTCCTCCACGACCTTCGCAGAATCAACGCGATCATCGAGGACATGGGCTCCCTCCAGCCTGGCCTGCCCTCCCCATCGATGCTGCCTAGAGACTGGACACTTGCTATCATAGACATTAAGGACTGTTTCTTCAGCATCTCTCTACATCCGGAGGATGCTCCACGATTTGCTTTCTCCGTTCCCTCTCTTAACAGGAGGCTCCGCTCAAAAGATATCATTGGTGTTATTTGCCTCAAAGGACTAAAATGCTCACCCACTATTTGTCATGGTACGTGGCTCACATCCTGTCTCCATTCGGAAATCATTTCCAGATGCTATCATCCTCCACTACATGGATGACATCCTGGTGTGTGCTTCAGACAAAGCTTACCTGGACAAAACAGTTTAAAAGACTATCGAAACCATAGAAAGGCAGGAATGGAGATTCGTGAGGATAAAATTCAGTACACCAACCCATGACTTACTTGGAGTCCAGATCCGAAAGGACCATCTTACCCCAGCAGCTCACCATAAACGATGACCCAAAACCCTAAGGGACTTACACAGCCTGTGTGGATCCATCAATTGGATACGTCCACTGCTAGGAATTACAACAGAGGACCCGGCTCCCCTGCTCAATTTTCTTTGTGGGCCAAAAACCTGGACTCTCCCTGCACTCTCACGGAGAGAAGCCAGAGGTTCCATCACCAAGGTCCAGGAAGCCCTGTCTTCACGCAAAGCCCCATCGCTTCGAGCCTAGCCTACCTTTCCAGTTCATCATCCTGGGAAAAGCACCTCGATTCCATGGACTGATTTTCCAATGGGACTCCCAGCTTCGAGACCCTTTCTTGATAGTGGAATGGATTTTTACAAACAGCCAGCCTACAAAGACACTTACCACATACCAGGAGGTTATAGCACATCTAATAAAAAGGCTAGAACTCGCCTCCGCTCTCTTCAGGTTGTGTTTCGCATGCATATACTTGCCAATAACCCTTACAGACTTTGAGGATTTGATTCAGACCAGTGAGAGTCTCCAGTTTGCCCTAGATAGCTATACGGGTCAAACTTCAGTTAGATCCCACACACAACTTTTTTAATCCTGGTGTAACCTTTCATTTGATTCCAAAACGAATCCAAAGTAGAAAACCTCTCAAAGCTCTAACCGTCTTTACAGATGTCTCAGGGTCTTCTCACAAGTCAGTGATTACATGGAGAGACCCCCAAACACAAAATGGGGAATCTGACATACAGATAGTGCCGGGTTCTCCACAGATCACAGAATTAGCAGCTGTGGTCAGAGCCTTCGAAAAATTAAAAAATGAACCTTTCAATCTGGTTACAGATTCAGCTTATGTTGCTGGTATAGCTATGAGAGCAGAACATGCTCTTCTCAACGAGGTTTCTAATCCAAAGTTGTACCAACTGCTTTCAAAATTAATACACCTGATCTCCCACAGAAAGCAACCTTACCATATAATGCATGTGAGGTCACACACTGACTGCCCAGGTTTTGTTGCAGAAGGTAACAGGAATGCGGGTGCATTAGCCATGGCAGCAGAAACTGCTAATGATCCTAACATCTTTGCACAGGCAAAGTTGTCACACGCATTTTTTCATCAAAATATACCTGCCCTTATGAGAATGTTCAAACTCTCAAAGGATCAGGCAAAGGCTATAGTGGCTACTTGTCCGAACTGTCAAAACTATCAGATACCATCTATGGGGACGGGAGTCAATCCCCGAGGTCTGAACAGTTGTCAGCTGTGGCAGACAGATGTAACTCACTACGCACCTTTTTGAAGATCAAAATACCTGCATGTATCGGTTGACACGTTTTCGGGAGCTGTATTTGCATCATCACATGCAGGACAAAATGCACTGCACACAATAAAACACTTTCTCCTTGCCTTTGCCGCCCTGGGAGTACCAAAGGAGATTAAAACAGATAATGGACCAGCCTATACCTCCCGCAAGTTAAAGGAGTTCTTCAATGAATGGGGCATAGCACACAAGACAGGCATACCTGTAAACCCCACAGGACAATCCATCGTGGAAAGGACACACCAAACCCTCAAAAGAGTCCTCGATCAACAGAACAGAGACACGAGAATCACATCTCCAGTGGAAAGACTTTGCAAGGCTTTCTATGTCATCAACTTCCTGAACTGTACAGCATCAGAGCCTGACCCACCAATACTTCGCCACTTTGCAAATACCACCCAAGCAAAGCTCACTGAGAAACCACCGGTGCTCGTGAAGGACCCTGAAACACACCAAATTTCTGGGCCTTACCAGTTGATCACCTGGGGTAGAGGATATGCTTGCGTGCTTCTACCATCCGGTCCAAGGTGGCACCCAGGAAAAAACATAAAACCATACCTAGGCACTGTGAACACTACTCCTGCAAACAGGGACAAGAACTCTCCTGAGGCAAACACAAGACCACCTCACAACCAAACCAGCTCTGCCTGGAGACGAAGACGTCGCCGACCACCAACAAACACAAGAACAGACCGCCCCATTACAAGACAGCAGACAAAACTGAAAGCAAAATAATATTCTGCTGCAACAAGCCATAGATAGCCTTAACACAAGTGTTAGCTGAATTATGTGTTGTTACAGCTCCTTTTTGTATCTTAAAAAACCCTATTACTCCCTCTCCCTAACCTTTAAAAACCCTTAACCTTCTACCCACTCCTCCTCCCGCAGTGTAGCTTAGAAATTAAAAAAAAGGGGGGGGAGGAGGGGAACAGAGAAAAGAACAAGGGAGAAAACCCTCTCATCATAAAGATAACAAATTCTGCTTATATTCCCTATCAGAAGCCCTATTCCTGCCCAAAGATGAAAAATATCTCCGTTGGTGCTGTCCTCACTGCCGCCTGGATGATCTTCACCGTACCGCGTGCCTTCAACTGGATTAGCCCACAGCCTAGCCATAATGTTTGGGTAACCTTAGCAAAAACATTAAAACAGGACAACATGTGCTTGTCCATGGGAGGCATTGATAACCCACTTTCCACATGTCTAGTAGGAATTCCTTTTGTAGCAGATGATTGGCTTGTCTATAACACAGAATTTCTCTGCACCACAGGTAAGAGACCCAATGTGGTTGATACTTGGGACGAGTGGACAAAAATTCTGCCCGATGCTTGAGAGGAACCCCAAGAATTAGATCTGTTGGGGTCCTCCAAGGCCACATATTGCGTCAAATTCTACTGTAGACATCCAAGAAACTATTGGCCAGAAATTGACCAGAACAAATACACAAATCGGAAAGATATATCTCCAATTAACAAAGCCCATAACACTATCGATTGGTGCAATTACACGGCTCGTGTGATTTCTGTGTCCTCTCTCCACCCCAAAGTATTACCCAAGGGAATGTTTCTCATCTGTGGTGACAGAGTATGGGCTGGGATCCCCTCCCGACTCCAGGGAGGCCCCTGTACCCTCAGAAAACTTTCTACCCTTACTCCCAACATCACCCTGTTACATAATTGGAAAAAAGAAAGCGAATCAAAATGCCCAAAAAGGTCCTACACTGAATTTGATGAAAATTGTGATCCTAAATTATATGATTGGAACAAACCAAAAGGATTGCTGTCTCCTTGTTCTTACCCTGGGTTGCTGCAGCTAAAGCCCTCGGTGAAATCAATTACCTGGGTGCTGGCTCAGTAAACAAGCTAACGCTACATCTGCAGCCCTGAGTGATCTCTTAAAGGAAGAAGAAACCACAAGACAGGCTTCGCTCCAAAATCAAGCAGCAATCGACTTCCTGCTGCTTGCCCATGGACATGGCTGTGAAGACTTCGAAGGGATGTGCTGCTTCAACCTCTCTTCACGCTCGGAATCCATCCATGCGAAGATCCGGAAACTGAAAGATCTCGTGAAGGACTTGAAAATAGAGAGAATCCCAGACTGGGTCAATGAACTTTTCGGGCAATGGGGATTAACAGGGTGGGTTGCTACTTTGGTTAAGGGAATGCTGTTAATTCTCCTTGTAGTTGTTATTGTGTTAGCTATGTTCTCGTGCCTTGTTCACTGTTTCAAAAGAACTATAGCGAACACCTTTTTTCTAAAAACAGAAAGCAGAGTTGTAGCAGACTCCATAGACATGGGCAAAGCCCCATGGAGAACTGAATAGTAGGAAGCTGACACAGTAACCTTAGTCCATGCCATGTTCCCCTGACCCCCGCCCCAAAGCTTATCCCTGTAACCCTATAGGCTATGTTACTTTAACCCTTACTATTGGTCAAATTTGGATCCCTTCCAAACCTATAAAAGGGGCATATTTTAGCCCATTCGGCAGAAGAAGAGCTGACCTGGGACACTTCACAAATGCCTGAATAAAACCATCGCTGCAGAACACCCGAGCCTCTCCTTCTCTCTCTCTCCTCTGCTGCTGCCTTAGCCCGGGTAAACTTGCCTAGTAAGCTCGAGCTGAAATCACTAAAGAGCTTGCAATCACACCACTAAAGAGCTTGCTAAGGGAGTGTAGCCTGTGGCATTGGCCTGAGCTAAGCCTGGCATCTCAGGCTCCCTGTCCCCCTGGGGACTGGGCCCCCGATTTAATAAAGGTTATAACAGAGGCTTTTACTAATAACCGACCACCGCCTCAGTGAAGAACCTTTTTCTAATGTCCAATCTGAACTTCCCCTGATGCAGCTTCATTCCATTTCCTCATGTCCTATCACTGGTCAACAGAGAGGGGTCACCCCTCAGCCTTCTTGAAGTAGAAGAAACCAAGTACCCCCAGCCACCCCTCAGAAATCTTGCCCTTGAGTACTTTCACCACCTTGGTCGCCCTTTTCTGGACACACTCTAATAGTTTGATGTCCTTCTTTATTGAGGCACCCAAAATTGCACACAGTACTTGAGATAGGGCCACACCAATGCAGTGTAGACTGGGACAATCACCTCCCTTGACCAGCTAGCTAGCTATACTGAGCTCAATGCATCCAAAGACACAGTTGGCCCTTTTGGCTGCCAGGGCAAACTGTTGACTCATATTCAACTTGCCATCAACTCAAACACCCAGATCTCTTTCCATGGGGCTGCTCTCCAGCCTCTTGCCCCCAATTTATATGTATAAACAGGATTAGCTGATTCCAGGTAGACAATCGAGCACTTGTTCTTTTTAAATTCCATATGGTTGGTGATTGTCCAGTTCTCTAGTCTATCCAGATCTCTCTGTAAGGCCTCTCTACCCCTGAGGGAATCCACAGCTCCTCCTAATTTAGTATCCTCAGCAAACTTACTTAATGTACATTTGACTCGTGTCCAGATAATTTAAAACATTAAAAAGCACTGGTGCTAAAATTGAACACTGGGAAACCCCACTGGTGACTGACCACCAGCCTGATGTAGCCCCATTTACTTTAACCCTTCAAGCCCAACTTGTCAGCCAATTGTTCATCCAATGTATTATGGACATGTCTAGCTGTGTGTTAGACATTTTGTGCAGAAGGAGATACTATGTGAGACATAGTATCAAAAGCTGCTAAAATCCAAAAACCTCACATCTACTGGCCTCCCTTTATCAACCAGATGGGTGACTTTGACATTAAAGAAAATTAAATTAGTTAAGCAGGACTTACCCCTCGTGAACTCCTGCTGGCTATGACTGCACTGTCAGGTGCTTTTCAACAGCACTGGAATGCCTGGTAAATGGACTGACAGGCTGTCCTGGTTTAGAGCAAATTTGGGAGAGAATCCCCAAAGGGGCTCTGGTAGGAAAGCAAATTCAATCGGCCCCTCCCCCCAACTGGTCCGGGAGAAAATACCTCCTTGGAGAAAAGTGGAAAAAACCTGTTTATTAAACAATAAAACCTAAACAATATTAAAACAATAAAACCCCTTGCCACTCCAAAAGAGATGACAAACTGAGAAAACCCCATCCCCGGGTTGCAGCTCAGCTCACTCAGTCTCTGATCAGTCCCTCCGGTGCTGGAAATGTCGCAGGCCAGGCCCGGCCCGGTGGGCCACAGGTGCAGTTGCCGGTGCTCCCCTGGGTGTTCAGTCCAGAGCAGGTTTCAAGAGGTCCAAAGAAAAGGGAAAAAGAACCCACAGTCCAGGGAACTTCTTTGCCTCAGCTATGTAAAACTAACTAAAAGCAAAGGAGAGCTCTGTCCTGCTGTCTGTCCATCTGCAGACAACACAGTCCAGGAGGAGGAATGTGTAGGAGGGAGTGCAGTGTCTGAAAAAAAAACCTGCACGCTTCTTCTCTCCCCCCTTCACTCTCTGCAACAAGTCTTAAAGGTGCAAAACTTATTATTCAGCATAAACAAAATGAGATGAATGGGGATAAAAGCATCATATAGTCAACCCAGGACACAGGCTTGTAATACCCAGAGTCTTCCTTCTTACACTTCTTGAAAAATGACAACATTTGCCAGCTTCCAGTCAACTGGGACCTCTCCAGACTCCCAAGACACTTGAAATATAATGGAGAGAGGTCCCATGATACCATTAGCCAGTTCTTTCAAAACCCTGGGATGAATTCCCTCAGGCCTTATAGACTTATGTGCATCCAGCTAGAGCGGCAAGTCTCAAACAAGTTCAGAGTCATCTGGGAGCTTATCATCCCCCCAGTTACAGTCTTTCAATACAGGGCTTTGGGGGTCCCAGGATCCATCATTGGTGATAAAGACAGAAGCAAAGAAGACATTAAACATCTCTTTTTTGTCTATGCCCCTATTTGTGAGATGAATGACCTCATCAAGTAGCAGACCAATCTTATCTCCTTTTCTTGATAACATATTTTAAAAAGACCTTTTTGGTGTCCTTCATAGTACAAGCCATCTTGAACTCTAATCAAGATTTGGCTGCACAAATTTTCTCCCTGTAGTGGCAAACAGCATCTCTCTAGTCTTCTTTTGTCATCTGTCCTTGCTTCCAAGACTCAAAGGACTTCATCACTTCTATGCCAGTACTCTCCAAAATTTTTGTTTGCCCACCGCATCAGTAAAAATTTTTTGAGCACACAACCTGCATATATATATATATATTTAGAAATTATATACATTTACCTCTTTATAAAATATTATGTACATTATGAAAGATACAGAAAAAATATTAATTTAAAAGAATGATGTAGAGATAAACAATATTTAAATTAAAAAAATATGTATTAATACGCAGGAAACCTTTTTGCTCTTCCTGAAATATAATGCTTACTAAAAATAATATTGTTTAGTGAGAGCAATGTGATTAAATATGCCTTAATAATTTTTAAATCTTGGTTTGCTACTTTGTGATACAGCAATTCAAAGGTCTGGTTCTAAGTTCAGTTTATTTCAATACTTGCTTTTAATGGCTGACATAGCTGAAAAAAGATATGTCAATCCAATTGGAAGAAATGCATCATTGGCTGTGATTATTGAATTGTGACACTCATTTTTCAATCTTATCCACCAATTATGCAAAGGTTTTGCTGAAATTCAGCTAGCCAATTTCCTTCTTCCCTTATGTCAATCACTTCTTCTTGCAAACTATTTGGAGGGTTTTCAAAACCCATAAAAATGCTTAATTTTGAATTTTGACTTTTAAAAAAAAGTTTTAAGAATTCCATTTACAAGTTTTTAAAGTATACAGATATGAGAGTTTTTATAGGTGACATGCCTTCATTGTTTTGGGCATGTCTTGGTTTAAGACAGTTATACAGGGCGGACACTCCAAAATGAGTTACCTCCCCTTTTAGTTTTAATCACTCCCCTTTCACCAATAAGGAGAGATGAATGCAAGAAAATATAAGTGAAAAAATAACAGTTTACTATAACACAAAACAGCAACAGGCAAAATAAGAGGAATATTCACTAGACAAAAAGGTGCTGAATCCCATGGACTCCCCAGAAACAAAGAAAAACAAAATGGTGGAGAAGCCTTTGGGATATGGAGTTATAATTGTTAAAATTGTTAAGGCTTATGTTCACCAGAAGGCCCTGTAGGGAAGGCATGGCTGCAGGCTAGATGGTTGGAAGTCGGTTGGGGGGTGAGAGGCAGTTTTGAGGAGGAATGCATTGACAGCATACGAACAGGAAGCTGATTGGGCTATAGGACGCATGGACAGGAGACCGCAGATGAGCCAACCAATGGGTGCCTTTCCTCTGTTAAGTTCTGGTTCTGTCTGGTGGAAACGAAAGGTATATAGGGGGGTAATTTCTACAATAAAGGATCTCCTTTGAATGCATAAGGGGGTCCATGTCTCTTTGTTCCCCATTGCTACAAATAGCTGGCCCGAATTGGGACCTATAAAGGCGGTGCAGGGTGTGCACCACTTCAGTAGCAACTCCCACTGAGTCAAGGAATTGTCCGGCTGGGAAGAGCCCAGGAAAAGGATCCGAGAACTCTCAACTCTGGGAGAGTTCGGGAAGGAACCCAAAGAATCAGATGGGTAACCAGTGAAAGTAATATGGGAGGTGAAATATCCCTGGAACAGAGAAGCTTGGACCAAGTACGGCGGCTCTTACATCAGCGGACAATTAATATTACTGATCACAGAATCACAGAATCACAGAATGACTACGTTGGAAGAGACCTTCAAGATCATCAAGTCCAACCCATGCTCTAAACACCTTAACTAAACCATGGCACAAAGTGCCATATCCAGTCTTTTTTTAAACACATCCAGGGATGGTGACTCCACCACCTCCCCGGGCAGGCCATTCCAATATTTTATCACTCTTTCTGCGAAAAACTTCTTCCTAATATCCAACCTATATTTCCCCTGATGCAGCTTGAGACTGTGTCCTCTCATTCTGACATTTGTTGCCTGGAGAAAGACACCGACCCCCATCTGACTACAACCACCTTTCAGGAAATTATAGAGAGCAATAAGGTCACCTGAGTCTCCTTTTCACCAGGCTAAAAAACCCCAGCTCCCTCAGTCATTCCTCATAGGGCTTGTGTTCCAAGCCCCTCACCAGCCTTGTCGCTCTTCTCTGGACGCACTCAAGCATCTCAACATCCTTCCTAAACGGAGGGGCCCAGAACTGGACACAGAATTCAAGGTGCGGCCTCACCAGTGCTGAGTACAGGGGAAGAATGAGCTCCCTGGTCCTGCTGGCCACACTATTCCTGATGCAGGCCAGGATGCCGTTGGCCTTATTGGCCACCAGGGCACACTGCTGGCTCATGTTCAGTCTGTTGTCAACCAGTACCTCCAGGTCCTTTTCCGCCTGAGCACTGTCCAGCGACACCGTCCCCAGCCTATAATGTTGCAGGGGGTTATTGTGGCCAAAATGCAAGACTCGGCACTTGGACTTATTAAACTCCATCCCATTGGACTCTGCCCATCCATCCAACAGTTCTAGGTGTCTCTGCAGAGCCCCTCTCCCTTCCAACAGATCAACACATGCCCTCAACTTGGTGTCATCTGCAAACTTACTAATGAAGGACTCAATAGCCTCATCCATGTCATCACTGAAGATGTTGAACAAAACAGGCCCCAGCCGAGACCCCTGAGGGACACCACTGGTGACCGGTCGCCAGCTGGATGCAGCACCGTTCATCACCACTCTCTGGGCCTGGCCATGCAGCCAGTTCTTAACCCAGCAAAGAGTGCTCCTGTCCAAGCCATGGGCTGCCATCTTTTCCAGTAGTATGCTGTGGGAGACAGTGTCAAAGGCCTTGCTAAAGTCCAAATAGACAACATCCACAGCCTTTCCTGCATCCACCAGGCAGGTCACTTGGTCATAAAAGGAGACCAGGTTGGTCAAACATGACCTACCCCTCCTAAACCCGTGCTGGCTGGGTCTGATACCCTGGCCATCCTGTAAGTGCTGCATGATGGCACTTAATATAAATTGCTCCATTATCTTACCGGGCACTGAAGTCAGGCTGACTCATCTATAATTACTAGAATCCTCCTTTCTACCCTTTTTGTGAATGGGTGTCACATTGGCCAGCTTCCAGTCATCTGGAACTTCACCAGTGAACCAGGACTGTTGGTAAATGATGGAGAGTGGCTTCGCAAGCTCATCTGCCAGCTCCCTCATCACCCTGGGATGAATCCCATCTGGTCCCATAGATTTATGAACATTCAAGTGGCTCAGCAGTTCTCTGACTGCCTCCTCCTGAATAATGGGGGGACCATTCTGCTCCCTGATACCATCGACCAACCCAAGAGGGCAGTTTTCCTGAAGGCAAGTCGTCTTCCCACTAAAAACTGAGGCAAAAAAGGCATTAAGCACCTCTGCCTTCTCCTCATCTACAGTTACCAAGTTCCCTCCTGCATCTAACAAAGGACAAAGACTGATCTTATCCTTCCTTTTGCTGTTAATATATTTGTAAAAACATTTTTTATTATCCTTTACCAAAGTCACCATTCTAAGTTCAAAATGAGCTTTGGCTTCCCTAATTTTTCTTCTACATGCTCTAGTAGCCCCCTTAAATATTTCCCAAGAGACCTGACCCTCCTTCCAAAGATGATGCATCCTCATTTTATTCTTAAGTTCCTCCAAAACCTTGTTGCCAATCCAGGCTGGGCATTTGCCTCGTCGGCTCATCTTTTGGCACACAGGGACAGTCTGGTCATGTGCCCCCAAGATCTCTGTTTTGAAGCATATCCACTTTTCCTGAACTCCTTTGCTTTTAAGTATGGCTTCGCAAGAAACTCTTTGAATAAGCCTCCTAAATAGGCCAAAGTCTGCCCTCCGGAAGTCCAGTATAAAAGTCTTATTAATGTTCCTCCTGATTTCACCAAATATCGACAATTCTATAATTTCATTATCACTATGCCCCAAGCAACCTCCAACCACCACTGATGTGAAATTAAAGTCCCTGCTGGACTGGGTGTTGTTAAAAATGACCAGATAATATTGGCTTTCACATTTATGTACTATCTTTTGCATGTTGTTATTGAGCATAGGTATTTAGATATGGTACAAATTATAACTTTTTTTAGCTGCTTGTTAATATAATATAATATAATATAATATAATATAATATAATATAATATAATATAATATAATATAATATAATATAATATACCAGCTTAAGTATGCACTGTGTTGCTTGTAGAAATAGTAGAATATAATATCTATGTATCACTTATGGAAATAATAGTGTGATGAATGTACTGTGTTATAGACCTTAGCAAAACATAAGAAGATGTAAAAAAAAAAAAAGTTTTTGTGTAACTAAAGACAGTGTAAGGCCATCCACTGACCCACCTGTCCGAGTAATAAGGTAACCATGACAGAAACCAGAGCACCAGATGACAATTAGAGAATACCATGTTAAATTTAAGTAGGACATACTAAATCCTTATCAGAGGATGTGAAACAGCAGGATGGAGACACAAGAAGAAATAAAATATATTGACCTAACACACAGGATGTCATGCAGATAAGCCGGAGTGTGGAGAAGTCAGACAAAGGAGTTCCCAAAACATCAGAAAGTTCACAAGAATGTTTGAATAATGCATGAAATACATGAATATGCATGTACCTAAGCATGTAACAGTATAAAGATAACATTATCTGTGTACACCAGTGTGTTCTTTGGCTGTTGGCCAGGAGCACCCCAGCACTGTAAATATTGTCCTTTTTTTATGCTATTACTATTACTAAACTTTTAAAAACTCTAAGCAGTGAATTTTGTTCTTCACAATGTGAAAAAGCTTTTGTGTAACTAAAAAGAACAGTGCAAGGTCATCCACTGACTGACCTGTCCAAGTGATAACAGTGACACAAGACAGCACCGGAAGAGCCTGGGGAAGAGCTCCTTACCTCCTCTTATCAGAAAAATGTGAAACAACAAAGATGAAATCACGGGAAGGTCTAAAATGTATTGACTTGATCTCAGAATGTCATAGAGATAAGTCAGGGTGGGAAACCTAAACACAAAAAGCCCCTGAAAAATCAAAAGCTCTCGGGAATATTTAAATAATGCATAAGCTAATAAATATGCATATAACCCCAGCAATGTAACCATATATAGAGAATATGATTTTAAGTTTTTTGGTGTGCTCTTTGGCCGTTCATCAAAAGCACCCCAGCTCTGGAAATGTTGTCTTTTTTTTATCCTATTATTAAACTTTTTAAAATTCTAAGGAGTTGATATAAAATTTTGATAGCCAAACTGAATTTCATTTTTATATCTTTTATTTTAAAAGCAAGCAAGCAGCGCTGGGTGGCCTGGGAGTCACCGCTCCACTCACGGCACACACCACTTACAAGTTCGGCAAAGTATATATACTGTTTTTAAGCCTACAAAGCATTTTCCAATGTGCTTGGTTAGTCCGAATCAGCAAATATCAATAAGCTGCGATCAGCAATTTCATAATCTTTCTAGGTGGTCGTTGGCTTCCTGTCCTTCTTGTGGTCGTCTGGAGGGAGGCCCTTCACTGGTGTCTGCTACATGATTTTGTCAAGTGCATCGAGCTTTTTATTATACATAAGCATTTAGTCGCCTTGTTGCAGTATCCCTTAGCTTTACCACAACTTCCTCTATTTTATTCTAAGCATCAGTTGTCTTGCTACCTCATCTCTTTACTATACTTCTTCTATTTCGATGCTTCATTTGGCTATTCAGTCAGAAAGTTTCAAAACCATTCTTTGTAGCTATCCCAGGGAACGAGTCTACTTTTGTCACAGCAGATACAAGCATTTGCTGATTCCATTGCCAATGGACACGAATCACAAAAACATTTTTCACAGAGTGAACTCTGTTTTTCAGAGTGTCTAATAACGTTAGATATATTCCCTTTGGTGGGCCCCTTCAATTAGAAGCCTAGCAATCAGTAGGGCAGAGAGTTTTTGATATCACCAGGGACGGCGATGCCGAAGTTTGCGAGCTCCTCGCTGGGTGGGGAACTATCATGGCAGCCATTATAGGAAGCCACACGAATGACAGCCATTATGCGGCTTCAGAAGCTAATTCTCCCAAGCCCTCAGGGCTACTGTGAAATACAAAGCTGTGTTTCGTGTCAGGTACAAACAGGCGACGTGTGTATTTGTGAGTACGAAATGTGTGGACATCGACAGTAGGAGAGCTGTGAATTCTAATAATAACTGAGGAAAATAAAGCATGGAAAAAGGCCTTTGAACTTATCTTTTGTTTGCAATTAACCCTGGTTGATTTAGGAGCACTGGAATTAAAGTGTTAAGGATGTTGCTTTTTGCTTGTAGTTAATCCATAAAGAGCTCTGCAATAATAACCTTTTGAAGTATAATTTTAGAATATTACTTGTATCCTTGAAACTATAGCTTTAGAATATATATAAAAAGGAAATATGCTTATCTCACGCCCTATTGAAGCAGAGAAAAACAGCTTGAGAAAGGAAGATGAACATCACTTCAAGGATTTATGGTTTCAACCAAGGGAAGCTGGACATCACTGTTATTAGATTTATAGTCTCTGCAATTAGAAGGTGGACCTACATCTGGGGGAGCTGGACTCCACCAGATGAGATTCGTCTTCCTTCTGTCGGAAACTGGACCACCACCATCTGGGGATACTCCTTTAAAAACACATCCTGAGAAAAACTAAATCACAATAGTGTATAGAATTGTGATGTAATAATTTGGAATAAATATTGCTGATGTAAAAAATTAGAAATAGAAACTGCTGAAAAAAAACCTGATGAGTACCCCTATAAATACCTGTAATCCTCAATTATCGATGTGCAGTCGGAGGGAAAACTTCCCCCGCTGTACCCAGCGCTGTATTGCTCATACTTTACCATATTAATTAATAAATTGATTGCTGCTTGAATATTGGCCTAGTCAAGCTTCTTATTCATAACACTACCAGAACCCGTATAGGATGCATCAAGCTACCCCAAGATTAACCCATGCGTAACGGAATTGCCTCACCCCGATGAAAATCCCTGTGCAGTTTGTGAAAAATGCATGTATTTTATGATTGGCTTTTCGCAAATATTGAAATGAATATTATATGTGTTGTGTTAAAAAGTAATGCTGTATTAATTCTCTTAAGTACTGTGTTAAATATAGTTTAAGTTATAAAAATTGTTAAAATAGAAATTATGCTATGTAAGATGCTTTGTTTAAAAGACTTGCAGTGAGATAGCAGCCACAGGGACACCTAAATCTTTCAGAGAAAATAATTTATTGCCTTCTTATCAGAAGAAACTAACTCCTTCCCGCCTGGAAGGCGCTGTTAAGATTTGGAAGAAGTTGACGATGACCAGACAGAATCCTGTATTTGAATGGAATTTATGCATCATGTATGAAGTGTATGAATATGCAACAGGCTATTGTTTTTAAGGGGTTAATCCTTTGTTAACGGGTGTCCTTTTTCCCGGGCTCGTGCTGCCTGGAAAAAGGTACCCGGACGTCCGTAAGTCTTTGTCTTTATTGTCTCATATTGTCTTAACTCAATTTGTCCAAATTATTATTACTCTAATTGTATTACTATTTTTATAACCATTTTTATTACTATTAAACTTTTAAAAATTTTGAAAACAAGTGATTGGCGTTTTGCACAAGTTGATCCCCTTGGTGTGGAGTTCCCTCACCGCGAGCAGGCGGTGGGTTTGCTTCTTGTCCAAAATGGCGGCATTTTAATCCAGTGTTGCCAAAAGTGCAGGGAAACCGCAGTGAAGGAAGGCGATATGCGCCGAACAACGCCCGGCTTATAAAGAATCACAGCCCGGGGCCCCTGCGCCCCTTTGGACACGACAGCCCCGGCCGCCCTGCCGAGCAGGCGCTCCGCTTGCCAGCCAGGATGCTGCTCATCACCACCAGGCTCCTGCTCGCCGTAACTATGAGCAGGGAGGTTCGCAGGCCGGGGAGCAGGAGACCCTACTGGGCAGCCCCTTCGTGTGCACCTCGGTGCAGCTGGACTGCCTGCTGCCCCCCATGCCCATGCAGGGCAGCTCCCCCAGCTCGGGCACGGCTATGCCGTGACTGTCGCTGGATGGCTCAGGCGGGGTGGTGGGAATGTCGCTGCCATGGCTAGAGAAGCCAGTGGGACTGTCCTGCGGCGCCACCATGCAGCCCTTGCACCAGACCCCGGCGTTGCTGCTGCTTCTGGCTACAAGGACCTTATGCCTCTCCTTTGCCTCCTCGGAGGACCCAACTGCCAACAGCTTCACATCAACTTTCCTGCTAGAATTTGCTATGATGTCCCATCTGGAGGCCATGAATTCCCACGATCAAACTAGCCTGGAGGCTGCAGAGCCAGATCTTGTCCCTGGGGACATTGCGTCCCGATCGCAGGAGGGGCGATGGTGGCAGTCGCCCGCGCGCTCCGATCTCCTTTCTCTTTCGGCATGCGCGCCAGGAGTGGCTGCGCACCCCCTCAGCCACCGGCAGGCAGGATTGCGTTTCGGCCACTGGCTGGGATCCCGGACCGCTAGGACCAGCCGATAAATGTGGACCCATGACTAAGGATCGGGGCAAAGGAAAAAGGAAGGACTCTTTGCTTGTTTCTCCAAGCTGCTTTTATTCTTTCCCACGGCGGGAGCGGGTCAGGTGACACAGCGCTGCACGGGAGCCTGCGGGGCGCGGGAGAGTCACGGCTCGAAGCGGGACAGTAGCAAAACAGCGGGAAACAAAGAAAACCAGCGGCTTTTCACGGGGGGGTAGATTCCCGGGAGGACACCGTCTAACGAATCAAGGGCTAGATAGGAGGGATCTGGGGGGACAAATGTAAACATAATACCAATAGAAAATGGAACGGGAAAGGTACATACCAATGAGAGAAGGGAAATATCATAACTGACAACGAATCTTCCAGATACATGTGTTATAAATGATCAATCGAGAAGCTAAATTATCAAGATTTTATTTATCTTTTTTTTGTGACTGTTGAAGATTGCAATGCAAGTTGTTTTCAATTACCATCTGTATGGCAGATTACCTTTGTCAAGTGGGCAGTTTGCTTTATCTCTCTCTTTGAGTGACCACATTCACACCTCCCTCGGGAGGGGACATCTGATAACAGACTATTGAATGTCACTGCATGACTGATAAGAACTATAACATCCCATTGTGAGATGCTCCGCCCAGAGGGTGGAGTCAAGCATTGCTACCCAGATATAATCCAGATGTTTTTGAAACACTGGCACGGCTTTCTCCACGGGATTCCCCAGAGAAACAGCAGCTGTCTCTTCTTCCTCTGGATCTTCAGAGAAAGAATACATCCTTCTCTACAGATCCCCCTTGCTCCAACAGAACCACACCTGATACTTCAGGAGGACTGCAGCCACATTTCCAATTGGACTGCCACCAACACCCTGACCCACAGGGTGTCAGGTTGGGTTCTGACTCTGTCAGTGTTGTTCTTGTGTACTGCATTGTTTATTTTAGCCTTTATTTTTTTTTCTTTTCCCTATTAAAGAACTGTTATTTTGTGCTCCCATATTTTTGCCTGAGAGCCCCTTAATTTAAAATTTATAGCAATTCAGAGGGGTGGGGAGGGTTTACATTCTCCATTTCTGAGGAGGCTCCTGCCTTCCTTAGCAGACTCCTGTTTTTCCAAACCAAGACAGTGACTAAAATACAGTCTTCAAAACTACTACAGCAAAAGAGACAGCATCAAGCCCGGGTTCGGTGCTGGGTGAACTTGGATCTGATTTCTATCGCATCGGACCCTTCCCCCTTCATGAGAGCTGCTTCTTGCAGGGTTGTTTTATACCGTTTATTATGCCTGAGGCAGAGGAGTCTTAGTTTCTTTTGTAACTCTGCATATTCATAGCTGTTTTTTTCACTGTGCAGAGCTGGACAATCGAGGTAAGTTAACTGCCGATTGTTCTCTAGGAATCTTGGAATTCAAATAGACGTCTGCTTCTTGGGCTGCTTGTGGTCAGAGACTCATTTGGATTTTATAATTTTTATAAAATACATTTTAATAGTATGAATTATTTTTAATATATATTACAATCCCTCCCCTTCAATATAAATATATTAATTTGTTTTTATTATAATTTATATAATTATTATTTATATAATTTCTACATCTACTCTTTACTACTAAGGATCTTCTACAAAGAGAAGGCTTTATTTCAATTCTCATCATGCCGTGCTCTCCTTGTGGGATTCCTTGATAGCTATTATAATTGTTCTCGTTGTGTCTGACTTGTTTCTCAAATTTTGCCAGGACTTCGGCAGCATTGCTTATACACTTTCCCTCTCCCAGGCTCATGATTTTGGACACTGACGTGGTTTGACAGGAAGTAGGTTTTCTGGGATGCTGTAGTCACACCAATGGGTGCTCAGATTTTAATATTGGCACCTGGTTTGGCCACTGGGGCATTGGATACGCCTCTGAGAACACAGGGGTTAAAAGCAGAGCTTTCCCCTGGGAAGTTCTCTTGGGTTTCCGCGAGGGAAGCAGATCAGACCTCCCCCAGCCCCGCTGCTGGCTGGGCGGGGGGATGGGAAAGCCATGCGGCCGGGAGAGGTAGGCCTGACCCTGAGGGTGGAAGGGTGGAAGAGAGAGAGAGAGAGAGACACCAGGAGCCATCGGGCAGTGCCCCCCCCCAGGGAGACAGAGAGAGAGAGAGAGAGAGACGGTGCCTGGGACTGTTGCCTTGAAATTTGATATCATGCCGGCAGCACAGCCCACCTGCGGAGAAGGGGGGGGGGGGTGGGTGTGCAGGAGAAGGTGTCCGGCCACTTGTGGGAGTTTTAACCCCTTTTTGGACAATTAAAACTTTGCACAGCATTGACCTTTCCTGGAGGGGAGATGAAGTGGAAGATGAAGAAGGAAATGGGCAAGTGTTGAAGGTCTGGGCAAGGGAGAGATGTGGGAAGAATAGAGAAGAACCTTAGGTGGGAAGAGATGATGGAGTGGCTTTTTTGCTGGACTCTTTTTGTATAGCCATGGACAGAACCATGTTTCCTTGTGATACAGAGACTGCATCCAGGGGGAGGCAATGCCTCAGAACCAAGAAGGTTCAGTGTTGGTACCCCTCGGCCCCAGGGGGTGAAAAAATTTGGTGGGGACAGGTGTCCCAAAGCAGAGACTGTGCCCTTTTTGGATCGGGACAAGGCATCCTTAAAAGACGACCCTAGAAGCAGCTCTGGTCCATGTTCAGTGGTGAGAGCACTGGACATGAAGGGAAGAGGTCACGGCGGCAGATGTACTCCGGGCGGTGCCACGAGTGACACGGAAACACACGAGGTTTCAACGGTGTTTCCAGGGGAAGCCTATGGTACAAGAAGGACTCCTCTCCTCTTGATGAACTGAGGATTGATTGTCTGAAGGGTGGTGCTGGACCGAGAGTTGGTGATTTGGGGGATACATGTATTGTATTGGAAATTTGGTGGGGGGAGGAGGAAATGTTTTTGTAAGGTTTTCATTTTCCCTGTGTGTTTCTTTTTACTTGTAGTTTAGTTAATAAACTTTTCTTTATTTCGAAGTGGGAGCCTGCTTTGCTTATACCTGGTCACATCTCACAGCAGACACCAGAGAGAGTGTATTTTCATGGGGGCACTGGCATTGTGCCAGCGTCAAACCATGACAGACACATTGTTTCCGGAAGTCAGCTCCGGGTCCACGGGTACTACTGCTATCTGCATACTCTGTACTACGGAGTGTATCAGTATAATAAAGCAAGGTATTAGACATGGGAGGAAAAAGACTCTAGCTACTGAACACATTACAAAAAACACTATTTTGTTCTTCCAGGCTTTGTCGAATAATCTGTTTCCCTAAGATGACTGCAAAATGGAATTTTACTTTTTAACTGGGACATAGGCCACCTTCATTATTTCGGCTGCTAAACCCTTTATGTTTTTTTTATAATTATTAATTTCAATGCAACATTCTGACTTGTTGAATTTTCTACACACTCCCCCTTCCTCGGCTAACAAATAGTCTAAAGCTATTCGATTTTGGTACACAAAAGCCTGCACCTGAGTGTGCTGCCAGCTTAATAAGTCTAGGGCCTCTGAGGTGTGGTTTGACACAATTTCTACTACTGCTTGTAGCCTGATTAATTGGTTCAGCAGATAGATTGGGGTTTTATATCTATAGTTTCTGTCTTGAGCTCACGTGGCTGGCTCATAATAATCAATTCTCTTTGCTGACGGCCATTCTTCTTCTTCTTAAGTTTGCCTGCCGCTTATGACAAGTATTATTTTTTTCAAGCTTCTCTTTTCCCTGTTCAGGGTCTCATATAACGGGGCCCCTAGCAGGTTACTTTTCGTCCGGGGAAGAGTGAAGAATACAGGTTGGATCATGCCCAAAGTGCATGATCCCTTCCATCTGGGAGGTAACTCGCTGTACACTTTTTTTTTACAAATCTAATAAATTCTATCTTGGGTTTTTTTCTTGATATAAGTTTTTTGTTGGGTCTTCTCAATATTCTTTCAGTCCCCCCAATAACTGGTAAGGGTTAGCTCCGGGACTCTTGACTTAGCAAAGTCTTATCTGACTATTTTACTCGCAATTTGTCTTGTTTTTCTGACTCTAATATCCTATAGGAGGTTCTGGTTGCTAGATTTTGCTCCTACTATTCGAATTTACCGTCAGGGTGGATATACATGGGGTATACCCCACCATTCTGGTGTGTGGGAACCCAGAAAATCCCTCTGGCTGTCCAGGACGGCCAGGACCCCTGCCAGGAGGCTCAGAAGCCCTGGCATGGAGCCCAAAACACCTGTGCTTTTGATTATGACCCGTGGAGCAAATTACCAACCTTATATGAAGATCAGCAAGCCACAACAGTTTAGGTAGAATAATAGTGAAGTTATCACGGGGTGGAAAAGTAGATTTTAGGGTTTCTGGAATGGGGGTTCAGGAGGCAAGATGGAGGGAACTGGGCATGTCCAGCCTTTCTCCTTCTTCTTGGCCTCCATCTTCTGCTGTGACGTTGGCACTTCTAGATTGGTTTAGAGTAGAAGCTCACTGTCTAACATAGGTGATAGGTATTGGAAAGTAATTGTAACCATTGTATACGTAGTTTTTAGTATAAAGACATAACCCCACCCCGGGGGCAGGCAGTGTGTCTGGAACTGTCCTGCTGGACAGACCTCGGCAGGGCAGGAGAAAATTTTTTATAGATAAGATACAATAAACAACCTTGAGACCGAGAAATGAAGAGCTCTGACTCCTTCTTCAAGCGTCGGGCTGGAAAAAGAGACTTTCTAACTTTTCTCAGGGTCACTCTGACCACCTAGAGATCCCGACAATTGGTGTCCCTGGGTGGGCTCCAAGAGGGCACCCAGGTGGGCAGTTGGCAAGCAGCCACACCACCAGCTATTAGCCCCTGAAACCCAGCCCGAGAAGGAAAGAAAACAGGCACTCGCAAAGAAAAAGAAAAAATCCAGAAAGAACATCTCGACCTCTGCCGAGAAGATTTGTTTCAAGCTCGACCCGGAAGGAGGAGGACCAGAAGCGCGCCTGGAAAATCCTCACCTGCGAGCTGCTGGACAGTGACCAGGGCAATCTCCGGACCGACCTTGCAGATGATTCAGCTTTTGGTAAGAAAGGTCAAAATTGAGAACATGGGGGGTACATGCTCCCAGGAACAACTCCGCATCTTGTCAGCCCTACAGGGCATGGCAGCCACACACCCTGTAAAAACCTCTGAAAAAAAGATAAAACGGCCTTGAAGCTTTTATCCCCAGCAAGGGTAATGCTAGAGGCAATTTCGTGGAATTCCGCGGGATCTGCCAGCTATCAGCAGGCAGCAAGTATTCTCCCAAGGGTGGGAGGAAGGGGAATCTCCCTGCCATCAGCAGGCGGCAGTTGCCCTTACCGACCAGGGAGGGGCAAAAACAATCCCTACCAAAAAGGTGTGGGAGGAATTGGCATCATCTCCAGAGTCCCTGGAGTCCCCAGTGTCTCCTGGATCCCCAGAATCACCCTCACTGGTCCTGGGAAAGCTTAAGCTAGAGATTTTCCCAAGCGAGTTGGAGGACTTGGATTTTGCCTCCTTTGAAGCATGTTCTCCCGATTCGCAAAAACCAGTGCAGAGCCTCACTGCGGAGGCAGCAGTGGAACCGTGGGGGAGGGGGGCGGAGAGGGTCAGGGACCCGGGGGGAGAGCTGCTTCTCGGCGACTGGCGAACCCGTGCCACGGTGGCGCCAGCCGGCCAGCAGCCCGGGGAGCCCCAGAGGCGGCCGTGGGGGTTGCGGAGGCCGGCGGGGGGGGCCACGGGGGCAGCGGGGGGAGTCGCAGACACAGCAGCAGTGGAGGCGACAGCGCGCACGGCGGTCCATGCGATCGCGGTCAGCAGCCGTCCAGGGCATGGCCGGCGGCTGCGGGGGCAGCGCCGAGCGAGGCCGGGCCGGGCGGAGCGGAGCGCGGGAGCGGGAGGCGCGGTGCCGGCGGCGGCGGGCGCATGCGCAATGGCGGCGGCGGCAGAGGTTTCACACAGGGGGTGTCAAAGACGCGCGCGAAGGGGACAACCCGCGCGACTGCGTTGGCTGGCAAGCAGCGGCCACCCGGGGAACGCGCACGGGTCGCGGCAGCTGCGCCGGGCGGGATTACAGCAGACGGGACGACTGCAGCGTCCCTGCGACCGCTACGGAGCGCGGCAGGCGCCCGATGATGGCGCAAAAACCTGGAAGTCAGAGCGGGGAGGGTTTTTTCCCCATTTCGCAGAGGCGGCACGGACACCGGCTGAGCGGGGACCGCGCGCGCCGGTTGCGGGCGTCGGCACGGAGCCAGAACGGGATCCGGGCAGCGCGGATATTGGTCACAGGCAGAGGGGGGCGTTCTCCACACCGCGCCTGCGCCGAGACGAGCGCAGAGGAGGCGCGGTCAGGGCGGGGGCGTCCGCACTCCCGTGACGGCACAGGCAGAGACGGGGTATGGTCAGGGTTCAGAGGGTTCCCGAGGTACCACCCCTTCTCCGGTCCCATGGCAACGGGCACACAGCCAACCGCAGCAGCCAGCACACAGTTTCACCCTCAATCAAAATATCAAGTTGGAGATTTTTCGCGGGTGCAGCACATGTTGTGTGAGGCACACCGAGCTCCTCAACAGTCCGGTCCCACAGAAGTGATGGAAACAGCATTTACCAGATGATCAGGCTTCAGATGCAAAAGATGGACATGTAAAAAAGCTGTCCAAAATCAGAGTAAAGTGAGAAAGCACCAGGCTTTTGCCCAAGATACAGAAAAAAGGGGAAACCAATGCAAATCAATGTGATTCCAAATATGATGTAGATGGAAATCTTCTATTGTGAAAAATGCCTCTCAGGGAGGGAAACCACCATATAAAGATAGAAGTATTAGTAATGATTCAATTACCCGAATTGTCTCTGAAGACAGAGCATTTGAGAAACATCAATCAGATCCTATCTGTGGGGTCATCAGCTGATTCTCCAATGGTTCAGAGTTTTGTTGGTATTGAGTTTGTAACCTTTGTTATTTTTGGATTTTATAGGTGATACTGATAAATAAGGATTGTTGTTAATGCTATATGAATACTTTAAAAAAAAGGTTGTCATAACCCCTTCAAACACTTCCTTTTGATAAGTTGATTATATAATGAGAATTCTCAGAATTTGTGATAAGAATCATTATCAAGGTATTATTGTAATATTTACAGCCAGCTTTCATGTGTTTCACTATCTCTTTGTGTGATCATCTACAAGACACGTGTCTCTTCAGAATCTTATCTTTTATTTCTTGACTACTCATGTTTTTTGGGTTTCTTTTAAATCCAGATTGCCAGTTTCGTGGTTTTCTTCAGTTATTATTTCTTCAGTTATTATAGAGGTACTCCAGCTGAGAATTCAAGAGGTTTGTTCTGTTTGAAGAATTTCTATCCTGACAGAAGTTTCAGAGGGATTCAATTATTTAATGGTTTGATTGATTTTTAATTCTAAGGTTTCCTACTCATAACTGCTGTTTTTAAGAGTCTTGTTTTAAAATGTATTAAGTGATATCCATCAATTAGAGTTCGAACTCGGGCCAAGTTCTAGCTCTATTTGAATGGAATGATTGACAATCAGCCCAGATGTTTTCTGCATCAAAAAGTATTAAAGTCCTTTTGGCTTGGCAATTTGACCATATATGATAGCTGAGCCTGTTTTCAGAGGGAGTTTGGAGAAACATGAATCCGGACATGAATTCTCCAGTTCTCTGTTGTTTTAAGGTTTATCAGCTGTTGCAGACTCTGGGATGACAGTTCAGTGTTGTAGTGATTGACAATTGTATAATTTCAGATGTGTTATTGGTTATATGTATTATCTGATTGATTTCTAATTGCTGTTATCTTACATTTCCCTATGCAATATTGCATAGAGACTGAAACAGAGCCGATCAATATTTTATTTTCATATCAGGGCCCATTCTTCACCTCCAAGATTTTGAGAGAATCCTCCAGTCCCTGCGGGGACGTGGATTTGTTTGTGTTTTAGCAGGTGCAAAAGTCCAGGTGGATCTCAGTAAAGAATGTGAAACTCGATTGAGTGCAAGAGAATACTGACAAGAAGCGCAGGCAAAAAAAAAACGCTGACCATTCCACAAGCAGAGAAGAAGACGTACAGATGTGGACTGCACAGAGATTCCAACCCTTGTGCTTCGCCCACAGAAGATTGTGGACTTTGGGTTGCTTCATGGGTGAGAGCCACGCAGTGATACCCACTGGTGTCACTGGAACTTCGCCCAAGAGACAGGACTTTTTAATAATCAGTAAAAGACAGAAGCAGCATCCTTGGACTTGTCATTTACCCCTTGATCGTCTCAGCAAATCAGAATGAAGAGCTGACAGTTTTAGCCAAAGCTCTTCGACCACTACTGACTGTTCCAGAGAACACACCGGTAGCCAAAGCTATCGCTTTGCCACCACATGCAGCGGAACAAGTCATGCCGGTGTTTGATGAGCAGGACTTTCCCTCTGGAGACCATGTCCATTGAATTCTCCAGTGTTCATATTCGGAAGAAAACTTCAGGCTCATGGAGACTGCTGCATGACCTCAGGAAGATCAACAAAGTCATCGAGGACATGGGACCGCTTCGACGGGGACTTGCTTCACTCTCAATGATTCCCAGAGATTGGCCACTTGTGATCATTGATCTCAAGGACTGTTTCTTCAGCATCCCGCTCCATCCAGATGATGCTCCTCCACTTGCATTCTACATCCCAAGCATCAACGGGGAGGAGCCTATGCAAAGGTACCAACACAACAGGAGCTGCAAGAAGCTCGTGACTGTGTGATTGCAGAGGTGCAAAAAGCAGGACTGGAAATCAGTGTTTCAAAAATTCAGGAGATCACACTGTGGAAATACCTAGGGTGGAAGATCTCGGAGTGAACAATAAGACCACAGAAAATGGAAGTCAGCTCCAAAGTCAGCAATTTGCATGACCTGCAACAGCTTCTCAGAGAAATCAACTGGATGAGACCAACCTTGGGGATCACAAATGATGACATCCCAGAGGCTTGATCTTTTGAGAGAGGACAATGACATCAAATCTCCCAGAACTCTTACACCTGAAGCGCAGAAAGAACTCAAGAAAGTTACAAAGGTCTCCAAAGACAATCCTCACGGACCTGGAGATGGCGTCCCAAATCATCATAAAAGCAAGGACAAGGTTGCTGACAATGTCAGGCAGGAATTTTTCTACAATTCATTTACCATTGAAAAAAGATTATTTTGACTGGGCAATGCAGAAATCAAAAGACTTGTTAATTGCGTTGTTAGGGTAGCCAGGGATTTGCATGATTCATTTTCCAGGTCACAAATTGCTGAAATCAAAAATATGTTACAGGGAAAAACCGAGAGTAAGTGAGGAACCATTGGACGGGATAAGAGTATTCACTGATGGTTCAGGAAAAACTCACAAATCAGTAATCATGTGACAGAATTCGATCACAGGAGAATGGGATTCAGACATAAAAATAGTCCAAGGTTCACCACAAATTGTGGAATTGGCAGCAGTGGTCAGAGTCTTTCAATTGTTTCAGCAACCTCTCAATCTGATCACAGATTCAGCATATGTTGCGAATGTGGTCAAACGATTGGAAGGTTCACTTTTGAAAGAAACAAGCAATGACATCTTATATTCATACTTATCATGTATGAAAACACTGCTGGAAAACAGGGAACACAAATACTTCATCACTCACATCAGAGCACACTCGTCCCTCCTAGGATTTTAGCAGAAGGGAATGCCCAGGCAGACAAGTTGACCATGCCCATTTCACAGACCTTACCAGATATTTTTGAGCAGGCAAGGTTGAGCCATGCATTTTTTCATCAAAATGCACAGGCACTGATGGAATTCTTTCACATCTCAAAAAGCCAGGCAAGAGAAATCATTTGTGCTTGCCCAGACCATCAGCTTGTGAAGCCATTTGCATCCACAGGAGCAGTCAATCCGAGAGGATTGCAAAGCCTCCAGCGGTGGCAAGCTGATGTCACAAAATATCCATCTTTTGGGAAGCTCAAAAATATCCACGTTTCAGTTGACACGTTCTCAGGAGGAATTTTGGCATCATTACACACGGGAGAAACTGCACAACATGCCTGTCGACACTTTTGCAAGCATTTGCATCATTAGGGGTGCCTCAGGAAATAAAAACAGACAATGGTTCAACATATACAGGGAAAGTGCTTGACAAATTTCTGAAAAGGTGGGGTGTCAGACATACATTCGGTATTCCCCACTCTCCCCCAGGTCAAGCAATCATTGAAAGAACATACCACACCCTGAGATCCCTTTTGGATAAACAAAAAAGGGAGGAGCCAGAGGCAACGCCTCACATAAGGTTGAACAAGGCATTGTATGTGTTGAATTTTCTCAATAGCTCCTTTTCAGAACCCAATCCATCAATTATCAGGCATTTTTTCTAACACTACCCAGGCAAAACTAAGGGAGAATCCTTTAGTTTTGATCAGGAATCCAGAAACAGGACAGATTGAAGGTCCTTTCAAGCTAATCACGTGGGGCAAGGGTTTAGCTTGTGTTTCCACAGGGCGAGGTCTGAGGTGGGTGTCAGCGAGACACTTGAAGCCTTACCGGACTCGGAAGCAGGAAGTCACAGATCCCGGAACCCAAGAGGTGAGCATGCAGACAGAGGGAGAAGACAAGACCTTGGACATCTCCTCAAACAACACATAAAGGGTTCAAGGACTTGGGGTTTCTCTCAGGGGCTTGGGTGTCACAGCATGGCAAAGCTTCTCACAAGGAGTGAAGCCATGAGCTTGGGATTCGATCAGGTATTGCTCATGTGCCTCATTCTTCCATCTATTGCCTTAGGCAATGGAGCAGATTTGCCCATGGTCCAGCCAAAACAAAATGTTTGGGAAGCTTTGGCCAATGCAGCAGGTTTAGACAGCATCTGCTTGACACATTCAAGGCCAGGGAGACCATTCTCAACATGTCTGGTGGGTTTGCCAGTGAATGAATGGCCAATTCCAAAAAATACTTCTATAAAGATTTCACAGGTCATTTCAAATCCTGTGAATGAGTGACGTCTTTGGACACAGTTCCTCCCTGTGGCTCCTTTTGAACCCGAGGAACTGGAAATTCTTGGATCAACAAAAATGAATTTTTGCATAAAATTTGAACTTTCGGAGGTGACACAAACAGAAAATAAGACAATCCATGTCACTCCAAGTAATCCTTTTTATAGAAATGCGTCTGCTTGGTGCAAATACACCAAGGTGAGAGCCAAAGCATCACTCCAGGTTCCAGCACAATTGCCACAGGGAATCGTTTTCATTTGTGGGGACAGAATTTGGCCTGGTATCCCTGCAAATGTCAAAGGTGGTCCATGCAGCTCTGGGAGGATTTCATTGCTAACACCCGATTTGAGAATTTTGAAAGAGCAAACACATAAGGAGTAAAGATCAGTGGAACAATACAGTCCAAATTGTGATGATGATGTACACACATGGGACAAGGCTCGGAGAATTGCAGTTGTAATTTTCTCCCCACAGGCAACATCAGGAGTAGCCTTGACTCAACTGGATCATATGGGTTGTTGACTGAGCAAGCATGCTCGAGCTGTTTCTCTAACACTGAGTGAAATGTTAACAGACATCAACAGTGTAAGACGAGCAACTCTCCAAAACAGAGCAGCAATTGACTATCTGCTGCTGGCACATGGACACGGGTGTGAAGAATTTGAAGGGATGTGCTGCATGACCATGTCAGATCATTCAAAATCGATTCATGAAAACATCAAAAAGTTACAAGAAAGCTTTAACAAACTTGGGGAGGTCACTGGATCCTGGATGGATGATGTGGTTGGATTTTTTAACCTTTCACCATTGTGGAAGGAACTTTTAAAGGCAGGTTGTTACAATTTGATAGGGCTTGTGGTTCTTCTGCTCATTTTACCATGCATCTTTGTGTGCGTGCGGCAGGCCATGGACAGTTGCAAAAGAGCTGTTTTTGGTGCAAAGAGAGGGGGGAGATGTGGGAACCCAGAACATCCCTCTGGCTGTCCAGGATGTCCAGGACCCCTGCCAGGAGGCTCAGAAGCCCTGGCATGGAGCCCAAAACACCTGTGCTTTTGATTATGACCCGTGGAGCAAATTACCAACCTTATATGAAGATCAGCAAGCCACAACAGTTTAGGTAGAATAATAGTGAAGTTATCACGGGGTGGAAAAGTAGATTTTAGGGTTTCTGGAATGGGGGTTCAGGAGGCAAGATGAAGGGAACTGGGCATGTCCAGCCTTTCTCCTTCTTCTTGGCCTCCATCTTCTGCTGTGACGTTGGCACTTTTAGATTGGTTTAGAGTAGAAGCTCACTGTCTAACATAGGTGATAGGTATTGGAAAGTAATTGTAACCATTGTATATGTAGTTTTTAGTATAAAGACATAACCCCACCCCGGGGGCAGGCAGTGTGTCTGGAACTGTCCTGCTGGACAGACCTCGGCAGGGCAGGAGAAAATTTTTTATAGATAAGATACAATAAACAACCTTGAGACCGAGAAATGAAGAGCTCTGACTCCTTCTTCAAGTGTCGGTGTCCTGAGTTGACTATATGATGCTTTTATCCCCAAATCATCTCATTTGTTTATGCTGAATAATAATAAGTTTTGCACCTTTAAGACTTGTTGCAGAGAGTGAAGGGGAAGAGAGAAGAAGTGCACAGTTTTTTTCTTTCCCTCAGACACTGCACTTATTCCCCCACATTCCTTCTAGACTGTGTTCGTCTGTTGATGAACAGACAGCAGGACAGAGAGCTCTCCTTTTGCTTTTAGTTAGTTTTAGCTGGCTGAAGCAAAGAAGAGTCCCTAGACTGTAGTTTTTTTTTTTCCCTCCTCTTTAAACCTCTTAGAACCTGCTCTGAACTGAACACCCAAGAAAGCACCGGCAGCTGCACCTGTGGCCACCGGGCCGGGCCGGGCCAGACCTGGCCTGCGACAAATTCCAGCACCAAGAGAGCTGATCAGAGACTGAGTGAGCCAAGTTTCTCAGTTTGTCACCTCTTTTAGAGCGGCAAAGAGTTTTATTGTTTAATATTGTTTAGGTTCTATTGTTTAATAAACAGTTTTTTTCCACTTTTCTCCAAAGAGGTATTTTCTCCCGAACCAGTTGAGAGAGAAAAAGCCTATTGAATTTATCTTCCTACCAGAGCCCCTTTAGAGACTGTCTCCCAAATTTTGCTCTAAACCAAAACATATACATATCTTGGCGCCCAAGATATTTGATTTGTGTAAAGGTTTGTTGTTGTTCAGGGCTTTAGTGGAAAGGGTTTTTTTTACGGGTGACTAGGTAGAGAGGGTTCACGATTTGACTGTATTCGGGAATGTGGTGGAGTCACTTCATTCAATGTACGATAGTCTACAGTTAATCTCTATTTTCTTTCAGATTTACGCACAGGTTAAATGGGGTTGTTGAAGGGTGAGTGGGTCTTGTTGACTACTTCTTGGTTTTCTAGCTCACGGATTATTTTGTGGATGGGGATCACAATATTTCAATTTGTTTGGTATTGTTGGCGGTGCACTGTTGAGGTAGCAATCGGTATTCATTGCTCTTCTACTTTCAGGAGTCTTGCTGTAGATGGGTTTTTTGACAGTCTAGGCAAGGTGTTCAACTGTTTGACACTCTTTGTCTCTACAGCAGCTATTTTAAATGCTCATCTGAGTCTCTTTGGGTCTTTGAAATACTTACTTCTGAGAAAGTTTATGTTTAAAATGTATGGGGTTTCTGGGCCAGTCACAATAGGGTGTTTCTTCTACTCGTTTTTAGTCAGGCTCATTTCAGCTTTTACTAAAGTGAAATTTTGTGATCTCTCTGTCACACTAGCAATAGAACTCTACATGTCTCGACAGAATTAATGTATATTGAGTACTAGTATTAACTAAAGTTTTATACTCTTGTGGTTCTGATGTGTTAGGCTAACGAATTTACACAGACTAGAAAACATGATTTTCTTTAGCCTCTACCTGGCTAGAGGCAGGGTCTTTTTAAGCTTGGTTATCTTTCTTTTTTTGGGTATATGTTTTGGATGTTTCTTCAAGGGGATTGGACATGTCATCATCTTCATACTTGGCAGTTTGGTTACGGGTAACTGGAGTTGTTTTCTTTTTGGTGGAACTCTCTCTCTCAGCTCTGTCTTCTTTCAATTTACGTACTCGTCGTGTCAGAACAGTAGTAGGTTGTCTATCTTACTTCTTCATGTTTTCTCTACAATCACGCAGGTAGAACTACAGCTCAGTTCGTGGGGTGTACTTTCTCTCGTTATCTGGGAAACGTCTGCCTTGGATACCAGAACTTCTGATCTGTATTGTTGAGATTTGGAGAAGGTCTTCTTTAATCTCTTCTCTGAGCTTCTTGTGGTTCTCTTCTATTTTGTCTTCTAATTTCTGCAGACGTGTTTTTACTGCTGCAATTTTGGCATGTGTTGGGCTATGTACAGCATTTGCATATGTTCAGAGTTTCTTTGTTATATCTAGCACAGTCTCATCTCTCTCATCTCTCTTCATTATGGCTAAGGCAGAAGCGTATTCATGTGGCTTAAGTCGTACAAGTTTTCGCTACATCACAGACGTGTATGGTACTAAGTCTGGGTTCTTAGTTGTTACATTATTTGAGAAGATAATCTCTGCTACTGCTATTTCTCTTAGGCGTTGGATTTCTTGCTCTATGGTCTTCTACTGCGTTTGTTGCATATAAAGATCATCTGTACACAGGTATCTTTGTGCAACACTTTCTAAGACTCGTGATTAGAGGTTGTGTGGATTAGCTCCCCTCATCATTCTTTGATCGATGACAGGGTCTTGTGACAAGGATCCCAAATGCTTCGCTTCAGTGTCGTCTAGAATTGTGGCTTCACTTGCAGTATCTTAGAGACGGACTAACTAACTAATTATGGATTGGGGTCTCAGTGTGCAGACTCAGCGTCTCGCACATGGCTAGGCTCAGGCCAATCAGGATTCTCACTAGGCGTACTTCTCTGCCTTTGCCTCCACCCCCTGGGGTGCCACCAGTGGCAAGGAAGACCATCTTCGCAGCAGCAGGAGTACTTTTTAGGGAATACATTCTCTGACCGTGCTGCATACCTCCTCTTAAAGGCGCCCCACCTCGATATCTTGACAGCATCTGAGCTGCACGGTATTTTGATTGATTTTCAGCAATCCACATCCAGTATCTCTGCATTTGATTTGAGTTTTCTACGTACCCCATTCTGGAAAATGTGGAACTACTCTTGCGAGTTTAATTTAATAATACTTAAATTTGTGGCTAGGGTTAGAATGCGGTCAGTCAGCTTAAGCTCTTCTTCTAAACACTGAGTGCACAATCCCTTTGGACTCTGCCCCCTTCTACAATGCACAAGAAAAACTTCATGACAATATTCACACTTGAAGTGTACAAACGGATAGCATACACAGTCTGACAGTATACAACCTATCTGATCAATGTCGGTCATTTATGTGGAGGACGAAGCTTGATCTTTAGGTCGCCTGGAGAAGACGTGATCCTCCACTCGGGAGTCTCCTTCTGATGCTCGACCTTTTTCACTCTGGACGCGTGTGTTTAACCTTTCTCCGCCATCCAAATGGCCGTGTCTGTTGTCAGAAGGACAAGAAAGGGGCCTTCCCAGTGAGGGGAGAGGGATATATCTTTTTACACTTTCACAAGCACTTTGTCACCCAGCTGAATTTTGTGGATAGCAAATCCCAGAGGGGCGGTCTGAGATACTATCCCCTGTTTCCTCAGTTCTTGTAGGTTTTTATTTATCGCTACTAAATACGGTTGAATTTGGCTATCTTCTAATCTGGGGTGTTTCACTGGCATCTCATGCTTATATGGCATTCTATACAGCATCTCGAATGGTGAGAGCCCAGTTTCTGAGTGAGGCATAGTCTTGATATTAGGCAAGGCAAGAGGGAGACTCTTCAGCCAGGACATCTGAGTTTTTAATATCAATTTAGACAACTGCGCTTTCAAGGTTTGATTCATCTTTTCAACTTGTCCTGAGCTCTGGGGATGCCATGGGGTGTGGTATTTTCATAGAATCCTTAGTGCTTCTGTCAACTGCTTAATAAAATTAGTTCCCTGGTCTGAATCTATGTAATTTACCACCCCATATCGGGGCACAATCTCCTCTAACAGTTTTCTGGACACCGTTTGAGCTGTTGCTCTTGGGCTTGGAAAAGCTTCTACCCAATGAGTCAGTTAATCTACTATTACAAGCACAAATTTGAACTTTCTTACCTTTGGCAATTCAGTAAAATCAACTTGGATTTTTTTAAAAGGTCGGTACGCAATGGGACGACTTTCCAGGATTGCCTGTCTTGCTTTAGTCTTGTTAATTTTCTGGCAGATCAGGCATCTCTGTACCTCCTGTTTGGCTAATTCATAAATTCTTCTGCACTTGAAAAATTTCAGAAATTGTTCTGCAAGGGCCTGAGCCCCCAATGTGTTCGCTGGTGCAGTCTCTTCAAGATCTTCCTGGTAAAGCCTTTGGAGACTAGTTCTCTCCTGTCTGGTAATTTTTACTTACTTTTTAAAAATTTTTTCTCTATTTTCTCATAACTTTGAATCTCCTTTTGGGAGGGTTGAGGAGGGTGGTCTGGGATCTCGATTCTTTTGATCTCCGGGATACTTACCGTCATCAATGCCGCACCTTTTGCCTCCTGGTCTGCCAAATTTTTTCCCCGGGTTTGAAACTGCATCTCTGCCTGATGCTCTTTCACATGGACAACTGAAATTTCTTCCGTCTCTTTTGTAGCTTCCAAAATCTGCTTGATCAATTCTCCGTGCATCAGTCCCCATCCTTGTGTGTTCATTAACTCTTTTTCTTCTTAAATTTTCTCAAATGTGTGAACCCCCCCGAAGGCATACTTAGAATCTGTGAAAATTGTTCTTTTCTTTTTCTTTTCAGTCTTTTCAAAGCTCTCAGAACTGCATACAATTTGCAAGCTTGTGTTGACCATCTTGCATTCTAAGGACCTGCTTCTATCACCTTTCCTGTTCTCCCGTTTACAACTGCGTATGCTGATTTCCTTTTCCCTTCGATTACTCTGCTTGAGCTGTCTAGAAACTATTTTTCTTCTTCGTCTAATTCTTCTTCTTCTAAATCTGGTCTTATCTTGGTCTGCAATTTTACTGCTTCTATGCAGTCATGAACAAAGCTTTTCCGAGGCTCCCCCGAACAAAAATTCAACCGGATTTTGCGCTGTGGTTGTCCGCAATTCCAAATCTGGTGAGTGGATCAAAAATGGTTTCATATTTTAACAACTTAGCATCTGTGAGCCATTTATCTGCTTTTTGTTGTAGTATACCCCGCACGTATTCTAGACCGTGGGGAACAGTGTCTTAGTCTTCTGATTCACAGCTCACCTGTTCTTGTTTCTGTGCTTCTCTTACTGCAGCCACTAACACATTTGCCTGAATTTTCTGCTTTTCTTCATCTCTTCTCATGTAGATCTTCTGGGCTTCTCAGAGCAATTCTTGCAGTTTTCTGTCTTGCTATCTATCTATCTTTTCTATTTTCTTCTTTCTATCTTCTCACAATTTTGCCACAAATTGGGTTTTCCACAAGACCGCCCCAATCGGGGATTCAGGGTCCATCCCGGAATACATTCTTAGGCTTTTCTGGAGCCTTTCCAGCTACTCCGTGGGTGTTTCATCTTTTCTTTGACATTCCTTGAGTACTTTGCTCATATTTTGTCTTTTCGGCACTGCTTCTTGGATACTTTGTATTATCATATTTCTAAGATTTATCATTTTCTGTCTACCTTCCTTTGTCTGGGCATTCCAAGACAGCTTCTGATCTGGCTACCTCTGATCCCCTCGCTCCCCCTGTGGATTCCTGTGTTCCCAGTCCCTGATCATGGCTTGTCTGATCATTTCCCTCTCTTCGTTGTTGAACAGCAATCTCAGGATCGCATTGAGATCTTCGTAAGTGTAGGTGCTGGTCTCTAGGAATTCATCTAATCTTTCTGCCACCCCCAATGGATTGTCCATCAGTTTTCCCATTTCCTTCTTGAAAGCTTTCATGTCTCCTGTGTTGATCGGCGTGTGTACGAAGCCGATAACTCCCGGAGCTGTAGGTACCTCCCTTAAAGGGAAGAGATTGGGCTTTACCTCCTCGTCCTCACTATCACCAGTGGTTGCCCTCATTCTCTGCCTCATCCGATGGGCCGGAGGAGAGTCAGCTTTCTTTGAGGGAAGGATCTGTTTCTCCTCAGTTTTGGAAGTGGCAGGGGCTGGGACTGCTGGCCTGGGAGCGGAGGCGCCGATGCCTGTTCATGTGGGAGGGGAGACGCTGCGGCCAGCTCTGGCCTGTCCCTGTGGGAGCGATGCCTTTGGAAGCAGCGCAGGAACCTGAGGTGTCATAGACATTTCTTTTATGAAAAATCCTCTTTCAGGATTTTTCCTGCTGAAGCTGAGAAGTTCAGCAACAATACATAAACAACAGGTTATCTGCTGCTGTGGAATGCAACAGGCCTGCCTGGATTGGCCCAGCTTGGATGTTTAGAGATAATGGCCAATCCAGGACTGAGCTCTCTGGGAGACAGTCAGGGAGAGCTCCTTTGTTATCATTCCTTACTTTCTATTCTTAGGTAGCTAGCAGCTTGTGGAACCTTTCTTTTCTTTCTTTTTAGTATAGTATAGTATATGTATATAACATAAAATAATAAATCTAGCCTTCTGTAATGGAGTCAAGGATCTCGTCTCTTCCTTCACCCAAGAACCCCTGAACCAGAACCACAACTGGTGACCCCTCGTGCAACTGAGGAGGACATTTATCACTTGGTGAGATCACCAGAGGAGCAGAAGTGGTTTCTAGCCAAGAGCTGAAGAACCGAAGATCCACATTTGGACAGAGTTCATAGCAAGGCTGACCACAAAGAGACCTTTTGAGAGCCTCCAGGAAGATGCCCGGAAAGCCCTTCAGCCTCGAGCAGCAGCTGGCCAGAGCGTGCTGGACTCTCTCAGAAGGTACTGTTGGGTTTTCCCTTCCTGAAAATGCGGCCCTGTGTAGACTGTGGTTGCAACGGTAGATGGATTTTCCCACTGAGGCCAAGGTCCGTTTCTCTCCCTCAGAGGAGAAACTTATCGCCCTCTGGCAAAAATGGGTTGAAGAGGACAATGTTCCTCTGGAGAAGAGACATTTATATGAGTTTTTTCGATGGGCAAAGTTCTTTGGGTTTTTCACTAAGGTGCTCTATGCCCTTGATATGTTCGTGTGGGAATGCATGCAATCCATTTACCAAGCTGTTTGGGACCGGAGCTTCTGTTGCCCTCGCAGTTACCCGGTCTTTCAGGCACTTTTTCCGGTTTTAAAACGACGAGCAGCTGCTTTTCCCTGGATCGCTGAGGCCAGGGGCCAGGCCCCATTCCCCCCGCTCCCGGGAGACCACCCTCTGAAGGGCGACAAACGGCTGCTTTCCGGCGCCCCCCCATCCCAGCGGGGGGGCGAAATTTCGCCGGCTTCAGAAGTTTTTTTTCCTGCGTCTTCGGAGCATGCTCAGACGGAGCCGCCTTCTCCCCCCCCCTCGCCGCTCTCAGGGAGGATGGGAGTCGACGCCGCCGCCCCGGCCAGCGCCGCGAGCACCGCCCCGGTCGCCGCCCAGGCCGGCCCCGCGGCTGCGGGCGGCACTGGTCCACGGGGCTCCGCCTGCCGAGCGTGCGGGGCCGCCCCAGCCCGCCCCGCGGGTGCGGCCGACTTCTCCCGGGGCTGCCCCGCCTGCGGGCCCGCCGGCGCCTGCACAGCCGATCTGCGAAACGCCGCTTCCCGCGGCTGCGTTGCTAGGCAACTGCGATTCGGAGCTCCCTCCGCCGCTTCCTGCTTCCGCCCCGGCGTTGCTAGGTGACGACGGAGACGCGGCTGCTGCTTCCGGCCCGGCGGGAGACGTGTTCGCGCCGACCCCACTGCTCCCGCCGGCTCCACTGCCTCCAGCGGCCCTGCCTTCGCTCGCAGCTGAGTGGAGCGACTCGCCGCCTCCGCCGTCCCCGCCAGCCCTTCCCGCAGGGGCTGAGCTCGCCCCTACGCTGCCGCCCCCGGAGCCGGCGGCATGTCCGGGTTCAGATGGTCCCGAGTCGTCCGCCCCTGGGGCAGCGGCTGGGGCTGTGGCGGCAGCGACCAGCCTCTCCTTCCGTGGAGGAGGCATGGCCCGACAGCTGGCTGCAGTCACAGCCCGGCTGCCTGCTTTCAAGATCAGCCTTCTTGGCGGGTTGGGGGTTCCTCCTTGGAGGGTGCCGATCTCTCTGCTGCCCCTCGCGCGCCCGAGCGGCGAGTTGGGGGTGGGTCTCGAAAGTTCTGCCTCTGGTCCCCAGACCGGAGAAGGTTGGCGTGGTGCCAAGAGAAAAATGGGAGCACCTTCTGCCTCTGCATGGCAGAAGAAGCAGAGGGAACAGCGGAAAGCCGTCCTGGCTCGTCTGCTGTGGGGAACAAACGTTCCCAGACCCGAGATGGAATTTCTCGGGGGGGCTTCTGTTCCCTCGTTGCCGGCATGCGTTGGTGGTGTTGGGAAAAGGAAGCACTTGGTCACCCGTTCTGCCATTGTACTGGCAGCAGGGTGCAGGTCTGTGACAATGCAGGGCCTGCCTGGTGGGCCAGGTCTGGGGTTCCTGATCCTTCCCCATGGGCCCGGGCCCCCAGGCTCTCTCAGGCCCCTCTGCTGCTTTTCTTTTCAAAAAAAAAAAAAAAAAAAATTAAATTAAATAAAAACAGTTGAAATAGCTAGCAGCAGCTCACAGCATTGAAGGGCCAAAAATTAGCTTCAGCCCAAGTTGTTCAAAAAAGGGCTGTGGCCAAGACAATTCAGAAATCTTTAAAAATTGTTTGAAACTGTTTGATGCAGCAAGCCTGTTTCAGGACCAAAAGAGACTTTCAGAGATGGCAAAGAAGAACATCTTCAGTCCATGGACTTTTCCTGAAACTCAGCTGTTGGGACTTGGACTTTGTTTTGCATTGTTTTTGCATTTTCTTATGTTGTAAAATTGTTTTAGTGATATTATAGAATTTTATATTTTACAGGTGAAGAAATTCCCTGTTCATTCCACAGGAGCACATGATTGAATTTGATTGGCAACAGATAACCTGTCAGGTGTTTGTTCTTTCCTCTGCATGGGCCCAGCAGAGAAAATTACAAACATTTTTCTTTTTAATTTAATTAAATAAAAAAAGGGTCAGATGTCACAGACATTTCTTTTATGAAAAATCCTCTTTCAGGATTTTTCCTGCTGAAGCTGAGAAGTTCAGCAACAATACATAAACAACAGGTTATCTGCTGCTGTGGAATGCAACAGGCCTGCCTGGATTGGCCCAGCTTGGATGTTTAGAGATAATGGCCAATCCAGGACTGAGCTCTCTGGGAGACAGTCAGGGAGAGCTCCTTTGTTATCATTCCTTACTTTCTATTCTTAGGTAGCTAGCAGCTTGTGGAACCTTTCTTTTCTTTCTTTTTTAGTATAGTATAGTATATGTATATAACATAAAATAATAAATCTAGCCTTCTGTAATGGAGTCAAGGATCTCATCTCTTCCTTCACCCAAGAACCCTTGTGACCAACAGTCACACCTGAGGTACCTGGGCTAGCGCGGGCTGGGGCAGAGGGACAAGGTAGGGAAGTGGAAGGTTTTCCAGCAGTTCCCATTCCTTGCCCTGGGTTGCTGAGTGCCTGAGAGTTCTGATCGGGTACAACCCCGAACAAGCGCATTTCCACATCTCAGCATACTCAATTTCCTCAAAATCCTGTGGGTGGTGATCGACTACATGGTCGTATAGGGTCTCGCACATCCATACTTTGAAGGTGCCAAAAACTAGCCAGACTACATATTTTGCGATCTCTTTTCCTCCCCACTTTTCTATACAAAAATGAATCATCTTTTCTTTGGATTTCTCCACCCTCCTGGGGCTGTTTTCCCAATGTTTTAACATCTATCCCAACGGGCTTCCCCTCGGGATTTCAGGCAAAGCCTTTTTGGGATCCTGGGGAGGGTTTCCCTGGGGCTTTTTCTGGCACTTCCTCTTTTTCTGTCTCATTTTCCCAAAAACCCTGTTCGCTAGTTTTCTCACCTTGAGTCCTTTTGACTGGGATTCTCGACGCGAGTCCCAAGTCTTGTCCGGGTACCAATTTCCTGAGTCTGTGAAACACTACCAGTCTACTCGGCCGCACGGAGAACTGTTCTGTGGGTTTTTTTGACTGGTAACGAACTCTCTTACCTGTTTCTCCAGATCAGAAGGTTGACCAGTTCCCAAAACCTTTTGGGAACGTTCTTTCCCCTCCTGACCCTAACCGTGATCGACCCCCCTGAACTCCCTACGCAGTCCCAGGTCCAACGTGTGATAAGAAAATGTGCTCGCTTCCCCCTTGACCGACCACTTCCCTCGCGGGAGAGTGGAACTGCGATCTTGGGGCCCACAATCACTTTGTGATAGAATCGCATCTCACACACACACTCGATTACACTTCGCTCAACCACACGGTACTCACAGTTCCTTTTCCTGTGTGGATTCTTCATGCACGTCGATTTTCCAAGTGAAAAAAAAAAAAGCACCGCGGCCTCGGAGATCCCCTTTCGGATCGCTCTGAGTTTCCTGAGAGCTCTGGGCCTGTTTTTATCCCTCTTTGGCTGTGGTTCTGGCTTCGGTTTGGTGTTTGATTGGTTTTGCTGACATCCAATCCCGTCAGGCCATTGAAATCAGCGGGGCACCTTCTGACCGGAGAGGGGTCCCCGAACCCCAAATTCAAATCACGTCGGGGTCACCAGAATTGTTATAAATGATCAATCGAGAAGCTAAATTATCAAAAATGTGGAAAGATTTTATTTATCTTTTTCCGCGACCAAAATACGGTCCTCAAAACCACCACAGCCAAAGAGACAGCGTCGAGCCCGGGTTCAGCGCTGGGTGAACCTGGATCTGACCTCTATCGCATCGGACCCTTCCCCGTTCACGAGAGTCGCTTCTTGTGAGGTTGTTTTATACAGTTTATTATGCCCAAGGAAGAGCAGTCCCAGTTTCTTTTGTAACTCTGCATGTTCATAGCTGGTTCTTTCACTGTGCAGAGCTGGACAATCGCCGTAAGTTAACTGCCAGTTGTTCTCCTGCCGCCTCCAGGAATCTCGGAATTCAAATAGATGTCTGCCTCTTGGGCTGCTTGTGGTCAGAGACTCATTTGGATTTCACAATCTTTATAAAATACATTCTTTTATAGAATGAATTATTTCCCAACATATATTACAAATGGGTGTAGCAAACTATGACAGACAGGCTGCAGGGGCAGGATTTTAGAGGATAGACAGGGAAGAATCTGGAGTTATCATAACTGCCATGGGGAAAAGGCAGGAAGACAGGTGGTAAACAACTTTAGGGAGAGACTAAACATATAATCTTCCAAACCCCACTGCCATACCCTGGCTTTCTGCATGCTGCTCCGGGGTCAGGCTTTGCCAGTGAAGAGAATGAGGAGTTCAAGATCTTGCAGCACCCACAGTACTTCTAGGAAGATGGGAGAAAGCTCAACGACTCCAGCCTGGACTTGAGACCAGCAACAGATTATACCTTTCCTGCTTAATCTCCTGCTGCTCACTTCCAGGTTTTGGACACGTGGGCAGGGGGTTGTTTTAACTGCAGTTCCATCAATCATTTTAAAAGGGAATGCCCTGAAAAAGGGACGGAGAGGGGTTAACCCCCCTTGTATGCAAAGTGTTGCTGCAGGGCTGGACCTCACCTCCAGAGACAACATTGGAGGTGAGATTCTAGTGCATTGCTATGATTACTGGCAAGTTTCAACCTTTTGCTGTCCTGTTTCAATAGTTTGTTGATGGTAAAGACACTTTACATGTGTTAGAATGGTTATTCTTACCTCACACAGCATCAAAGACTGTGTAGACTGTTAATCTATATGTCCCTGCGAGTCATTGCCTGAACTAGAGACCTATAGGGTTTTGTTTTCTCTCAAAGCTTTAGTAGTATTTCAGTTTGTGACTAGAAGCTAGAATGGCAGGACTATGATCAAGAAATCAAACTGCTCCAGAGCCATTTCCAGAAGGAAAAAGAAATGGGAACACAAGCTAACATGCCAAGACAACACACACATGATCCAGCATCACATGTAGAATTATGATCCATGGAGACAAATTCAAGTTAGACTCTTTCATAGACAACACATATGATAACACATACTGGGGGGGAGCACATTGCAGTAACATAAGTATACATTTATAAAACTTCTTTTACCATACATATAATGTTTACCCCTTAATTGTGGAAGCCAACCATTTACTCATCTATAACATCAGGATACCCCACAGCTCCTGCTACAGCTGTGGAGTTTCTGCTATGCTTTGTTTGCTTCTGTCAGGAAAATTAATCCACAAACACCAGAGGTTTATGTCCAAAAAGGAGACAGAGGAGTCCTGTAACTTTATTTGAATAAAGGGAGAGGCCATGGGGCATTCCCCATGGGTGTCTCAAATTTTTGGAGGATGCAGACTCCTTTTTATCCTAATTTCCTGACCTCAGGTCCCTCTCTGTTTCCCCATTGGCTGACGTACTTGAGAAGTACAAACTTCCCAAAATGCCTAATACCTAAGACTCCCTTCTAATGTGCATCCCCCCCCCCCCCGCTTTGTCTTTTCCTTGTGTCACTCACTGGAATTCCTTATGGAATTTATGGTCCTTCCCATTGTTTCTTCTCTCAGTATCCAATTTTATTTATCAGCAGACCATTCCAGCCACTGTTCCTGAAGTTCCTGCTACAACCCATTTTGCCATCTGGAGGGGCACCGGGATCGGCTGCCCCTGTGAGGTTGTAAAGGAAACCCCTTTTCTATCTCTTCTGCTGGTGTGCCCGCCATTAACCACATGGAGAAGGCAGCTGAGCTCGCACCACAGCTCCCCCTGCAGCTGTGGGGGAATCATCGCATCTGCCCAGCTCGCCTGGGAGCCAGCAGGGCCCCTGCTGGCTGTGACTGTAACTACACCAAAGGGGAAAGTGCCTGACAGCCAAGAGAAGGCTGATACTGTGTTTCTGGTTTTGTTTCTTATTGCTGCCATTGTTGTTGTTTGTTTGCCTTGTTATACATATACATATAAGTATACACATATACATATACATACACATACACATATACATATACATAACTGTTATTCCTTTCCCCATATCTTTGCCTGAAAGCCCCCATAATTTCAAAGTTATAATAATTTGTAAGGAAGGGGATCATATTTTTTTTCCATTCCAAGGGAGGTTGCTACCTTCCTTGACAGACACCTGTCTTTCAAACCAAGACAAATAGTAGAATACAAATCTGTATTTAAGACATTGGTGAAGGACAATAGGATAGCCCTGACATTACAAGATGCTTGGTACCCACAGCACCATATGAATACAGAGAGAAGAGACTCCTGCTTGGAAGCCAGCAGCATAGATGTACGTGCCTCAGAGGTTTTGAGTTGTGAGGCCCTGAACTTACTGGGAGTTTGCTGGCATGATTCATTCAGGCAACACAGTTCCTGCTCTGTAAGCAGGGACAAGGAATAAATAGACTTGCTAGTATCCAAAGTAATTTTAAGATATCAAACATGAAAACAAGTGGAAGTTATAAATCTCTTATGTCTGACATCCCTGATAAAATTATCCCTTAATATAAATCCATCAAAATTTCGAGTATCTTCACCGAAGTAAGAATTAAAGTACTATACATTTATACCAGGGTAAATGAGTGTCTTGGTTTGAAAAGACAGGTGTCTGCTAAGGGAGGCAGGAGCCTCCCCTGAAATGGAAACCGTAAACCTCCTCCTTCTGAATTGTTATAAATTTGAAATTAAGGGGGGCTCTCAGGCAAAGATGTAGGAGCAGGAATAACAGTTCTTTATTAGGGGAAAAAATAAAGTAAACAATGCAGTAATATAAAACAACACTGACAGAGTCAGAATACAACCTGACACCCTGTTGGTCAGAGTGTTGGTAGCAGTCCAATTGGAATGGTGGCTGCAGTCCTCCTGGATTGGCAGATGTGGTTCTGTTGGAGCAGTGATCCTGTACAAGGGTGTAGTCTTCCTCTGAAGATCCAGTGGAAAAGGGAGCTGTTCCTCTGAAAACCCAGTGGAAAGGCTTTTCTGGTGTCCCAAAAATCACAGATTATATCCAGGTAGGAATGTTTGGCTCCTCCCTCTGGGCGGATCACCTCACAATGGGATGATGAAATTTTTATCAGTCATGCAGTGACATTCAATAGCCCATTAATGGCAGATGTCTCCCTGGAGGGAGGATTGGTTTGTGGAGGAGATAAAGAAAACTGCCCAATTAGCAGAAGAAAACTGCCAGACCTCTAACAGATGGCAAATAGAATACATATTGCCTTGCATGCTAGGTCAGTGAGACAAGAATTTGCTTTCCTGGCTTTGATTTGGATTTCAAGCTGGTTTTAAAGGCCTATTAGTTTACAGGAGGCAATGAAAATACTTCAAATTATGCAATATTGTAATAGTGAGTGGTGCATCTGTAGACATGCTTTTGTTTTTCTTAGTGGAGCTCTGAATCTGAAATTCAAGGATATTCAGAAAAAAAAGACTCGGGAAAAAACAGTTTACTCTCTAGCTCAGAAGTACTTTGTTCCTTCATGATCATTAAAAAAAAATATCACTGCACTTTCTTATTGGTCACTCATCATATTATGCATATATCCAACTGTATGCTGGACATTTTGATCAAAATAATCCTGTGAGGGATTTGATACTGTTTTCAAAAGCTTTACTGAAATCCAAAATGATCACATCAACTGGCTTCCCTTAATCACGTAGATGAGTTATCTTGTCATAAAAGAAAATTGTTTGTCAAGCACGACCTTCACCTCATAAAGCTGTGCTGTCTGTGACCAATGACTGTGTTGTCTTTCAGGTGTTTTTCAATACCTCCCAGAATTATTTTCTCCATAACTTTACCTGGCACTGAAGTGAGACTGACAAGCCTGTAGTTTCCAGGCTCATCCTTCTTGCCCTTTTTGAAAATTGGGAAAACCTTTGCCAGCTGCCAGTCAGCTGGGTCCTCTCCAGATTCCCAAGATCATTCAAAAAACACAGATCACACAATGGCATCAGCCAGCTCTTTGAGTACTCTTGGATGAATCCCATTGGGCCCCTCTGGTGGTACATCCCCCCCACACTTGGGCCACACTATGATCACAGAAATCCTTATTAGGCCTCAGCCTTGATGAACAGCATGTGGGCTGAGCTCCTCTTGTGAGCTTATCAGAAACACTGTCTGTTCCCAGGAAGTGGTGCTGTTTAATGAGCTCTGTCTTTTTAACAAACAGCCTTGGAAACTGTCTTGATTTGAAAGGCAGGTGTCTGCTAAGGAAGACAGTAACCTCCCTTGGAATAGAAAATATGACCCTTTCCCTCCAAATTATTATAATTTTTAAATGAAGGGACTTTCAGGCCAAGATATGAGAAAAGGAATAACAGTTCTTTATGTGTGTGTGTCGTGTGTATGTGTGTGTATAATAAGGCAACAAACAACAACAATGATAACATCAACAAACAAGAACAGAAAACCCAATAAACAATCTCTTCCCGCTATTTAAGCACTTTCCCCTTTGGTGTAGTTACGGTCGCCACCGGCAGGGGTGCTGACAGGCTCCCAGTCAGGCAGGGAAGGTGCGATTACTCCACCTCGGCTGCAGGGGCACTGTGGCATGGGTCTGGTCATCTTTCTCCATGTGGACGATGGCAGACACAGCCAGCAGAAAGGGATGGGAAAGGGGTTTCTGTTACAAACCCCAGGGGTAGCCAATCCTGGTGCCCCTTCTGGAAAACAAAAGGGGCTGCAGTAGGAACCTAAGGAGAAGCAAGCAGGAATGGCAGGATCTCCCAGCAGGCAGAGGGTGAAAAGCTACAGTGTAGCACAAACCTGGAGGAATGGTGGAGGTACAGTGGGGATTGGGCAGTAGCAGTCCGGTTCCCGAACACAGTAGAGAAAAAAACCTCTTCGGAATCTACTCCCCAGCGCTGGCTGGTCCTTCGGATCTGGGCTGTTTGGAGAGTGGGGGCAGCCCCCCGGCAGGAAATGAGGGCGGTACTGGGTCCTGGTGGGGCATGCACTGGCTCTGGGCTTCCTGACAGCAGAGCAGCAAAAGAAGTCCAGCCGGCAAGCTCAGTCACAGTGCCGAAGCAGAAAAAAAAACCAAACCAAAAAGAAGCAGGCAAAACCCACAGAAAAAGCAGGACCCCTGGTAAGAGATACCGGTCGCGTGTGTCCAGTCAAACCACCCACCGGAAGAGACGTGACTGCCTCTCTCCCCGCCCCCAACGCCCCCTGGAAACCCCAGCTCAGCTCGCATTCATCGCAACAGCCCCAGAGCCAGGGAGGATGGGGTATGGGGTGGGGACAGCTGCCACCCCTGGGCACAAAACAAAACAGATCAAAGACCTCAGAAATGGGATGGGATAATAAACCATCCCAAAGACAGAAACTTATTTTTCTTACCTGAATAACAACCCAAGTGGAATAACATTTTCATTATCAAACTTGCATCCAGGATGCAAAATTACTATGACTAAAGCTCACTCTCTTGAAACCATATAAACAGCAGTCCAAAGTGAGACCCTTTGAGTTCTGGACTGCAGCAGACTGTGACCAGCAACCTCCCTTTGAGTGGGGTTTCTCAGAAGTCGTGAGCTCTCAAATTTGCTATATTTGGAGGATCCTCAGACAACAACAGATCTTGGGTTGATACCCCCAATCATTGAGGCTCAACCCTTCACCCATTGAGAAGATAAAAAGACATTCAATAGGAGTGCCTCATTGATTTTGGGGGGAATTTTTCACAGGTATATACCTTCTACATACTCTTTAGGTCTGTGTGCATGCAAGTGTAAATATGCTATAGCAAATGGACTAGGAATGTTGCTCTCTTAGATTCTTAAGTACTTTAGATTCATAAATAAGTTAGGCCTACGAGTTACTGTTGTGCTATAGTAAATTCTAAATAATCTTTTCTTACTTGCTTAAATTACGCTATCGATTCAATGCTGTTAAATTTAAGTGCTGCTAAAACCTTTAAGCCTAAACTGTTGGTCAAATCTGGGGTTAAGATTGGCAAGAGGATCCACTCAGAACGTTGTAACTCAATGGGAAGGTCCCTCTTATTCCTTTTTATCTCTACCCTTTCCTATCCTGTAGTGGTTTGAAAGACAGGTATCTGCCAAGGAAGGAGGGAACCTCCCTTGGAATGGAACATATGACCCCCTTCCCTCCGAATTATTATAACTTTGAAATTATGGTGCTTTTAGGCAAAGATATGGGGAAAGGAATAACAGTTCTTTACTAGTATATATATGTATAACAAGGCAAACAAACAAGAACAATGGCAGCAATAAGAAACAAAACCAGAAACCCAGTACCAGCCTTTTCTTAGCTGTTGAGCACTTTTCCTCTTTGAAGTAGTTATGGTCACAGCCATCAGGGGCGCTGTTGGCTCCCAGCCAGGCAGGGCAGGTGCAATGATTCCCTGCAACTGCAAGGGGTGCTGTGGTATGAGCCCAGCTGTCTCTCTCATGTGGTTAATGGCAGATGCAGACAGTGGGAGAGATGCAAAAGGGCTTCTTTTACAAACTCATGGAGGGCAGTCGGTCCCAGTGTCAGTCCGGATAGCGAAATGAGCTCTAGCAGGAACCTCAGAAGCAGTAAGCTGGAACAGCAGAGGTGAGCAGATGCTGGAGTGGTAAACAAAGCGTAGAAGAAACTCCACTGCTGTAGCAGGAGACGCAGGGTATCAGGGCAGGCACATGGTGCTGGGTTACAGTGTAGCAAAAAAACCTGGAGCAGTGGCAGAAGAAAAAATGAACAGCAGGGCTGGGCAGCAGCAGCCTGGCTCCCAAACACAGCCAGGAGAGGCTCCCTTGGGTGGGGGGGTTGGGGTACCGAGTTTTCCCCTGGGGCGCCCAAGTAGATGGTGAGGGTCCTTTTCCAGTGAGATCAGATGTTAATAAGTTCTCAGTTTAACAGCTGCTCTTATGAGCAAAGGCTCACCAACAGTAGGAGAAGCAGCAACAGGCTGCTCTACGGCAGTAGCGAACCCTCCCACAGTAGCAACAGCTCAACTATCCTCCTCTGATCCTGAGAGTGAGTGAGCTGAGAGCTGAGCCAAGCCCCTCACTCCCTAGCCAAAATCTCGTGGTATCTCTGCCCTTCTCAAGAGAAAAGCCCTCTGGTTAAGAGGCTGCAGCCAGCTGCACCCGTTCTCCCCACCTTGGCCACTTTTTTGTCTTTCTTAAGTACCAGCCGTTATTGTCTGATAGCAACAGATGGGAGAAAATTCCCTGAGAGAAAGGAAAAAAAACCAAAAAAATCCTAACCTCCAACAAATAATTAGCCTTCTCCCCCTCCTCCCCCAGTCCCCCAGATAATTTTTGGGTTGCTTTTGGTTTTAGATTGATTATCTCAGATGGTTAGAACATGATGCTAATAACACCAAGGTTGTGAGTTCAATCCCCATATAAGCCATTCACTTGAGAGTTGGACTTGGTGGTCTGTTGTAGTGCGTTTTTATACTTTGTAATACTTTGAAGTAGTTTTGTTTTGTATCCCCATATTTTTCCCAAATGGTTTATCCCAGATTGTACCCCCCTCCCTTTACCTGTGTTATCCCTCTCCCTGGATGAGATCATCCCCAAACCCCCACCCTGGCTCTCTGTCAATCACTCAGCATCCCATCCCTTCCATCTAGAAGCTTCGGTCCAGGCCGTTGAGTGATTAGCCAGAGGCCAGGGGTCAGCCCCCCAAGCCTTGCCCCATACGCTGATCTAAATGTCTATCCCTCAGTACCCATCCCTTAGGGTCACTTATTGGTTAGTAAAATGTTATCTACTTTTGGTTTCCACCTCCCTTTAAATGTAACCTTGGCACATCTCCCGGGGCTTTCAGCAGGAGGCCCCCTGAGGTGCAGGAGCTCCTTTGGGACTCCTAGAATAAAAACCTTGGATTAACCCCTGCTAAGAGTCGGCCCTTTATCTTCTACCGATGTCTCTAGTGTCTCTTCTGCTGCAAAGGCGACTGGCCTCAGTACCCTCGGGGCACGAGAGTCTCCCCGCTGTCGGCCGTGTCGGGGCTGCCCCCCCCCCTCCCCGTGTCTGCCGACTCGGGACTGGCCGAGGGTTCCTGAGAGGCTCACAGAGGGACCGAGACAGTGGTCCTTGTGGATCCCTTCCAACTCAGAATATTCTGTAATACTGATTTTAGATTTTATTTTGCTTTTTCGCTGCGTGTTTTAACCATCTAGTAAGTGGTAGAGTGAACCTTGCCAGCAAACTTTGTTGTGCTTTCACTTTTATATTAAACCTGTTCTTGCCAATACCTTTGCCAGTGATTTTTTAAGCGATCTAAACCACTCATTTCTGACAAATTGACATAGCAGGATGGTGAGTGTTATAGATGAGTAATGAAATGCTTGGCTCTCACAATTAAGGGGTGAACATTATATGCATGTTAAGAGAAATTTTGTAGATGTATGTATTGTAGATGTAACTGTAATATGTCCTCCTCCTTGCATTATTATCACTGGATGGCCTTGGTAGTCGGGGCATTTGGGGAGAGTTGGCTTGTTACTATAGTAATACCTGACCTTCAATCAAGATGTAAGAAAGTGATCTCCACCACTAGATGGCAAGGAAGGAGTAGACTGACAAGACTTTAGGGTGTAAAAGGTAGAGCATCCATTTTGAAGAGGAGCACATGGCTAATAGTCACGGGGGCTCCCAGCGCTGTTATTTTTCCTTATTTAATCCTTTTGTTGTATTGTTTTGTTGAGGTTTAATATACTTTTAAAATTTTAAAATTGAGCAGTCGTTTCTCACAGCAAGTGATATCACTGACTATTTACAAAAGCATGAAATAAGTCCAAGTCTGAAGTTCTTGGACAAATGGGCTCGGGTTAAACTGCTACAGAAATTTAAGTGTGTACCTTCCTAATCTGTGAAAGACCATGTTTAAAATTCTTGGAGAGATAAGATCATAGAGCATTTTGAGTACTGTAACTGGAAATCTGCATAAAATCCCTTATAGCAGAAACCAGAATTTTAAAAACTTGATTGGTTGCAGCAGAAAAACGCAAAAAATATCTGCAATAAAAATTGGATAATAAGCCTATCACCCTCTATGGAAACAGCTATTCAAATTCACAAATTAACCTGATATGAGGATTATGAAACTTGGGACTGGGATGTTTGGGATGATAGTGATAAGAATTTTATTGCTACCTCTCACCCTCTCTTGACTTTTTCCCTTTGCGACCATTAATTAAGACTGAAGTAATTAATGAGGACAAGAAGGAAAATTGTACGGCAATGCATCCAATTTCCTGGTCTCCTGCAGACTTGGCTACATTGCAGGAGAAGTATTCCAGGCATTTGGGAGAATCCAAGATGGAATATGAGTGGTGAGTCTCTCTGACCAGGGGAGATGGAATTTTACTTAATGAGGAAGAAGCTGAAGCTTATTTGAGCCCTAGCATGTTTTTAACCACCACTCCCAGAGATCATGATTATTCTTTAACTGCATGGGTGGTCTATTGGGCAGGAGGAATAGATCTGCAGGATAAGGGAGATCCACTGGTTATTAAAACTACTCGATTCTCTGATCTCATGACTTCTGTGCTGGATGGCATACAGGAGGTTCGTGTTCAAAATACTGAAGCTCCTGAGCATCACATGGCAAAAATTTCTGTCTGGCTTCCTGGGGAAAAACAGTTAAGAAGTGTTGAAGTGCTTGTGGGGGCCACCCAATTAAACCTTTTAGGATTTGATTTCCTTTGTGAACGATCCTGAAAACTCCCAGATAGAACTTTATGGAGTTTTGCACTGAAAGGCACCAGGTTGCCAGGAATACAAATAGAATCTGAAAGAATGTGGGACGATCCAGGCTCTGAAGAATTTATCAATCTACTAGAAACATTAATACTATTGCCTTCTTCTAAAATTACTAATGCAAAAGAGTACCTCCTGCCAACAGCAGCACTTGTGGGGACTGACTGGGTGGTGGCAGACTAGAAAAAAGAGGCATAATTAAAAGGACCCATTTGTCTTATAATGCACCAGTGTGGCCAGTAAAGAAGCTGAGGGGCAGTGGCATTTTACAATTGATCACTGACAATTAAATGCTAATACTGCATCTTTAACTGCTGCAGTTCCAAACATTGCCTAGTGACACTGATACAGGGGTCTGCTCATGCTTGGATGGCTGCCCTGGATGTTAAAGATGTGTTTCTCATGACTCCTCTACTTGAACATGAAAGGAAAGATTGTGGCCGCAGCTCTCTTCACAGAGAGCAGCAGGCACAACTTTCCCAGGAAAAATCCTGGGGAAGGCTGTGAGAAAGCTCAGAGAAAGAGAAAAAGAATTCTTATCTCTACTTGCTGCATCTGTTGTTTGGCACATGTGGAATGTGTTATGGAGATTGTTTACCGAAGAGGGATTTCTTAATTGGACTCTGGTGATGGTTGTTTGGATTGATTGACCAATTAGGTCAAAGCTGTGTCGTGACTGTCTGTAAGGGGTCACTGGTTTTTCTTTAGTATAGTTTTTAGTATAGTAGTATAGTGTAATATAGTATAGCTTAATAAAGATTTTGTTCAGCCTTCTGCAATCATGGAGTCAATGCACATTATTCCCTGGCTGGGGATTGCCTTGCAGCTATAAAAGATGTGTGCTAACGTCTTTAGAAATAATTTGATGGGTGAAGGTATGGGTGTTAATGTCTTTGAAATGGGTCTTATTGTCTCTACTGACTTTGGGCAGCAGGTTCATTGCAGAGCCCGGACAACTTGACTCCTGAAACAGTCAAGGGTCTGCACAAGCCTGAACTTTGGGGTAAAATGACAGGTTCAGTGGGGGAATATGTGGTAGGCTGTTTGGGAAGGCTGTACCTTCCCAGTACCTCAGCCAATGGGGAGAGGAAGAAGGCAACATGCGGCCAGGAAATTAGGATAAAAGGGGGAGCTGCATCCCCCCTGAAAACTCGAGAGAGAAAACCCCGTGTGTGTGTGCCCCAGTGGACTCTCTCCCTTTATTCGAATAAAGTTGAAGGACTCCTCTGTCTTCTTTTTGGACATAAATCTCTGGCATTTGTGGATTAATTTTCCTGACAAACAGGATGAGGAAACCTTGCATTTATGTGGAGAGGAATCCAATATACCTTTAACAGGCTCCCACAGAGGTATAAGCAGTGCAACAAGGATGTGAAAAATGGAGTTCACTCCTTAGAATTTAGTTTAATAATAATGGGATAAAAGAAGGACAATATTTCCAGTGCTGGTGAGCTCCTGGCCAACAGACAAAGAACACACTGGTGTATAGAGACAATATTATCTTTATACTGTTACATGCTGAGATACATGCATATTCATGTGTTTCATACATTATTCAAACATTCTTTTGAACTTTCTGATGTTTTGGGAACTCCTTTGTTTGACTTCTCCACACTCTGGCTTATCTGCATGACATCCTGTGTGTCAGGTCAATATATTTTATTTCTTCTTGTGCCTCCATCCTGCTGTTTCACATCCTCTGATAAGGATTTAGTATGTCCTCCTTAAATTTAACATGGTATTCTCTAATTGTCCTCCGGTGCTGTGGTTTGTGTCGTGGTTATCTTATCACTTGGACAGGTTGGTCAGTGGATGGACTTACACTGTCTTTAGTTACACAAAAGCCTTTTTTATATCTCATATTTTGCTAAGGTCTATAATACAATACATTCATTACACTATCATTTCCATAAGCAATACATAGATATTATATTCATTACACTACTATTTCTATGAGCAACACAGTGCATACTTAAGCTGATAGACTATATTATATTAAAAAGCAGCTAAAAAGAGTTATAATTGATACTATTTTTAAATAGTTATAATCACTAACAACATGCATAAGATAATACATAAATGCAAAAGCCAATATTATCTGGTCATTTTTCACAAGGACAATACAGCTTTTGAGGGTTTGTTCATCATTGTTTTCTGTTGTCTCAGACTCGGGAATGGGGGAAGCTGGCTGTGGGAAGCGCCCACCATCTTGTCTTTATCTGAGGAAATCACATGGTGTGGCGTGCCAGAATGGCCACCATCTTGTTTTTGTCCTGGGACACCATGCAGAACTAAGTCAAGGGGGCAGCTCCTGATCTCTTCTCACAGAGGACACCCCCTGCAGCCCACCCCTGCTGCTACCAAAACCTTGCCATGTAAACCCAATACAAAAAGTCATTTTAAAGTAGGATCTTAAAATAGCAGCAGTAAATACATTTTAACACAGGACTAAGAAACTAATATATTCTATTAATCAAGATAAGGAACCACCATGTAAATAAGCAAATTAAAACTTTCATTTTAATTCCTTTTCCCTGTAAAAACTAAGAAAAGGGCATAAAGTTGTGAAGAAGCAAGATTTAAGGGCTTGAGTAAGAAACTTTCTCTTATATGGCTTTTAGATGCAACTTTTCAGTGCCTGATTATACTTTGCTAAAAGGGGAAAATTAGTACTGGGAGATGTATTAATGCAAAAACACAGTAACAAGTTGATGACATGGTAACCTGAAGAGTGAGTCTCAAGTGTCTTGTCATGCTGTCAGATCCTGGGAGACTGTGTAGCTAACCTTGTCGGTAGTACAATTTGTGAACAGAAGGGTTGAATAAAGTGTAAGTAATGAAATTGATAGAACTGGGATGATGAAGTGAAAACAAAAATGAGAGAGAAAACTGTAAGGATTGCATTAAATTAAAAAAAACAAAAAACCAACTCAAGGAAAACAAATGCAAGATATAGAACCAGATTTTTTTTCTATCTATTAATTATTTTGCTATGGTTATATTTTCCTGTGTCAAAAGAACTGACAAAATGAGACCAGATAGTCCAGATGAAGCCTACAATATCTTAGCCAAATTTTGGTCTAAATAAACTGCCAGGAAAATTTTCAATCCCTTTCTACAGACCATCCATAGATCTGGCTCTCAATCCTTATAAGGAATAGTGGGAACTAATCCTTATAAAGGATTATAAAGGAACTATGTGTCTTGTGTCAAGAATATCTTTTATAAACCGAAAACTGAGAAATGCAGTAAAAGGATTCAGTCTGGATGCCCTGCCCTTAGATCAGGGGAAAAATTGGTTCAGGTCAGTTAAAGCATTTCTTTGGCATAACTGAAAAATTGTTTAAACCTGACACTATAACTGTCATATATTTTGCACACTAGCAAAAAGGACTGGATTTTGCATTATGAACAAGCTATTTTTATGGTTTTGAAACTTTTCCAAACATTTTTTCCAACTCAAGAATTTTTTGAAAGCAATACTTTTATACCAACATTTTTTATTCAGAGAAATTAGTATTTTATGGGAGAAAAAGAGTGCTTTGACTAATTCCTGGCTCTCTGATCCCAAAGACCGATACATGTACTTTAAAAAAAATACCCCATGGCTTGTTGATATAGATGTAGAGGCTTATTATCATTGTTTAAAAACTAAGGCATTGTAAACAAGTTTTTTTTAATACATCATGAGAAATTATCCTTTTGTTAATTATTCAGATTAATATAAGGCAAAAAAAGAAGTTTATTAATAGTCAAATAATCTCCATTAAAATGTTTTTCTGATTGTGGTTTTCATTAAGGGGAAAAATATATTTAAGCCCTTTAGAAGTGTCTTTGCAAATACTTTGTTGGTGAGCTAAATCAAAGGATGCTGGATAGATGTAGTCTCAATTAGAATTCTGCCAAATGTCTTGGCTCCTTACCACATTCAAAGGCCATACTGATGTTGCAGACAAAATGAACCCCTGAGTTTCTTTAAGGACTTTATCAAATCTGTTTTGCAAACCATCCAGCCATCTGCCTTTCCACTATTTAGTGAAATAATGGTGTCCTCAACTAATGCTTTTTCTAAGATATCCCTTTGTGTATCTGGGTATGTGGGGCATTTGGGCAGTAATTTTCCAAGTATATGTCTTCATAGACCTACTGACAGGCTTTATCTTTGTTTTTGCTTAAATTTATTTCCCTTTATCTTGAAAATAAATGGAACTTATTATTGTTGCTTCATTGACTAAATGTGCAGTGATTGAGGGACACGGACCATGCTGTGCAAGCAAAGCCACTTTATTACACTAATCACCTGTATTTATAGTTCTCTAATGTCCATACAAAATTTTCCACTCTGACCCCTTTGCCCCTGTTCCCTTAGTAGCACAATCTTTTCAGTTATCAAGTCCCTGTTACACTCTTTTGCACCAGCAATGTCCTTGTTACATCTTCTCTCGTCAGAGCGGCCAGAGTGACCAGACATGATGTCTTCGCTTTTGTTCTTGCCTTGAGTTTATCTCTCCCACGGCTTCCACTGTATCAGGGCCAGGAGGTCTGCAGCATTACCCAGCTCAGCTTCTGTAGCTGTCTGATCTTCCGCATAAATGTACATTTCAGATTTTTTTTCCTTGTTTGCTCTCCATTTTTCAGTGTTTTCCCTGAAATGGTAATGTATAACACAGTCTACATCGTCTGGGGATCATTTTTACTTCTAAGTGCTCTAAAGTGGAAGATTCATGACTGCACCACAATTAATGTGCCCTTGAGGGTTGATTTTTCACAAATCACAATTAACATGGATAAATAACAGTTAGCAGTTCTATATCAACTTGCATCCCAGGAACAAAAAACACTTAAAAAAACATTATTTGAGCTTGAGAATTCCCTGTAAAGTTTCAAGAATGTGTCTTGGTTTGGAAAGGCAGGTGCCTGCTAAGGAAGGCAGGAGCCTCCCCTGAAATGGAAAATGTAAAACTCCCCTCCCTCCAAATTGCTATAAATTTTGAATTAAGGGGCTCTCAGGCAAAAAAAAAAAAAAAAAAAAAAAAAAAAAAAAAGAGAGCAGGAAATAGTTCTTTAATAGGGAAGAAAATGCATTTTTGAGGGTTGAAATAATTTTTTTGGTCAGATTTCTTTAACCTGGATAATTTAGTTGAAAAGTGGTTGAAAAGTATTGCCAGCTCTATCTATGGCAAATGAAAAGAAAGAAGTGGGTTTGAGAAAGGGTGGTATTATCATAAACGGGAACACACTCCCGGTACTAAAGTGATTCCAGCTTTTATTATAAGGTCTAAGGCATAGGGGGTGCGCGGATAGAGCAGGAGCATTCCCGGTCAACGATGAGCGAGGATGCTGCAGAGCTGGCACTGGATCTTCTTCCTTTTGAGCAGGGATGTTCCCGATGTTCAAGGTCGAGCGGCATCCTCTCACTGATTTGGATGCCCCCTTTTATACTGTTTTTTGTTCCTTTAGATTGGTTTCTGTGGGGATCCTTCATTTGCATGAAGGTTAAGGCACTGATTGGCTCTTACAGTTCCGTCCAGGCTGTCTCGTTTTTGCTTGGGGGGGGTGCACTTTACTTAGGTGTAATACAGTAAGTTGAGTATGGTATTTTTTATGACTATCCTTTTAACCCCCTTTTACAATATAATAACCAAACCTTTTAACAGTATATGCTTAACAGTTATTAACTATTTTACAACAGTTTCTAATCTATTTTTGACAGTATTACACCATGTGCTGGTGAGAGCATAATTCATTTGCATTGTTTTTGAACACTTATATTGCCGAACTTTGGGAACTCTCTGAACACAGACAAAGAGGTTCAGAAAGGAGACATTTTTTTATTCTGCGCAGGGTGTAAGGTGGAAATTTTCCACAGATCAAGCACACCAGTGTGGCAGTGAGAGTTTGATGTTTAGTCTCTCCCTGCCTGTGACGTTAGTGGTTTTAAGATGCTTAGTCTATGTCTGGGGTTGTTTGTTCCATGTCTCACCGTGGCAGTTAGAATAATTCCAGATTCTTCCCTGTCCATCCCTAAAGATCCTGCCCTTTTGCCTGGAAGGTTCCCTGTCAGGTGTGATTTTTTCTTTTTGCAATTGGTCTAGCTAACCAAACAGCCCCTTCCAGAGTTTCCACCCCCCTCCTGCATAAAAGCTGCAGTTTTCCTCTTTTTTCCGCTCTCTGCCACTGCCTCCCCCTTCGAGCCCCGGCGGGGCGCGTGTGCCGCGGCTCCCGCCGCCCCGCGGCACTGGCACCCCGCGGCACCGGCGCCCCGCGGTGCCCATGCCGCCGCTCCTGCCTGCACCGTGTTGCCGCTGCCTCTCCCGTCCGCCCTCCCCGGCACTCCCCTCGCGCCGCCTGGGCAGCCGCGGCTCCAGCCGAGAGACAGGGACCGCGCGACTGCTGCCGCCGCCCACGCGGTCCCTCCGCAGGGGCGAGAGACGGCCCCCGCCGCCGCTACCGCTGCCGCTACCCACGGGTGTTGCGTCATCTGCCTCGCTCCGGCCCTGTTCCCGCCACGGGAAAGAATAACTCCTGTACCACGCTGCCGGTTCCAAGTGGTGCCGCTCCGGCACCGTTTCTGCTTGGGAAAGGAATAAAGAGGCTCGGAGAAGCAAGCAGAGTCCTTCCTTTTTTCCTTTACCTCGATCCTTCGGCGTAAGATCCACACTTAACGGCCGCCTCTGGCAGTTTAGGGACCCCAGCCAGTGGCCGTACCGCAACCCTGCCTGCCGGCGGCTAAGGCAGAGCGCGGCCCCTCCTGGCAGGTGTGAAAAATGCATGTATTTTATGATTGGCTTTTCGCAAATATTGAAATGAATATTATATGTGTTGTGTTAAAAAGTAATGCTGTATTAATTCTCTTAAGTACTGTGTTAAATATAGTTTAGGTTATAAAAATTGTTAAAATAGAAACTATGCTATGTAAGATGCTTTGTTTAAAAGAAAGGACTTGCAGTGAGATAGCAGCAACAGGACACCTAAATCTTTCAGAGAAAAAGAATTTATTGCCCTCTTATCAGAAGAAACTAACTCCTTCCCGCCTCTCTGGCGCTGTTGGGATTACACGGAAGAAGTTGATGATGACCAGACAAAATTCTGTGTTTGAATGGAATTTATGCATCATGTATGAAGTGTATGAATACGCAACAGGCTATTGTTTTTAAGGGGTTAATCCTTTGTTAACAGGTGTCCTTTTTCGGGCTCGTGATGCCCAGAAAAAGGTACCCGGACATCCGTACTCTTTGTCTTTATTGTCTCATATTGTCTTAACTCAATTTGTCCAAATTATTATTACTCTAATAGTATTACTATTTTTATAACCATTTTTATTACTATTAAACTTTTAAAAATTTTGAAAACAAGTGATTGGCGTTTTTCACAATTTGGTAGCAGAGGATGGTTACTAACACCTCGCTGCTGGTGCTTTAGGAGAGCCAGAGTGGGGAAGGCGCGCCCTGCCCTTTTTTGGCAGCCTCGCTCTGTCTCCCCTGGGGTGACCGACAGACGCAGGTTACGATCTGTGGACAAAAGGAGGCAATAAAACAAAGAGAAGGGAAGAAGGCTGCCTACAACCGCGGTAATTGGCCCCCCTAAGAGTAGTAGTGCGCACGAAGAACCCGGGAAGGAAAAAGGATTGTTAAGTATTTCTCGGGGGGGCATGTACGGGGGGATGAATGTGTGTGAATGAGAGGCGGGCTGGTTGTCCCAGACCTGCCCAAGTGATTGCGGAGTCTCCCATGCTGCGTTTCCGTCTTTTCGCGAGAAAAACGGCCAGTAAAGAGACGAAGTGAGTGATAAGAGAGTGAAAGAATCCCCCGGGGTAACTGGGACTGGGTCTCAGGGAGGGGTTGGACCCCTCGGAGGTAGGGAGCAAGGGTTTCCTAGCCCAATCCACTAGGAAACGGGACAGGAGGGGCCCCTAAAAACCTGCTGGGTTGAGGGATTTATATTCCAAGAGCATCCGAGAGCAGGGTTGAGCAGAATTCTGTCAGAGTGAGGATATGCCCAAGAACACCCAGGGTGGGACAACACAGCTAGATTGAGGGATGAAAGTTTTACCCAACAGTATCCGGGGTTGGACAACACAGCTAGATTGAGGGATAAAATTTTGCCCAGCAGTATCTGGGATTGGACAACACAGCTAGATTGAGGGAAAAATTTTTGCCCAACAGGATCCGGGGTTGAACAACACAGCCAGATTGAGGGATAAAAAATGCCCAAGAACATCCAGGGTTGGACAACACAGCCAAACAAATTAAATGCCCAAGAGCATCTGTAGTTGTACCACACCGCTGGGTTGAGGGACAGAAAACGCCCAAGAGCATCTGGGGTTGAACAATACAGCTGGATTGAGGGAAAAATACCCAAGAGCATCTGGGGTTGGATAACACAGCTGGGTTGAGGGATATCCAATAGCACCGGGACTGGCCAGTGACACCTAAACTTGTAATAGGTGATGTGAAAATAAAAGGTACCTTGTTTTGTTGTGTGTGTGAGAGTGAGTCACACACAAAGTCAGCCTCAACTCCCCGGGCAGGTGGGAAGGGGGAGGCAGTGGAAAGAGCGTGAGTGACCTGCAGACCAGGCCATTGTCCCTGGGCAGGTGGGGCTTTTGGGCCGAAGTATGTATGAGTAACCTGCAGATCAGGCCTATTGTCCCCGGGCAGATGGGGCTTTTGGGGGCCGAAGTGTGTATGTACGACCTGCAGATCAAGCTTGTGTTCCCCGGGTGTGTGGGGGCCTAGCTGAAGAGCTGAGTGACACGCAGACAGCCTCACCGGTGAACGAGCACCAGAGGCAACCAGAGTTAGGGCCCTTTTAGGGGGCCTGGTGGCACTGAGACCTAGAGGTCAACCCCCAAGGTGAAGGGGGGCCACAGGGACCTGTGATTTTCTAGCAAGAAAAGTCCACTTTGTGTCTTGAGGGTGTGAAGGAATGTGTGAAAGTGAATGAGAAATAAAAGTGAGTGAATGTAAACGAATGAAAGCATAGGTAAGGTAGGCTGTGCATTTTGAGCCTTACCATATCTCCTTGGAGGGAGGTGTATTGTATTGAAAAGCAGTGTGAGAAAAAAAAAAAAGGTTTTGGGTGTAAGCAGTTGAAAGAAAAGTAGTATTTAAGTTGTTAATAAAAAGTGAAAAACAGAAGCAGGAGACAAATAGAATACTGAAAAATGGGGCAGAAATCCAGTAAGGTGGATACAGAAAAGAAAATTGATGAAAAAAAAAAAACAAAATCAAAACATGCAAACTTGTGAATTACATACTTTAAAAAGAACATTAGAATATTTAACACAAAAGAAAGGAGTTATATATTGATTCAAGGTATGCCTTTAGAGTAGCACATACCTTAAGAAAAATTTAAAAAGGGAGATTACTTAATTCAAGAGGAAAAATATTAGTACATGAGAAACTTATTTTAGAGGTTTTAAAGGCATTAAAATTACCTAAGAGAGATAACTATATTAAAGGACACCAAAAGGTAAAGACCCCAGAAATAAGGAGAAATAATTTAGCAGATCAAGAAGCTAAAGATGCAGCAGAAAATAGAGCTGAAAGAATTAATATTAACTCCAAACGAGGAAAAATTGGAAATTCCAAAGTTTAGGGAAGCAAAAAGAAGAATTAAAACAAGGTAGGTAGCGAAAAAAGAAAGCCCTCTCCTGATTCTTCCTAAAACTACAGGAGAAAGGCTATAGAAAATAAACAAACTTAAGAGAAAGAGGAAAATAGTCCTAAGTAAGCAGAAGATCTGAAAATCTTTAAAGAGAAGGGTACAGAGGAAGAATAGAGAGGTCATAAGCTCTAATTTTTTTGGGGGGGGACAAATACCATGTGCAGCCTGGGATCACTTTAAAAGTGAGTCCCCAAGAAGAAGAATTAGAATTTGTAATAGACACAGGGGCAGAGAGAACCTGCCTGTTAAATATTCAAAAAAGTTATAGTGTAAACAAATATATAGTGAAAGTAACAGAGGCAAAAAGAGAAAGTTTACATTTCTGGTCATTAAAAGTGTAGTAATTAAGAGAAGAAACTAAAATTTAGACGAGAGATGTCTTATTGGTCCCAAGAGCAGAAAGCAATTTATTGAGAAGAGTCTTACAAGTGCAATTAAGAATAAGAGTTATATCAAAAAAATGAGAAAATGACAGCTAGAGATTAAGCTAGAGAAGGAAAAAGGGAAAGATTAAATATCGACCACATAAGGGTTACAATTGAGAGAGAAGAGTGTCCCATACGTGTACGTCAGTATCATGTATCTTTAGAAGGACGAGAAAGTTTGAAGCCAGTAATAGAAAGACTAATAAAAGGATGGGGCATTAGAACCTTGTATGTCTCCTCATAATACCCCTATTCTCCCAGTAAAGTCTGATGGGAGTTATAGACTAGTACAAGATTTAAGGAAGGTTAATAAAAGAGCTCGGACTCACTACTTAGTAGTAAAATATCTTAAACACTTAATAAATAAAAGTAGCTGGAAATCCAACCATGAGAAAATTTCAAGAATTTTATTCCTTCTCCCTCCCTCTTCAAAGAGGGAGATCAGAAAATTACCTAGATTATTAAAATATTATAGATTATAGATTGAAGAGTACACACAGGCAGCAAAATTTGTGTATGAAAAATTAACAGAAAGAGATGATATACAACAGACCAAGGAAGATATTGTTAAATCAAAAGAGTTAAGTTAAAAGTAGCTTAAGTACTAGCTTTAAGCTTACCCTTATTTGAAAAAATCCTTTATCAGTGTCGTGGGATGACCACTTTTATCCCAGTATCGTGTATTATGTCTGGCAGCTGTGTTTTTTTTTTTTCCTCTCTCTCGCTCTCTCTCTCCCCCCCCCCCCCCCGGCCGTCTTGCCGCGGCGGGGAGGGAGGAGGGAGGGGGACTGGGTGCGCTTTGGGCTTTGGGGGCTGCTTGGCTGGCTGGCTGGCTTGCTTCTGCTTGCTTCTTCGCTTGCTTGCTACTGCCTTAGCCCTAGCTGATAGCTGCCTTTTTTTTCCTTTTGCTGTTTTCTGCGCTGTTTTCTTTTCCTTTTTTTCCTCTTCTTTCGTCCTCTCTTTCTTACCCTCCCCTGAAGATACTGGACCGGCTCTGGACCTGACCTGGGTCGTCCGACGTCCGGCGGGATCTCTGGAGCCTGCAAGAGAAGCTTGGCACCCTCCACAGCACTGAACTGGTTTCCTTTTCTTTTCTTGTGTTGAGGAGTGTTCTTTTGTTATTTGTCAATAAATAGGTTTTGTTTTCCACTTTGCTCCTCCGAGGAATTCCTTCCCGAACCTGGTGTTTGGGGGGGGGGGGGAACTCCCTTTTGGAGATTTCCCCTAATTTTGTCCTGAACCAGGACATCTTTTTGGTGCGTTGGCCGGGAAACTAAAGGAGGCCGAAGACAGTGGAAAACAAACCTATAACAATAATATTTGGTCTTGGTTGTTTTGTGGGCATATTGGTAATTCATAATGTCATTTGGGGTGAAAGTTTGCTGGTATTTCTGGTCCCTTGGGGTTTTTGAAGCTTTAATACCTTTGTGGTCCCTAGGGTTATTTCCTTACCCAAAAATAGCTCTGGTGTTGTCCGTAATAAGTAGCTTCTGTAAGCAGGGGGCACTAACCAGAATAGTCATTGGGCTGGTCTTATGTGTGTTGATGTGTCGGAGGTTTATGGAAGACCTTGTTTCAGGAATGTATGGATTGCTGTCATGGCTGTGTACTCAGTTTGTTTGGGGAGAAGAAGAGGAAGGGGCTTCTCAGCTTTTGTCTCCCTTCTTCTCCTCCAAATTTTTGACATCTCTATTAGGAAATGTTGAATTTCCCCTGAGTTTAAAAGAAACCATCTTTCTGGCATTTAACTTATTAAGCCTTTCCTGTACTCTCTGGAGTGTATATAAAATGAAAGCTGAGATTTCTAGAGGGGTTAGAGAGGCTCCTGATTCAGGAGTAGAACAAAGCAGGAAAAATCTTGACTGGAGTGGGAAATGGGAGGATATGGGCCAAACTTTAAAGGAATTTGCTGACCCTATAGGCTGGGACTTTCCATCTGATCAAATTCAGAACCCAGTCGAGGTGGCAAAGTATTTGAGGGAGAAGTGCCATAGTAATACTAAGGAGGAAAGACTTACTGCAGTGAGCTGGGCCTTGGCGTTTGTTTACCGTACTCTGCTAGATACTGTGGAGCAGCAGATAGCAGAAAGGGAACAGGGAGATAAGTTAGTTACTATCCCAGTAACCCAAGCTGCAGCTAACATCCCAGGCTCCAAACTAGCAGCTGAATCAGACAACAGGCCCCAACCCATGGCTGTCGCAGCTAATACAAGAGGTGGAAAGTGTAAAGACAAGACCGATCGAAAGGTGGAGGATGATGATGATGATGCAGGAGAAGGACCCTCACCAAAATCAGAGGCCATATCAAGGGGCCCAGATTCTGGAGCTAATACTGACTCCTTTTCTCTGAAGGACCTCAGAGGCCTAAGAAAGGATTACAGACGACAACCTGACGAATCTATAATCAGTTGGTTAGTCCGCCTTTGGGATGCTGCAGGGGAGGTTACGATTTTGGATGGTACTGAGGCGAGGCATTTGGGATCCCTGTCGCATGATACTGTCATCGATCAAGGTATGATGAGCAGGGCTGGCCCTCACAGCCTCTGGGAGCGGGTCCTGGAGAGTGTGGCACAAAGATACTTATGTGCCGATGATCTCTATATGCAGCAGACAGGGTGGAAGACCATAGAGCAGGGGATCCAACGCCTGAGAGAAATGGCGGTGGTAGAGCTCATTTTCTCGGATGATATAACAACTAGGAATCCAGACCTGGTACCATGCACACCTGTAATGTGGAGGAACTTGTGCGACTTGGACCCCCTGAATACGCTTCTGCTCTGGCAATAATGAAGCGGGATGATACATATGAGATTGTGCTTGATATGGCGAAGAAGCTTCGAGCGTATGCAGATGCTGTGCATGGACCAACTCATGCCAGAATTGCAGCAGTGGAATCACAACTGCGGAAACTAGAGGACAAAATAGAGGAGAATCATAAGAAACTCCGGGAAGAGATTAAGGAGGACCTTATTCAAATCTCGGCTGTGCAAATTAGAGGCCCTAGTATCCAACGCTGGCGCTCCTTTGATGGCGAGAGAAGGTACACCCCACGGACTGAGTTATGGGCCTTTCTGCGTGAGTCTGGAGAAGACATGAGGAGATGGGATGGAGAACCCACTGCTGCTTTGGCACAACGGGTGCGTGATTTGAAGAGAAGAGGAAGTATCACCAAAAAGAGGGCAGCTCCGGTTGCTCGCAGCCGAGATGTTGAGTATGACGATGACTTGTCCGATCCCCTTGAAGGAACTTCTAAGGCATACGCCCAAGGAAAGAAGGACAATCTGGCTTAGAGGGGCCCTGCCTCTAGCCAGGAAGAGGCACGGGAAAATCGAGTTTTTTGGAAGGTGTGGATCAGATGGCCTGGCACATCAGAGCCACAAGACTATGAAGCATTGGTTGACACTGGATCACAGTGTACCTTAATGCCATCAGAATACGTGGGGACAGAACCTGTTTCCATTGCTGGAGTGACGGGGGGATCACAACAGTTGACTTTGTTGGAAGCTGAGGTGAGCTTGACTGGGAAGGAGTGGCAGGAACATCCGATTGTGACTGGTCCAGAGGCTCCGTGTATTTTGGGCATAGACTTCCTCCGGAATGGCTATTACAAAGATCCTAAAGGATTCAGGTGGGCTTTTGGAATAGCTGCAGTGGAGATAGAGGGTATTAAACAATTGAATACCTTATCTGGATTATCAGAGAACCCATCTGCAGTAGGACTCTTGAAGGTAGAGGAGCAACGAGTACCAATTGCCACTTCGACAGTGCACCGCAGGCAATACCGGACGAATCGAGATGCTGTGATCCCCATCCACAAGATGATTCGAGAGCTGGAGAGCCAAGGGGTGGTCAGTAAAACCCACTCACCCTTTAACAGCCCTATCTGGCCCGTACGAAAATCTGATGGAGAATGGAGATTGACTGTGGACTATCGTGCCTTGAATGAAGTGACTCCACCACTGAGTGCGGCTGTACCGGACATACTGGAACTGCAGTACGAGCTGGAGTCCAAGGCAGCAAAGTGGTACGCGACCATCGATATTGCTAACGCGTTTTTCTCCATCCCTCTGGCAACAGAATGCAGGCCTCAGTTTGCTTTTACATGGAGGGGAGTGCAGTATACCTGGAACCGACTGCCCCAGGGGTGGAAACACAGCCCTACCATCTGTCATGGACTGATCCAGGCTGCACTAGAGGAGGGTGAGGCTCCAGAACACTTACAATATATTGATGATATCATTGTCTGGGGGAACACGGCAATGGAAGTGTTCGAGAAAGGAAAGAAGATCATTCATATTCTCCTGAAAGCTGGATTTGCCATTAAGAAGAGCAAAGTCAAGGGACCTGCCCGAGAAATTCAGTTCTTGGGGGTGAAGTGGCAAGATGGACGGCGTCAGATTCCTGCGGATGTTATTAACAAAATCACTGCTATGTCCCCACCAACTGATAAGAAGGAAACACAAGCCTTCTTAGGTGCTATAGGTTTCTGGAGGATGCACATCCCCGAGTATAGTCAGATTGTGAGACCCCTTTATCTGGTTACCCGCAAGAAGAACGACTTCCATTGGGGCCCTGAGCAGCAGCACGCGTTTGTCCAAATCAAGCAGGAGATCGCTCATGCTGTAGCCCTTGGTCCAGTTAGGACGGGACCAGATGTGAAGAACGTGCTCTACTCTGCGGCCGGGAGCCATGGTCTGTCCTGGAGCCTTTGGCAGAAGGTGCCTGGCGAGACCCGAGGCCGACCATTGGGATTTTGGAGTCGGAGCTACAGGGGGTCTGAAGATAACTATACCCCAACAGAAAAGGAAATCTTGGCCGCCTATGAAGGAGTTCAAGCCGCCTCGGAGGTGATTGGTACGGAGGCACAACTTCTTCTGGCACCCCGACTACCGGTGCTGGGATGGATGTTCAGAGGAAAGGTTCCCTCTACCCACCATGCCACCAATGCTACTTGGAGTAAGTGGATTGCCCTCATTACGCAGCGCGCTCGAATTGGGAAGTTAAATCGCCCTGGGATCCTGGAAATAATTACAAATTGGCCCGAAGGTGAGAGCTTTAGTGTCGCGGATGAGGAACAAGAGCCAGTGACCCGGGTTGAGGAAGCTCCACCATACAATCAGTTGCCAGCAGAAGAAACACGTTACGCTTTATTCACCGATGGTTCTTGTCGCATCATAGGGATGAAACGGAGGTGGAGAGCAGCTGTATGGAGTCCCACTCGACGGGTTGCGGAGGCTACTGAAGGAGAAGGTGAATCCAGTCAATTTGCTGAAATCAAAGCTATTCAACTGGCCCTAGGTATTGCAGAGAGAGAGAAGTGGCCAAAGCTCTATTTGTATACCGATTCTTGGATGGCAGCCAACGCTCTATGGGGATGGCTGAAGAGATGGAAAGAGGCGAACTGGCAGCGCAGAGGAAAACCAATTTGGGCTGCGGAAGAGTGGAAAGATATCGCTACTCGGTTAGAGAAGTTACCTGTGAAGGTTCGGCATGTAGATGCCCATGTCCCCAGAAGTAGAGCTAATGAAGAGCAGCAAAACAACCAGCAAGTACATCAGGCTGCAAAGATAGGGGAGTTGAAGATAGACCTCGACTGGGAGCATAAGGGAGAGTTATTCTTGGCACGATGGGCCCATGATGCCTCAGGCCACCAGGGTAGAGATGCCACCTATAAATGGGCACGAGACCGAGGGGTGGATCTAACCATGGACAGTATCTCTCAGGTTATTCGTGACTGTGAGACGTGCGTTGCCATTAAGCAGGCCAAACGGCTGAAGCCCCTCTGGTACGGTGGGCGGTGGTCTAAGTACAAATACGGGGAGGCCTGGCAGATTGATTACATCACGCTGCCTCAAACCCGCCAAGGCAAGCGCTATGTACTAACCATGGTAGAAGCCACCACGGGATGGTTGGAAACCTACCCTGTGTCTCATGCCACAGCTCGTAACACTATCTTGGGCCTTGAAAAGCAGGTCCTTTGGAGGCACGGTACTCCTGAGAGAATTGAGTCGGATAATGGAACTCATTTTAAAAACCATCTTATTAATACTTGGGCTAGGGAACATGGCATCGAGTGGGTATACCACATCCCCTATCATGCACCAGCTGCAGGGAAAGTGGAAAGGTATAATGGATTGTTAAAAACCACCTTAAAAGCATTGGGTGGGGGGTCTTTAAAAAACTGGGAGCAGCATTTGGCGAAGGCTACCTGGTTAGTTAACACTCGAGGTTCCACCAACCGAGCGGGTCCTGCTCAGTCGGAGCTCCTAAATATAGTAGATGGGGATAAAGCCCCAGTGGCCCATGTCAGAGGTTTGTTGGGAAAGACAGTATGGATCAACCCTGCCTCGAGTACAGACAAACCCATCCGTGGGATTGTTTTTGCTCAAGGACCAGGTTATACGTGGTGGATAATGCAGAAAGATGGAACAACACGGTGTGTACCTCAGGGAGACCTGATTGTGGGATAAGGCTCATATATGAATGTCATTGTTTGCTGAATGTGAGACAGAAGGAAACTGTAAGTGTCAAAGGTCTGAGCAAGTAAGATGAGAGGAATGCGTAAGTGTCAAAGGTGTGAGTAAGTGAAATGGAAGTTTTTATTGTATATTCACGATATGGGATAAGGGGTGGAGTGTCGTGGGATGACCACTTTTATCCCAGTATCGTGTATTATGTCTGGCAGCTGTGTTTTTTTTTTTCCTCTCTCTCGCTCTCTCTCTCTCCCCCCCCCCCCCGGCCGTCTTGCCGCGGCGGGGAGGGAGGAGGGAGGGGGACTGGGTGCGCTTTGGGCTTTGGGGGCTGCTTGGCTGGCTGGCTGGCTTGCTTCTGCTTGCTTCTTCGCTTGCTTGCTACTGCCTTAGCCCTAGCTGATAGCTGCCTTTTTTTTCCTTTTGCTGTTTTCTGCGCTGTTTTCTTTTCCTTTTTTTCCCTCTTCTTTCGTCCTCTCTTTCTTACCCTCCCCTGAAGATACTGGACCGGCTCTGGACCTGACCTGGGTCGTCCGACGTCCGGCGGGATCTCTGGAGCCTGCAAGAGAAGCTTGGCACCCTCCACAGCACTGAACTGGTTTCCTTTTCTTTTCTTGTGTTGAGGAGTGTTCTTTTGTTATTTGTCAATAAATAGGTTTTGTTTTCCACTTTGCTCCTCCGAGGAATTCCTTCCCGAACCTGGTGTTTTGGGGGGGGGGGGGAACTCCCTTTTGGAGATTTCCCCTAATTTTGTCCTGAACCAGGACAATCATTTATACATAAATACAGAAAATGGAGTAGCTCATAAAATTTTAATTCGAGAGTGTTCAAGAGTGAAAAAGAGTAAAATATCTAGTGGCTTATATATCAAAGATGTTAGACCCAGTAAGCCACAGCTAGCCAGTATGTATTTAAGTTATAACAGCTAAGGCAGGTAAGAAGAGAAGAAAGAGAGAAGTTAAAGTAAAGAAGAGGTAGTTAGCAAACTCTTAGATGTAGGAATGTGGAGTGATGACATCTTTGGTGTTAAAAGAGAGCAGAAGTGTGAATGCGTGTTGTGCATGAAAGGCAGGGAAGTGTCTTAACACATGGTTGTTAAGAGGTTATTCCATACCAAACTGAGGTCCAGAAAGAGTTTAGCAGAACGGGCTCTCCTTGAAGAGAAAAGAGGATAAGTTGACTAGAGAAAGATAAAAAAAAAAGAATGTCAGGAGTACCTGGGGACGCCAAGCTTGAGGTTGTCAAGGTTGGGAGGTGTCTAGCTGCTCCCTGCGAGCGGCGGAGTCTCGGCGGAGTCTCGGGGGCTGCAGCAGAGACCGATCCGTGGAGGTGACCCGGCGGCGGTGCTGGCAGCAGATGACACAGGTTTGCCGGCCAGGAGCGGGCTGGCTCCGTGGCGGAACTGCCGGGGTGGCTCCCAGAACGTCGGGGTCCCGAGTCCAGGATGGCAGCATTGGGCCCGGTGAGTGGGCCGAGAGAGAGAAGGAAAGAGAAAGAGAGAGAAGAAGGGAGAGAGAAAGAGAGAGAGAGAAGAGAGAGAGAGAAAGAGAGAGAGAAAGGGACCCAAGGCATATACCCAGGGTCCCCGTGCCCGTGTTCCCCTGCTCTGGCCCTGCAGCCAAGTAGCAGCACTGAGGGAAGGGTGAAGAACGGCATTAAAAGCAAGGCTGTGAAAAGAGGGGGAGGGGGCCAGCACTAAAAGATAAAATCAAAGCAGAGATTGCTGACTCTCCAAACCTCACAAAGTGGTTTGTTTTTCTTAAGTAAAAAGTTTTTTTTTTAGTTTTTTTTTTCTTTTGTGTGTTTCGTTTGCTATTAAAAAGAAGTTTTTTTCCTGAAGAATGAGTTTGTAAGACTAAAACAATTAAATGCTAGCTTTTCTTATTTAACTAACTGTAACTCACAGAAAGAATTTGCCTCTGCAGCTATTAGCACAGCTGGATAGAAGAAAAGGAGGCTGCTGTGGAAAAAGCTTTTAGCTAAACCTGGGAGGTTTAGAAGAAAAGCGAATGGTAAAAGTTAATGCAGTATTGTCTTTCTTTTATTACTATGCTATTAAGAAGTCCTTTCCAGGTACTACTGAAGCAACGATCAGAATCACAGAAAGAGAGTAGATTCGTGCCAGCAGAATCAAAAGACTTGTGAAGAAATCAGAAGAATAGACTATCACATTTAAACCGAGTGATACAAAACTGACTGAGTGGTAATAGTTTTGGGAAAACCCAAATGATCCAAGAAATGTACAAAGAATAACACTGAATTAAGAAATAAGATAACGCTCATATCACTAGTTTCGAGTACTACCTGAATAAAACATCTCCTTGGGGGAGGAATACTTCAGATAGGAAGATCAAGACTGTTTTTGTATTCTGACCTTAGCCTGTGAATTGTACAGGAGACAAGGGGAATTACCATTTCCATTAGTAAACTTTATTTGATTCATTCCAGCACTGGACATGCTAGTTGGGTTATAAGTAAATGCTTGAATTGTGAAAATAATTAGTATTATGGTTCACAAAATTTACGCTCTTATTGCAAAAAGTGTTAAAGTAATAACTTTGTTTTGTGGATGGGAATTATTAGTGCCTGTTGAATGAGAGATACCTGAGGAACGGTAGGAGACCACAGTTAAAGAGTGTCAAAAACAATTTGCCTAGAAATTAGTTAAGAGAAAGTAACAAGGAAATAGAGGGCAAGACCAGATTGGCCTCTGTATTTCGCCACCGAGGAGATCAAATATGCATGCTGTGAGTTGCAACCTCACAGGCATGGGAGGTGGGAGTATAAGCCATACTGGACCTCTGTTATTCCCTGTTTCTAGCACTCATTTGTTGTCTTTTCCCTTTCGGGATACCAGCAAGACCGTGTCACAAATGCTACAGAAAGCATCACATGGAAAGAAACCAAAGTTCCTCTTTTATTACATACACATATGTCAACAGCCACTGTTAGAACCCATCCAAATTAAGAACCTGTAAGCAAAACGGAGTAAATTATTAGATTACAAGAAACTTAAGAAAAAGTGGTAATAGATTTAGAACTGAATGTCCAAAAGGAGAGAGATGGATTTGTTTTATAGTTATTCTTGAAGATACAGTTCAAGATTTGGTAAAAGAACAAGTAGTAAATGAAAAGGTAAAACCAGCACAGCAATTTAACTCTGTATTGACCCCAAATTATCTATTGAGTTGTATTACAAGACTCCAAGCAGTTATAGAAATGGTAGCAAATAAGGTTGCCCAGGTATTCGAGTTAATATCAAGTCAACTAAGCCAAACAAAAACTGTTAGGTATCAGAATAGGTTGACTTTAGACTATTTATTAGCCAGAGAAGGGGGTGTTTGTGGAAAGTTCAATATATCAGATTGTTGAAAATTGATGACCACAGAAAAGTCATTCTAGCAAAAGCAAAAGAAATCAAAGAAGAAAAATATATATGCATATAATAACCCAAGTACCAGTCAAAAAAAATTAGAAAACAATGTTAAAATCTAGCTGGTGGGGTAATGTATTAAAAGAAATTAAGATCTTTCATTTTGTGTTACAACTGTTTTTATATTTCTTCCTCGTGTAATCCCCTGTTTTAGTTTGCCAGCATAGTCCAGAAGATGCAAGTAGACAAAGAATATTGCTCAAGCCAAATGATTTACAAAGAATAAGAGTGGGGATTGTGAAAAATGCATGTATTTTATGATTGGCTTTTCGCAAATATTGAAATGAATATTATATGTGTTGTGTTAAAAAGTAATGCTGTATTAATTCTCTTAAGTACTGTGTTAAATATAGTTTAGGTTATAAAAATTGTTAAAATAGAAACTATGCTATGTAAGATGCTTTGTTTAAAAGAAAGGACTTGCAGTGAGATAGCAGCCACAGGACACCTAAATCTTTCAGAGAAAATAATTTATTGCCTTCTTATCAGAAGAAACTAACTCCTTCCCGCCTGGAAGGCGCTGTTAGGATTCGGAGGAAGAAGTTGACGATGACCAGACAAATCCTGTATTTGAATGGAATTTATGCATCATGTATGAAGTGTATGAATATGCAACAGGCTATTGTTTTTAAGGGGTTAATCCTTTGTTAACGGGTGTCCTTTTTTCCCGGGCTCGTGCTGCCTGGAAAAAGGTACCCGGACGTCCGTAAGTCTTTGTCTTTATTGTCTCATATTGTCTTAACTCAATTTGTCCAAATTATTATTACTCTAATTGTATTACTATTTTTATAACCATTTTTATTACTATTAAACTTTTAAAAATTTTGAAAACAAGTGATTGGCGTTTTTCACACAGGCATGCCGGTCGCCCCCCGCAACCGGGGCGATGCGTCAGCTTGGCGCCCAGCCGTGGGACAGCGAGAGCACAGACCCACAGAAAGAACTGTCTCCAGGGTGCGTGGATGCCCCTGCAAAGTGAAGTTCGTGGACCATCAAGCGCTACCGGCAAATTCGCGCACTTTTTCGTTGCTGCGGCTCCCAGCGGGCGGGAAAGTTAACCCCCTCCGTTCCAGACGTGAGAGGAGCTTTCTCCTGGATTAAGGACCACCTCCGAGATTTTCGTTTCCAAGAATCTTCGGTTTTGTGAGCATTCCAGTGGCCGGGATGGACCCGATTGGAGTACCCTGAGGTTGGGTGGGGGTGACTCCCGGGGATTAGGGGAGGCGTAGTGCACAACATTCAAACACACCTCCCCCCCCCCGCCGATTCTTTGGTGTTTTTCCTTTAGTAATCATTTTACCTCGGAGAGTGGGTGGAAAAAAAACCCTAGCAAATAGCCCCTATCACCATGGGTGCAAGACTGTCTGCTAGGGAAAAGGAAGTTTATGACCAAGTTGTGGATTCCCTGGTGGGAGGAGGGTTTTGTTTATCTAAGGGTAAAGTTAAGAGATTTGTTAAGTAGATTTTCTTTCATTTTCCAGGTACTACCCTTGATGAGGTAAAAACATTAGGATTTTGGGATAGGATCAGAGTTAAACTTGGAGATGGTGAATCAAAAAGTGATTTTTATCCTCTCTTTGTAAAGTTGAAAAACTATCACATTGGTGTTTTGCGGAGATAGAAGAAAAACTCCACAACTCCTGTGAAAGTTGTGAAGCCGGTATGTTTATTACAGCGCTGGACGCATGTGGGAATCATTCCCCTAAAATGACATGCGTACCTCTGTGAACTCCAGACTTCTTTTTATCCCCCTTACAAATGCATATGCATACAATTTCACAATAGGCTCATACATATTCATTTTACAAGTTTCGCAGTGACTTTTGCTGTTAGATTCTTCTTTATCAGAAGGAATTTCTTGTGTCCTTGTTCTGTTCTGCAGCGTCTCTGTTTTTCTTTTCGCTGTCTTCTTTATCTTCTTGTCTTTTACTGAAGCAGCTTTTCCCTTTGGCCTTGGCTTTACACAGAAAGGCACTTTTCACCCTTTTTTACTCTGGGGGTTTTTACTATGCCTCATTGGAAATCAAAAAGAAAGTAAAAGAAAATCCAAATAAATCTTCCTCAGTTCCTCCTGAGACCCCTGCTCCAGTCCCCCTTCTTCCTAACCCCCAGCATCCCGAACCAGTGAGCTGAGGGGAGCAAACCACCTGCAGCAGGTGCACAGCCGTCCCCACATTGTGTGTCTCCCTAGCTCCCCACATCTCCCCTGGTACCCCTGTCCCTAAACTCTCATTTGTGCTCTGGCTTCTCCTCTTCCCATCCTCAAATTACCCTGGCTTTGCCCCCTGTATTTCCCTTTAATGATGTGTTTCTAGATTTTGTAGGCAAAGTCAGAGAGGTTGGGAAATGGAAAACTCCTAGATCAAAAGCCCAAGATGACATCATGATTACCATCATAACCGAAGGTGCGAATGAAGACTGCCAGACAGTCATTCCCAGCCTTCCTTTATTGCCATCACCATTGTTAAATTTAAGTATAAAATAAAGTCACAGAAAAGCAAGACTTCTCCAAGTAGAAGCACCAAAGAAAGTTGCCACAGCAGTACCAGACGCTCAACTACCTTCTACCTCACTGCAAGTGTCAAGAATACATTGCTGCTTTCACTGTAAGCGGAAGGGACATTTTGTAAGAGGCTGTCCCTATCTGGAGAAGTCCCCCCCGGTTCCACCAAAAGGGGGAGAAGAAAGACAACATGAAGATGAACAAGACCGACGGAACATCACCCCGTCACCATTGGAGGACCCAGCCGATGTGGCTGTAGCCTCCAGCCAAAAGAAGAAAAAGAAACTCCCATATTTCTTTTATTTGTTTTCTGGTGAAAGTTATTGTTAAGTTTCCCTAATGTGTTTTCCTTCTTTTATGTTCAAGGTGCAACTGGTCTAGCTAGCCAGACAGCCCCTTCCAAGGTTTCCACTCCCCTCCTGCATAAAAGCTGCAGTTTTCCTCTTTTTCCCACTCTCTGCCACTGCCCCCCCTTCAAGCCCCAGCGGGGCGCGGGTGCCGTGGCTACCGCGCTCTGCAGCTCCTGCCGCCCCGCGGCACCGGCGCCCCGCGACACCGCTTCCCCCCCCCCGCCGCCACCTGCGCAGACACGGCTTCAGCCGAGAGAGAGAGACCAAGCGGCGCTGCCCCGGCACCGTTTCTGCGGGGGAAAGAAATAAAGCAGTTCGGACAAGCAAGCAGAGAATCCTTCCTTTTTTCCTTTACCTTGATCCTTCGGCGTAAGGTCGACACTTAACGGCCACCTCTGGCGATTTAGGGACCCCAGCCAGTGGCCGTAACACGACTCTGCCTGCTGGTGGCTAAGGCAGGGCGTGGCCTCTCCTGGCGGGCATGCTGGTCGCCTCCTGTGACCGGGGCAATGCGTCACACCAGGAAGTAAAAATCAAAATAATTTATACAAACTATTTACATAAACCGGCCTATTAAATACATAGTCAACTAATGCAGTCATTAAGGTAGTGCAATCTTATGTAATACTTGTTGCTGCCCCTTCGAGGGTCTCTGGTGGTGTCTTGGCCATTTGGGAAGGTGTCCCTCAGTTTTAAGCAAAGTTCAGCTCAGGACGCACAGAACACACAATTGTGTGCCGAATAAAGATGTCATCTGCAGCTCCTGAGTCACATCTTAACTGCCAAGCAGGACCTAAAATACCAAAGCTTTCCATAAGAATTAAGCAACACCTGCTTTACACACCTGATAACATCTATTTGCTGACCCTGCGCCTCGGTCGCGGGAGGAGGGGGTAACGCTGGTCGCCAGCGAGCTCTGACCCCCTTTCCCCTCGGCGCTCATCATGAGTGGCCGCTCCCCGCCTCAGCCACCAGCAGGCAGAGGGTAGCGGTTCGGCCACAAGCTGAGGTCCTGTACTGACAGAAGTGGCCGATAAGTGTGGACCCACGTCGACAGATTGAGGCAAAGGAAAGAAGGAAGGACCCCCTTGCTTGCATCTCCGAACTGTCTTTATTCCTCCCCGTGAAGGGAGCGATGCCACCGCGTAGCAGCTCAAAGGGGAAGCAGAGGCAAAAGGGCGCAAAACAGAGAAAAACAGCAACTTTAAAGAGGGGCTGTCCCCTGTGAGGAGACAGCCTAACAACAAATCAAGGGCTAGATAGGAGGAGTATGGAGCATATACGTAAACATAAAACCAATAGGGAAGGAGAAGGGAAGAGTGCATACGAATGAGTGAAGGGAAATATCATAACTGACAACAAAGCTTCTAGATAAATGGGTGTAGCAAATAATGACAGACAAGCTGCAGGGGCAGGGTTTGGAGGATGGACAGGGAAGGATCTGGAAATACCAGGACTGACATGGGGAAAGGCAGGAAAACCAGTGGTAAATAACTTTAGGGAGAGACTATTAGGAAAACTGAACAGAGGTGAATAGAAACAAACCATTACAACATTTTAAACAATTTCTTAAACAAATAAACTTCAAAACCCCACTGCCAAAATTTGCGTTTAAAAGAGGGGTTAAAGGTGAGAATTATGCCATCAGCTTCCAACTGCAACAGCGATCAAAAAAAAGGGACAAGGAATTCTGCTTAAAGACATCAATACTGGCTGAGTTGAGCATGCATATGGGGATTAAGTTCAGGAAATGCATATTTGTGCTTAAGTAGTTTTTCTTGATGCTAACAAAAAGTTTTGTAGCTGAGACTTCTTAGGCAATAATTTTTGAAGCCCTTGTGCTGTACTCATTTTTTCTTGATGAAGCTACTTAGTTTTGGTGCTCCTGCATCAAGGCTGCAGGATACCCCTCAAACAGATCAAAGATCAAATCTCCCATTGTTTCCTGAAGGCCAAAGTGTTTGTAAACTCACTCATTTTCTGCTCATTCATATACTACTCTTAACAGCCTCCAGTGCCAATTCTGACATTGCTCATGGTGTGTTATGAGAACTTTGTCCTTTATATGTGTTCATCTATCACACAGAGGAGCATTCTTGCTAAAATGTGTCTAAACATTCTGAAGCAATCATTTTACACATGGCAGGTCTATTAATAAACTAGCAGAATGAGGTGGAATTGAGAAATTTAAGAATTATAAGGAAACAGTGGGGAAATTACTTCTTTAAAATATTCCACTGCTCAGGAAAAATCCAACTTTTGATCATTCTTTGTCCAGTGAAATCCATTTCATAACAAGCTGGACAAACTTCTGTTTGCATGTTGTGGCTGTCTATTCCAAATGGCTTTCAGATATCAGTTTTACTGGGAGTGGGAGCCATCTAATATTTCAGTGGAGAGAAAGAGAGAAAAAGCATCAACAGAATCCAGGGAATCAGAGAATCAAATAGTATTCATAGTAGAGTCTATATTTTCTGTATGGTTTGATAGGCAACACAAGCTGTACAAAAACATTATTCCATTGGTAACCAGCTTTTGTCCAGTGAGTTCTTTTAAGCTCTAAACATGCAAAGAGTGTGTTTATTGTTTACATCTTAATAAATAAGTGCTTGAACAGGTCCAATGAGAGATAAATTGTCCTGCAAGACAGGTAAAAGTGAAGGAACATAGAGTGATTTCTGATGAAGAATAACAACTTGCAGGACTTTGTGCTGTGCATTAGTCGCATGCTTGCATTTTTCCCTGGTATTATACTTCATCAAAATGCTCTCACAGTGTTTCTCATTGACTAACTCAGGTATACTTTCTGAGTTAATTTCTGAGTTCATTCATGCCTGTGAAAAGGACAGTAGAACAGAAGAGCATTTTACTTACTTGATAAGGATGATAGAACACAACAGCACAGCTTTGGAGAAATAAAGCATGTAACTTAGGCAAACAGAAGTCATGCAAAACACAAGTAGGATGCCTGCTCAGCTCTGTAAGGCTGACAAAGTAGAAGTTATGCAAAACAACGGTATTGTGTGCACTCAAAAGCAGGGGTCTAGGAACTGCCACCTTAAAAGGACACTGGGTGCTGAAGACAGACCCCAAAGAACCATATAAGGACTTCCAATAAGGGGTGTGACTATGTCAAATAAAGTCAAGGAAGTGGGGATAGTTAATGAGTATGCAACCCGTGTGTATGATTGTGGAAGTTTGCAGGGGTCCCAGGACGAGGGAAGAGACGAGAATCTTGACTCCATGTTTCAGAAGACTGATTTATTATTTTATGATATATTTTATATTAAAATGATATATTAAAACTATACTAAAAAAATAAAAGAAAGGATTTCATCAGAAGGCTAGCAAGAGAATGGAATAACAAAAGCTCGTGACTCTCAGAGAGTCCAAGCCAGCTTACTGTGATTGGCCATTAATTAGAAACAACCAACATGGACCAATCAAAGATGCACCTGTTGCATTCCACAGCAGCAGATAGTTATCATTTACATTTTGTTTCTGAGGCCTCTCAGCTTCTCAGGAGAAAAAATCCTAACAAAAGGATTTTTCATAAAATGTGTCTGTGACATATGATAAAATCTCTATTCACCCAACACTCAAAGCTCTCAAATGGAGGAAGGATCCCCCAAGTGCTCAGCGCTGCAATAAAGAATGCCTGATTGCTAATACTCAAAACTGTGTTAGAAAGTTTCTATCTGGTTTATTTCAGTATCATCTGTATCTCAGCAATTGACCACCGGTGTCCTTTTGCTCAAGAGAGAGTATATAGAAGGTACACACCACAGGGTACCCTGTGGTTTTACCTGTAGGACCAGAGAGATTACATGAGGAAGTGGGATGGAAAACTGTCTTGGTTTGAAAGACAAGTGTCTGCTAAAGAAGGTGGGAACCTCTCTTGGAATGGAAAATATGACCTCCTCCCTCTTATTATAACTTTGAAATTATGGGGCTTTCAGGCAAAGATATGGGAAAAGGGATAACAGTTCTTTACTAGTATGTATATATATAACAAGGTAAACAACAACAATGACAGCAACAACAAACAAAAAAAACCCAGAAACCTGATAACAGCCTCCTCTCAGCTGTCAAGCACTTTCCCCTTTGGTCTAGTTATGGTCACAGCTGGCAGGGGTGGTGTTGGCTCCCGGCAGGGCAGGGCAGGTGCAATGATTCCCCTGCGACTGTAGGGGTGCGCTGTGGTGAGAGGTCAGCCACACCTCTCCACGTGGTAATGGCGGGAAAGCTGGCAAGAGAGATAGAAAAGGCGCTTCCATTACAAACCCACAGGGGCAGCTGATCTCAGTGCCCCTCTGGATAGTAAAATGGACTGTAGCAGGAACCTTGGAGCAGTGGTTGGAACAGCAGAGGTGGACATACCCAAGGTGACAAACATGATGTAGCAGAAACTCTGCAGCTGTAGCTAAAGCCGCGGGGTGTCCTGGCAGGCATGGGGTGTTATAGTGCAGCAAAAAAGCCCGAAGCAGCGGCAAAAAACAGCACAGCTGTGTGCAGCAGCCATGTTTCTGCAAGCAGCTGCTACACACAGCCATGAGATGTGCCCTCAGGGAAGGAGGAGGGGTTCGGGGTCCCAGGTTTTCCCCTGAGGCACCTGAGTCGATGGTGTGAAAAACGCCAATCACTTGTTTTTAAATTTTTAAAAGTTTAATAGTAATAAAATGGTTATAAAAATAGTAATATAATTAGAGTAATAAAAAATTGGACAATTACGGTTAGGACAATACGAGACAATAAAAACAAAGAGTTATGGGCAGTCCAGGTACCTTTTTCTGGGCAAAATAAGCCCAAAAAAGGACCCCCATTAACAGAGGATTAACCCTTAAAAGCAATAGCCTGTTGCATATTCATATATCTCATACATGATGCATAAATTCCATTCAAACAAAGGATTTTGTCTGGTCAGTGTCAACTTCTTCCTCTGAATCCTGATGGCATCTTCATGGCTGAGCGAGGCAGGAAGAAGTTCGTTTCTTCTGATAGAGGAGCAATAAATTCTTTTTCTCTGAAAGATTTAGGTGTCCTGTGGCTGCTATCTCGGTGCAAGTACCTTATTCGTCTCTTTAGAAAAAGTATCTTACATAGCATAGTTTCTATTTTAACATTATGTTATAACCTAAAACACCCTACTTAAGAAAATTAATACAGCATAACTTTCTAACATAACACGTATAATATTCATTCATTTTAATATTTGCGAAAAGCCAGTCATAAAATACACATTTTTTTTCACAATGGTGACGGTCCTTTCCACTACAATCACATTAATAAGGTCCCAGTTCAATGGCTGCCCTTACAAGCAAAGGCTCACTTACAGTAAGGCAAAAGTAGTACAGGGGCTGGACTCCGTGGTGGCAGTGAATTCTCCCTGCGGTAGTAGCAACTCGACCATTCCCCTCTGATACAAGACCAAGAGAGGAGCTGAGCCCAGCCCCTCACCCCCCAGCCAAAATCTCATGGTGTCCCTGCCCTTCCCAAGAGAAACCCCCCCCAGCTAAGAGAGTAGCCAGCACCCTTTTCCCCACCTTGGCCACTTCTTTTGTCTCTTAGGTACAGGACTTTATCATCTCTTTGGCAACAAAGGAGACAAAATTTCCTGAGAGAAAGGAAAAAAAAAAAGGAGAAATCCTAACCTCCAACAAAACCCTACCTTGATCCTAGAGACACAGGTGCAGAAATTGCAGGGTAAAAGTCATAAATGGGGCATCTTCCAGGAAAGTTTCTGCTCCAGTCTCCAGTGGACAGCTTCCCAGGCAGAATGGAAGAGCCAATTATGCTACTGACTCCAAGGAAAGAAGTTCTAGTCCATTTCTTCAGGAAGTAAGTGAGGAATCTTGTGATCAGTATTCACAGGGGCCCTGCCTCCAGCCAGATGGAGGAGAGGGATAACTAGGTTTACTGGACTGTGTGGATCCAATGGCCCAGCACAGCAGCCCCACAGGAGTACAAGGCTTTAGTAGACACTGGTGCACAGTGTACCCTAATGCCATCAAGCTATGCAGGGGCAGAATCCATCTGTATTTCTGGAGTGACCAGGGGATCCTATCAGTTGACTATACTGGAGGCTGATCTTAGCCTGACTCGTAATGAGTGGCAAAAGCACCCCACTGTGACTGGCCCAGAGACTCTGTGCATCCTTGGCATAGACTATCTCGGGAGAGGGTATTTCAAGGATCCAAAAGGGCACCAGTGGACTTTTGGTATAGCTGCCCAGAAAAAGGTGGAAATTAAGCGGCTGCCTACCTTGCTCGGTTTCTCAGTGGACCCTTCTGCTGTGGGGTTGCTGAAGGTTGAAGAACAGCAGGTACCAAATGCTACTGATAGGAAAGATATGTGCTAATGTTTTTGAATTAATTTGGTGGGTGAAAGTATGGGTGTTAACATCTGTGAAATGTGTCTTAATGGCAGTGAGAAATTAAGCCCCCTCTTCAGTTGAATTTTTAAAAAAAATTCATAAAGGACAATAGGGGATAAAATCAATAAAGCAAAACTAACAGTGCTGCGTGCGTAGCCATAGCCAGAGGTACACCGGCTAACCATAGCAACTCTTCATAAATACCCTTTCTATTGCATTGGTCAAATACATAAATGATTATACATATTCAAACATTTCTTTGAACTCAATTACATGTTCCAGGAACTTTTTAGAATGGTCCCTCCTCTGATCCACCTTCTTAGAGCATGTGCAGTAATCTTGTATGTCGTTTTGAAGGTCATGTGTCACCTCCTCACAACGGCCCCCTGTTCCATGGTTTCAGCAGGTGACAGTTGTTGATAGTCAGTGTCAGCAGCAGGGGTCCTCATCACACCCGTTCCTCAAATGATCTGACCATGCAGATGGTTTAGTTATTTCAGTTTTTGCAAATTAACCACAAGTACTCTAAATCAACATCAGCTACTTCACAAATATGTCTGAGTTATTTTAATTATTGCCAGTTAGCTACAAAAATAAAAGCATTAGTTATCATTTCACAACTCTAGCTACTTCTGCGAAAGTTAACATTGTATTAAAATGCACAACACTTAGCATCCGCTTTAATATTTGCGAATGCCAAAACTATAACATGAAGTTATCACAATGTTTCTACATACTTTGGGCAGCAAGTTTGTTGCAGAGCCCAGACAGGTTGGCTCCTGAGATAGACAAAGGTCTGCACAAGCCTAAACTTCTGAACTTTGGGGTAAAATGACAGATTCAAGGGGGCATATGGAGTAGGCAGAAGGCTGTAACTTCCTAGTACCTCAGCCAATGGGGAAAGGAAGAAGGCAACATGCGGCCTGGAGTTTAGGATAAAAGGGAGGCTGCAGTCTCTGAAACTCAGAGAGAAAAGCCCACGGGTGTGTGCCCCAGTGCCCTGGGGTGACTTCATGATGTAGGGATCCTGATCATCTACCTTTTTGCTCAGAAATGGGTCTTCTAGCTTTAAGCTAGGCCCAGAGAGAGAGAGAGTAGGGGCTAATGGTGGAATTTTTTTGCTCTGTATTCAAAACACAGAGATGAGAGCTCAGCTCTCTCTGAGCTGGTGGCAGTGCTCTCTGAGTTCTCAGCTTTTGCAGAGAGAGAGAGAGAGGGCATTTTTCTTTGCTTTTTTCACTGTTTTTTCTGGTTAGCTATGGCAAGAAAGGTTTTCCCTGGATTGTGCCTTCTTTTTCTGGGACTGTTCAGCTTCTAGACGGTCCAGGACATCAGGAGAATCACCTGGGGGCCCCCAATCTGCATGCCAGGCCTGGCACGCTGGGCCTGAGCCACAGAGAGACTGAGACACTGAGCCACATCCACAGAAGGACTCTTTCTGAATTTGCCATCTCTTCAGAACAGCGAGAGGATTTATTGTTTAATATTACTCATTTTTCCATGCTTGTGAGTAGTTTGCTTGTTAAATAAACAGTTTTTTTCACTTTTTTGAAGGAGATTTTATCCCGAACTGGTAGGGGGAGGGGCCGCTGAAATCTGCTTTTCTAGAAGAGAGCCCTTCAGAGGTTTCCTCCAAAATTTGCCCTAAACCAGGACACATGGTGACTTCTCTTCCTTTATTTGAATAAAGTTATAAGACACCTCTGTCTCCTTTTTAGACATAAACCTCTGGTGTTTGTGGATTTTCCTGACAATTGGGGGCTCGGTCCCATATCCTTCTACTGTCTAGGTCCGGCTTGCAGCAAGAGGAGCAAGAGGTGTGCCTCACCCAGATTTGGTGATCAGCTCCCTTCAGCACTGGCTGGCACCAGACTATTGATTGGGTACCCGAGACTGTCCAGGAGACAGATGAGAGGTGGACCACAGACGTCTGTGAAGAGTCTATAGGAAAGAGTCCACTGGACATGGATGCCCAGAGGGGGCAGTAAGGGAAAGTCAGGAAGGGTCTTGGCAAATCTCACTGGTAAGTACAACTTCAGGGAGTAAAACATGGCAGGATGCCCAGGGTGGGCAACAAAAGAGAGTCAAAAAAAGGGTCTCGACTATATGGATGACAGTCCCAAAATACCTCCGAAGGGTCCTTTAGGAGAATGTTGAGATGGTTTGCACATTCTCCCAGAGGTAGTTACAAGGACATGGACATCCAGAGTGGGCAATATGGTTGTGAAAAACGCCATTCATTTTTCTTAAAATTTTAGAAGTTTAATAGTAATGAATATAGTAATGAAAATAGTAATAAAAATTGGGACAATAAAAGACAATAAAAAGCAAAGAATTACGGACGTCCAGGTGCCTGGCACTGCCTCAAAGCACACCTTGCTAACAAAGGATTACCCCTTAAAAGCAATAGCCTATTGCATATTCATATATCATATACATGATTCAAACATTCCTTTCACACTAGGGTGTTTCTGCTTAATTTTAGCTTCCCCCCCTCATCTTGTAAATCAGTCTTCTTGGTTCCTCAAAGTCTGAGCTTTCCCAAAAAGGAAGCAATAATTCTTCTCTTGGGATCTTGTTGTCTGTTGCTGTTATCTCTATCCAGATAGGATAATGTGAAGAATTTCTTGATTATATTTTCCATTCCTTGAGCTAGTTACAAAAAGTATCTTACATCACATAGTTTCTAATTTAATATTATGCTATAGTCTAAAAACTATATTTACCACACTACTTAAAAGAGATTAATACAGCATAACTTTCCAACATAACAGATATAGGATTCATTTTAATATTTGGAAAGAGCCAATCATATAATATGCATTTTTCACAATGGTGTATGCCCAGAGACGGCAATATGGGGAACATGGACACTCAGAGGGGGCAATAAGAGGCACTGAGAAAGGGTCTTGGCAACCCATTCCCAGAGAGGGCAATATGGTGTTGTTTGGGAAAGGATTGGTAGAAGGGGAGTGTGGAGAAATATGGTTAAAGGAAATAGCAGCAGGAGGCTATGTGATAAGGAAAGATTGGGAAGGTCTCTGCCTTATCTTCAAAATCTGCAGTCTAATACAGGGCCAGCTGCAAGTCTTTTGTATTTCTGGCTTCCAGGATAGGGAAAAAAAGGGAAGTATTGTTCCTACACCCCTTATTTGGGGTTAAAATTAACATAACTCTTTCAACCTCATTTTCTGCTGCATCTTTAGCTTCTTGGTCTGCCAAATTATTTCCTCTTATTTCTGGGGTCTTTCCCTTTTGATGTCTCTTAATATGTACTATAGCTATCTCTTTCAGGTAATTTTAATGCCTCTGTAGCCTCTAAAATGAGTCCTTCATGTACTAATCCCTTTCCTCTTAAATTAAGTAATTCCCTTTCTTCCCAAATTTTTTTAAAGGTATGTACTACTCCAAAGGCACACCTTGAACCAGTATTTACATAGATCCTTTCTTGTGTGCTAAATATTCTAGTGCTCTTTTTAGAGCATATAATTCACAAGTTTGAGCTTACCAGTTTAAGGTTAATTTCCCTTTTTTTCAATAGTTTGTATATTTTTCCCATCAACCACTGCATACCCTGTCTTTTCTCCTTGTACCAGGATTTGTATCCCTGTTAGCTAACATAACTCCCAAAGAGCTATGTTGGAGTATTTCTGCTGGTACCCTTTTATTCCCCTTTTTTCCTGTACCTAACTTACTGGTTTTCTGTTCCATTTTTCAAGATCTTATCTATTCGTCCTCTGCCTCCGTTTCCCGCTGTCTCTAGCAATCTGAATACCACCTTCCAACTACGCACACAAAAAAACCCTTTTTCTCACAATACAATTCAATACAATACACCTCCCTCCAAGTAGATATAGTGAAGCTTGAAGTAAACAATCTACATTACATACTTTCATTCATCTACATTTACTCACTTTTATTTCTCACTCATTCTCACATATTCATTCGCATCCTCAGGCCTGTTCATTCATACTTCTCGACTTCTGCTTAGCCGAGTTTTTGGTCCTTGGTGCCTCCCTCACATGGACTACGTAAGGTACTTTTGCTCGACACCCCAGAACTTTAAGTACTGACACCCCTAAGTTTCCCTACTGACCTAGGTTCAGCAGTCCCATTAATTTCCCTTTTCTTTTATTGGACAGAGGAAGGAAACATTAGCAAACCTCTTAGACTCACATGAAGCGGACTGCTGTTGCCAGAGAATCACTGGTCCGTGTGAGTCCCCCACCCTGACCCCTTCCACCTCCCCTAAGGTTTGGCTATCCCTCTTCCCTAGAGATAGCCTCAGAGTCAGGGGTTCGGACCTCTGCACCTTGCCTGAGCTGGACTTCTCACCCCCCATACCCTGAGGAATAGGCCACATGACTACTCCTCGCAGTCGCAGTGCTAAAAAGGTCCTATGATACTGCAGCCCCCCCTCGCCTTGGGGTTGTCCACTGGGCTTCAGTATTGCTGGGCCTCTGGGAAGGGCCCTGAATCTGGTTGCCTCTGGTGCCAGTTCATCTGTGAGGCTGTCTGTGTGTCACTCACTCTCTCTCTCCACAGTCCCCACATGCCTGGGGAACAATGGCCTGTTTGCGGGTCACATACACCTTTTGCCACAGCTCCCCACCCGCCCGGGAAGCTGAAGCTGATTTTGTGTGTGACTCACTCTCACACACAACAAGACAACAATAAGGTACCCTTTACTTTCAAATCACTCGATACAATTTCAAATGTTACTGGCCAGCCCGGGATGTTCTTGGGATCCCTCAATCCAGCTATGTTGTCCAACCCTGGATGTTCTTGGGCATTTTTATCCCTCAACCCAGCTGTGTTGTCCAACTCCGGATGCTCTTGGGCATATCCTCAATCCGGCAGAATTTTGCTTAACCCTGGATGCTCTTGGGCATTTTATCCCTCAACCCGGCAGAATTTTTAGGGGCCCCTCCCTTTTGTCCCATTTCCTAGTGGATTGTGCTAGGAAACTCCTCTGCTCCTGTCCTCCGAGGGGTTCAACCCCTCCCTGGGACCCAGTCCCAGTTACCCCGGAAGATTCTCTCCTTTTATCTCTTGCTTTGTCTCTTTACTGGCCATTTTTCTCACCAAAAGATGGAAACGCAGCATGGGAGACTCCTCACTCATGTAACAGGTCTGGGATAACCAGCTGCCTCTCATTCACATATACATTCATCCCCCCCCCCCCCCCGTACCTGCCCCCCCGAAAGTACTTACCAATCCTTTTTTCCTTTCTGGGTCTTTGTGCACACTGCTAGTCTTAGGGGGCCAATTACTGTGGTTTTAGGGAGCCTTTTCCCTTTTCTTTGTTTTGTTGTCTGTTTTTGACCACTGGTTGGAACCTGCGTCTGCCGGCCATGCCAGAAGAAACAGAGCGAGGATGCCAAACCTGGCAAGGCGCTCCTCCCTCACTTGGAATCTTCTGAGGCCCTGGCAGCGAGGTGTTAATTCCCATGTTTCGGCACCAAATTGTGTAAAACACCAATCACTTGTTTTAAAATTTTAGAAGTTTAATAGTTATAAAAATAGTAATAAAAATTAGAGCAATAAGAATTTGGATAATCAGAGTTAGGACAATAAAGGACAATAAAAGCAAAGAATTACAGACATCCGGGTGTTCTGCTCTGTCCCAGAACACGTTTTGCTAACAAAGGAAAAACACTTAAAAGCAATGGCCTGTTGCATATTCATGTATCTCATACATGATGCAAACATTCCTTTCAAACTAGGGATTTTTCTGTTTATTGTCAAATTCCCCCCCTTCATCTCGTTGGCTCCTTGGAGTCTGGAAGGAGGTGGAACTAGTCTGAGTTTTCCCGGTAAGGAGGCAATAATTCTTCTCTTGGGGATTTTGGTGTATTGTTGCTGTTATCTCTGTGCAAAGAATTTCTTGATTATCTTATCCATTCCTTGAGCTAGTTAGAAAAAGTATCTTACATCACACGGTTTCTATTTTAATATTCTGTTATAGCCTATAACTATATTTAACACACTACTTAAAAAGGATTAATACAGTACTACAAAATAACTTTCCAACATAACACATATAGTATTCAATTTAATATTTGTGACGAGACAAGCATATAATATGCATTTTTCAAGAAGGGGAATAATTGAATATTCCTTAGGTTTTGGATTTTATTCTTGCCAAAGTTAATGACAAAAGCCATATCCATGGCATCTTACTTTCTGTCACCAGCTTCAAAAGATGTTTCTTTATATTTACATTCATCCTTTCTATTTGACCTGAATTCTTCGAGTGCCAGGGGATATGGAGGTCCCACTGAATTCTCAGAGCAGTCATAATCCCTTGAAGGATCCCCTTGTAAAATGAGTTCCCCCTGTCCAAGTCCACTGCCTTCACAATCCCACTGTGAAAAATGCATATTATATAATTGGCTCTTCACAAATATTAAAATGAATCCTATATGTTATGGTGGAAAGGCATGTTGTATTAATCTTTTTTAAGTAGTGTGGTAAATATAGATTTTAGGCTATAGCATAATATTAAAATAGAATTGAAGATACTTTTTGTAACTAGCTCAAGGAATGGATAAGATAATCAAGAAATTCTTTGCATAGAGATAACAGCAACAAGACACCAAGAAATCAAGAGAAGAATTATTGCCTCCTTATCGGGGAAAACCCAGACTTTGTGGGGACCGAGACGATTGATTTACAAGATGGGGGAGGGAGCAGAAATTAAGCAGAAGACACCCTTTGTATGAAAAGAATGTTTGCATCATGTATGAGATACATGAATATGCAACAGGCTATTACTTTTAAGGGTGAATCCTTTGTTAGCGAAGTGTGTTCTGTGGCAGAGCATAACACCCAGACATCCGTAATTCTTTGCTTTTTATTGTCTTTTATTGTCCTAACTTTGATTGTCCAAATTCTTATTGCCTGAAATAAACTCGGGGAAGGAGAATTTTCTCCTCTTAATGCCTTTATTAAAAAGTGATCAGCTCAGGATGAGAAAGCCAGACGGGTCTGCAGTCTCCGTCTTCTTTCCCAGCGTGGCTCAGAGGAGGAGGATCTGGGCAGCTTTGTCCACTAGGGACAGAGCTGGGGGTTCCAATCCTCGTGACAGCGTCGGGCAAGACCCCAGTGTTTCTCTTCGCTTTTCCCTACTTCCCGGCTCTGGGTCACCGCTCCAGAGCACTTCTGCAGTCAGGGCGAGGGGCACCAAGGTCTCTTAACATCTCTGCAGGCTCAGCACTCTGTTCCTCACTTTCAGGAATCACTGTAATTTCTTAATTTTACAATTGGCTCGTCATTTTGGGGTTTTTATGATATATTGGATGTCCCATAATACACTGGTTACAAAATTTACATATTCTAATGCCCCCCTCCTCTCTATGTTTTCTCTGCCTGGTAAGAAGAAAGACAGTTTCGCCCCGGGCCAGGTTCCATCAACACAAAGAAGGGCCTTCAGCCCAGCCCCGGCCAGGGTCCTCAGTGATACAAAGAAGAACCATTAACTCTAACGACTTGTAATTAACATAACAAGTAACACTGCCGCAGCAACCTGGGTTTACAGATTTTGTAACTTCGTTTTTTTTTCTACAGAAATAGAATTTAACAAAAATCTTGTTCATAACATTGCCCTAATTTTTATTACTATTTTATTACTATTAAACATCTAAAATTTTAACACAAGTGATTGGCGTTTTTCACACCACATTCAGAAATCTTTTATTAACTGATCAAATAGTTGCTGAAGCGACTAGGAACTCCTCTGGCCACCCTGCCAGCTGGTATACCACTACCAGAAGATATCTAAACCGTCTTGCTGAGGGGATCTCAGCAAGATATACCCGATATCCCTGGAAAGGATGTGTAGCCTGAGGCCTTTATCCTACCTTGCAATCTCCTTTGTAGACTGGCTATTAACTTTAGCCAGGCGCCTCTCAATAGCTCCTTTTGCTAAAACAAAAAGACCCAAGGCAGTACATCTAGAAGAACATCTCTGCCAATCCTCAAGTGTCCCAATGACTCCCCCCTATGGAGCTGTCCCAATATTTGCAGACTTAAAGCTCCTGGCATCCACTGTTTACTGTCCTTTGCAACTCAATTCTCACCTCTTTCTTCTGCCCCACCACTTTTAATTATCTCCAGCTCCTCTGGTGAAAAACACAGCACCACCACCACCACCACTTCCCCCTCCTCCTGGCAACAGCTGTCACAGAAAGCAAAGGGAGGATCCTAGAGACCTCTGGCAGAAGTGCTGCTTTCTGAACATCTCCATTGGCCAGCTGATTACCTATTGTCTCTTCTGAGCATTCTGCCTGACGTCCCTTAACAGCTCTTATTTCTACCTCTTTTAGTAAATTCATCACCTCCAACAAGTGAGTAATTGAGCTCTATTGAGCAAACGTTTTTCCCTGCACTTTAACAAACCTCTCACCTCCCAGCTCTCAAAACTCACATACCAACCCACATGCATACTTGGAATCTGTAAATATTCACTATCTTTCTGTGATACACTTTGCAGGCTTTTATTTAAGGCATACGATTCTGTGGTTTGTTCTGACCATGTGCATGGTCGCCTCCCCCCTTCTTGCAATTCCCTTCCCTTTACAATTGATGCAAAGGAGTTAGGAGTTGAAGAATGATTGATTAGGGGCAGTTGGCTAAACAATGTATATCGCTTGCTTAACATTTATTGTGCTTGCAAAAGCAGGATGACAGGATGTAAGGCTATTGTTCAAAGGAAGGAACCATGACCTGGTTCGACTCTTCGGACCCCAAACTGGCCAAAACCAGCCTTAAGGCTTGGACTGAGACCAAGAGACCAGGGACCAGGCACAAGGAGGCAAGGTGAAAAGTTCAACCCTGAGGAAGACTTATTTACTTCATCTTACATGACCACCACATGACCACCAGGGAGCACTGCACAAGTGCAAGGCATATGGAAATTACTTTTTGACTCATTAAAATATGAAGCGAGGCTAGGCGGGGCTAGGTAGCTAGGTAATGAATATGTATGAAACTTAATGAATATGTAGTACTTTAGAGAATAAATAGAGGCATAAGTATTGTTGACAGTGTGCATGATTTTGGAGAAGCTATCCCCTCATGTTTCTCAGGGCTGAATAATACATACCTACTTTACAACTTTTGTGAGTTGTGGAGTCTTTCTGCACATCACTATAGTATATCTGATAACTCGTTTTCCTCCTGTGATAAATGCATATTATAGTTTTGGCTTTCACAAATATTAAAGTGGATGCTATGTGCTGTGCATTATAATATAATGTTAACTTTTGCAGAAGTAGCTATAGTTGCAAAATAATACCTAATGATTTTATTTTTGTGACTGACAATAATTTAAATAACTCAGACACGTTTGTGAAGTAGCTGATGTTGATTTAGAGTACTTGTGGTTAACTTGCAATGAATGAAACAGCTAAACTGTCTGCATGGTCGGATACATTTGTGGAATTGGGCGTGATGGAGGGCCCCTGCTGCTGACACTTCGACTATCAACAACTGTCACCTGCTGAAACTATGGAACAGGGGGCCATTGTGAGGTGACACATCACCCTCAAAACCACATCCAAGATTACTGCACATGCTGTAAAAAGGCAGATCAGAGGAGAGGCCATGCTAAAAAGTTCCTGGAACATGTAATTGAATTCAAAGAAATGTTTGAATATGTATAATCATTTATGTATTTGACCAATGCAATAGAAAGTGTATGTAAGAAGAGTTGCTATTGTTAACCAGTGTGCCTCTGGCTGCGTCTACACACCCAGCACTGCTAGTTTTGCTTTATTGTTTTTATCCCCTATTGTCCTTTATTAAATTTTTTAAATAATTCAACTGAGGAGTGGAGTTCATTCTCAAACTCCTACTATCCTTGAAGATCCATTAATGAACACCTTTTCTGCATTTGGCAGAGGGGTCCTGTAAATCTTTCCTTGCTTGAGTCTGGAGATCCATTACCTGGATACAGTCATGAGCCTCCTTTAAGGCTCTTTTCTTGGGACCAGTTAAACAGGAGGCTGGGTTCTCAATTCTAAATCATCCTGTTCCATTTCACACTGTAACAACCTAGTGCTGGTAGTCCACCTAGAACTTCATGCCAGACTAACAATCCTGCCATCAGTTATCATCAAAGTGAAAGAAATGACGGACTTGTCTTTACAAACAAACTGTGGGTCTGCTGATAAATAAAATTGGATACTGAGAAAAAAAAGAAACAATAAGAAGAACACTCAATTCCATAGGAATTCCACTGAGTGACACAAGGAAAAGACAGAGGGGTGGATATACATTAGAAGGGGTCTCAGGTATTAGGCGTTTTGGGAAGTCTGTACCTTTCATGTACCTCAGCCAATAGAGGAAGAGAGAGGGACATGTGGTTGGGAAATTAGGATAAAAAGGAGGCTGCATCCCCTAAAAATTTGAGAGACCCCAGGGCAAATGCCCCATGGCCTCTCCTTTTATTTGAATAAAGTTACAGGAGCCCGTTGTCTCCTTTTTGGACATAAACATCTGGTGTTTGTAGATTAATTTTCCTGACACCTAGGGGGCTCTCGTCTGGGATATTTCTACCGTCCGGGGGCGGTGGGCAGCAAGCGGTGCTAAAGGTGCGCCTCATCCAGTTTGGGGGATCAGCTCCACTTGGTGGCAGCTGGCACCAGGCAATTGATTGGGTTCCCGAGACTGTCCAGGAGACAGACAAGGGGCAGACCAGGAGGTCTGTGAAGAGCCTGCAGGGAAAGACCGCTGCAAATCTCACCGGTGAGTAAAGTGGAATCTTTGGGGAGTAAACCTGGGAGGGCACCCATGAAGAGTAGCACAGGTAAAACAGGGCATCCATGGAGGGTTGCAAAGGTAAAGCCCCGGCGAAAGGGATAACAATCCCAAAATATCTCCGAAGAATCCTGTGGAAGAATGTGGAGTTGGTTTACACATTCTCCTAGAGGTAATTAAGGATATAGATGCCCAAAGAGGGCAATAAGGGAAAGTCAAGAAGGGGTCTCAACAATCCATGCCCGGGGGAGCAAAAACTCTTGACAACAGGAGATGGATAAATAGTGGTGCTATGTTGAGAAAAGATTAGGTGAAGGGAAATGTAGAGCGATATGGTTGAGGCAAGAAGTGGCAGGACTGGGCACAGAAGTGAGGGACCAGGAGCACGGGCTGGGGGCCTATGGGGGCTGTGGGGCAGCTGGGGCTCAGCGCCTGACCCCGCCACCCCTGGGCAGGGTCTGCAGCAGCAAGAATTGAGTGGCAAGAAGGTTGTTGGCCAATTGGAGTTAAACACGATGACTTTGAAAACTGTATAAAAGTGGGCTGTAACATTAAAGTGGGGCTTTTGCCACTGAAACTTTGAAGTGTTATGCCTGTCTTTGCATGATCGTGTAGTGACAGACTCTGGTATATGGTGTGTGATTAAGAGAGTGAGCACAAAGGAGAAGAACTATCTGGGAAATGCAGATTGTACATGGAAGGATTAAGATTTTCTTTTAAGGATTTTGCTTGGTTCACTGGAAAAATGAATGGTTTTGAGCTGTGAGAAAATGAGTCCCTACAGGCAGTAGCACGGATGGGAGCTAGAGGAAGAAGAGAAGCCCTTGGATGAACTGGTTAGAAAGATACAGCAAGTGTATGTAACAATGGATGAGGAAAAGGTGAAAGCAAAGACAAAGAGTGTTTGGGGCCCCAGAGGGATAAACCTCAGGACCCAAAGGGTCCCCCAGGATAGAAGGGACAGAATCGGCCACAAGGAAGTGGCAGATGCATTCCCCTCCTTATTGGAATAATATCCCAATATTACCGGGTGGAACGTGCCTGGGCTCGTCTGACCCTTGCTGCTTGACCAAAGGCGGCAGCTGTGGTGTTTCACCTCAGAGACACCTTTGGCTAGCTGTATGTTGCAGCTGGCACTTGGAACAAATCCAGACACACAGGAACTCAGGTTTTACCTCTGATGGAATGGCTTTAGCGAGGTGAAGATGAATAGGAGATGGATTCTGCAGAGGGTTTAATCCAGAGTTTTATTCCAGGGTCACAGATCTCTGAATCTTGGTAACAGCTCCACAGAATCCCGACCGCATGGTCTCAGTGTCCTTTTAAGCCCGGGGGAGGGGGAGGGAAGGGATCGGTGTGCCACCAACCAGGTAGGAGGGGGGAAGGCTCAGGGGACAAATGACACCTAGATGGGCCAATTGTCCCCAGGGCTGAGAGGCATCTTTTGAACTTCACCTATCAGACGATGGCCTTGCTGGCCTACTGAGATTGACAGACAGCTCTCAGCAGGAGGCAGGGAGAGGGGAAGGGAGAAGGTATTGCCACACCTGGGAGGACTGGGATAGGTGAAGCAGGATATTGCAACACACTGCAACATCTCCCCCTAGTTTTGTTTAAAAAAGAAGAGGACTGGGTTTATGGTGCAGAATGCTTGCCAAACCATGGTTGGTAAATTGGTTCCTCCTCTGCAGGAGGGTCAGTGTTTTCCACTGAGGCTTCCATGTCATCCATTGGAGCACTAAGGGCTTCCAAATGATAAATTTCAGGAGGGGGAGATGAGCTTGAAATTAACTTGAGAACCATGCGTTTGATTAGTCCAAAAACAATGCTAACAACTACAACAAAAATAACTAAAAGAAACAATACTAAAAACACAGTTTTCAGAATAGATCCCAACCAGCCCGAGAGTCCCCAGCCCTTGAACAGTCCACTCAGCTAGTCGTCAGTTTCTCTCTTGATTTCCAAGGGCTTTTGCCAAGGTAGTCCATATGTGCTTTGGGCTGAGGGACTATCCAGGAGATCGCTGGTGGGATGATCACGAGTAGGAAGAGGAGCAGGCTCGGTCTCATGGCGTCTCGAGACTACACACGAACAGAGGGATCTAAACTGGTACAAGGAACTTAAGACAAACATATTTTACAAACTATTCCAGATAGGAGGCTTAAATGGAATTTCCTCCAGAGAACGCGTGCGGCGTTTCCTTCTCCAGGCAGCATTAGCAACCTGGGGCGCTTCTGTAGATTTCTCTGAGACCTTGGGAACATAGGGCCTTACCCATTTGGAAGGAACCCACTTCAAACCAGAGGGGGTGGACACACAGGCATATCCAGGTGCCCAAGTAACCAATTTGTAAGGCCCCACTGTCTTCCAAGTCTCAGGGTCCTTTACTAAAACCGGAGGCTTTTCTTTCATCAACCTATGACTGCTCCCCCCAAAGTGGCGTAGGATGGGCGGATTCAGGCTGTCAAAGGAACAATTCAGAAAATTGATTGTGAACAACGCCCTGGACAACCGGATGTGGGGAGGTTCCACCTTCAGAACCTGTTGTTGCTGGTCCAGGACTCTTTTGATATCATGGTGAGTCCTTTCTACTATGGCTTGGCCTGTAGGGGAGTAGGGGATGCCAGTTTTGTGCTCTACTCCACATTGCTGCAGGAAGCTCCCGAACTCCTTGGATTTGTAGGCAGGCCCATTATCAGTTTTTAACTCCTTGGGGATGCCCATGAAAGAAAAAGCCCGTAAGAGGTGCTTAATGACATCGATAGATGATTCTCCTGTGTGGGCAGAAGCATAGACCGCTCCAGAAAAGGTATCTACACTAACGTGAACGTATTTCTGCCGTCCAAATGACTGTATGTGTGTAACATCTGTTTGCCACAGTTCACAACTGTTCAACCCCCTTGGGTTTGCTCCCATACTCACTGTAGGGAGTGCATGTTGTTGGCAATTTGGGCATGTGGCCACAATCGCTTTGGCCTGTTCTCGAGTGATGTGAAACTGACGAACTAGGCCAGGTGCATTTTGGTGGAAAAGCTGGTGGCTGATTTTTACCTGTTCAAAAACATTTGGGAGAGTGGCCATCACTGCAGGTGCAGCAAGAGCATCTGCCTTTCTGTTGCCTTCAGTGATAAACCCTGGCAAGTCAGTGTGTGACCTGACGTGCATCACATAAAATGGTTGCTCTTGGTGGGTGACTAACTTTACAAGTTTTGAGAGCAATTCGAAAAGTGTGATGTTAGACACTTCTTGCAGTATTGCTTGATCTGCCCTGGATACTACTCCTGCCACATATGCAGAATCTGTAATCAGATTGAATGGTTCTGAGAACCTTTCAAAAGCCCTAACAACTGCAGCCAATTCAGCAACCTGAGGTGAACCTTCCACCTCAGCAATGTCCGTCTCCCACTGCTGGGTTTGAGGATCCTTCCAAGTCATAACGGACTTGTGTGACCTCCCGGAAGCATCTGTAAAGACAGTCAGAGCCTTTTTTAAAGGTCTCCTACTCTGAGCACTTCTCAATTTCAGAGTAAATTGAACATCTTGTTCGAACGTTTTGTGGGCAGGCCGCTGGACAGAAATTTGTCCTGAGTAGGAATCCAGAGCAAACAGCAACACTTCATTTTCTTGAAGCAATTGTTCCAATATTTGCATAGTATTTTGGCCCGATTTAAACTCAATTGGAATGTGAATGCACTCAAAGTCACATCCTGCTAGCTCCCTGATCGGGGTCCTTGCTTTCTGGATCAGTTCTGCTACCAGCTCTTGAGGCTTTGTCATTCTCTTGGACCTTTTGTGACTGAGGAAAACCCATTCTATGATCAAGAGAGGGTCCCTCTGGTCCTGGCCCTTTTTGGGTGTATCCTTTGCTTTAGGTGTTTGTTTTTCCTCCCACTGGAAAATGATTCCATGGAGGTGTGGCAACTTACCTAAGATGATAAATTTCAATGGCAGGTCAGGCCAACATCGGTTGGCCTGTCTTGTGGACATTGCCATCTGAACCTTTTCTAGAGCTTTCCGTTCCTCTGGGGTAATAGACCTAGGAGCACCCGGGCCCTCTCCCCCTTTCAATAAATTGAAAAGAGGGGCAAGGTCCTCGTTAGTCAGACCGAGCCATGGCCTTACCCAATTTAAAGACCCACACAACTTGTGGACATCCGCAAGGGTCTTGATCTTTGGGTTGATTTCTAGTTTTTGAGGAACAATGGTCCTATTTCCAATTTCTAAGCCCAAATATTTCCAAGGTGGCATCTTTTGAATTTTCTTTTCCCGGAGCTCGAACCCTGCAACAATCAATGCATCGATCGTTAGGTCAAGCGCATGTGTGAGTAAATCATAATTGGGGGCACACACAAGGATGTCATCCATATAATGATAGATGATGGCCTATTCTGCGGCTGCACGCACTGGGGAAAGCAGGGAAGAGACATACCACTGGCAGAACGCTGGCGAGACCTTCAGGCCCTGAGGAAGAACTTTCCAATGGTACCTTTTCATAGGGGCTTCCATGTTCATGGTGGGGACCGAGAATGCAAAACGCGGTGCATCGTCAGGGTGTAGGGGAATTTGGAAAAAACAATCTTTTATATCAATAACAGCTAATTTCCAATCCTGGGGAAGCATCGTTGGGGATGGTATACCAGGTTGGGGAGAGCCCATATCTTCAATGATATTATTAATTTGTCGGAGGTCGTGAAGGAGCCGCCATCTCTTTTTGTCAGCCTTCTGGATGACAAACACTGGAGAGTTCCACGGGGACGTGGTCTCTACAATGTGACCTTTTTTCAGTTGCTCTTCCACTAGCTCCTCGAGCGCCTTTATTTTTTGTTTACTGAGCGGCCACTGTTTCACCTCAACTGGTTTGTCTGTTTTCCACTTCAGTTTTTGGGTGGGGCGCTGTTCAATGACCGCTGTACAAAAATGCTGTGGAGAGTCTGGAGTATCAATTGTGACACCCCACTGGGCCATTAAATCTCTCCCTAACAAGGGTTCCGAATAATCTAACACAAATGGATGGATATTTGCCAATTGTCCGTTTGGTCCTTCGATTTGGATGATGCTTTTGGATTGTCTCACCAATTGCAGGCCTCCTACACCTTGAACGTGACCGGCAATGTTTTGCAAAGGCCAATGTGCTGGCCAGTCTTGTACTGGGATCACTGTGCAGTCTGCACCCATGTCTACAATCATCTCAATGCGTTTTGACTCCCCACCCCCACTGACATTGCACCATAATTTGGGTTTGTCTTTCCCAATAACTTGGACCCGGGCGACTGTGGGCCCTTGTATTTCAGTGCCTTCAGGTAAAAACGGCACAGGGATAGCTTGTGCAACGATTTGTCCTTTGGGAAGAAACAGGGGTGGGTGGAAACAGTGCAGCCCGAGAACGAATTGCTCAGGATCTGATGTTGTCATTCCTGGAGCAATTTCAATCTCATGTGGTGTGTGTTTGGTGTCCCCAATGATGATGTACTTACAACGAATTCAGTGCCAAGTACCCTTCTGTTCTGGGTTGACGGAGACAAAATGCCAGTCAGTGTCTTTCAGGTGGAGTGATTCTGTCAGCTGCAACCTGTAAGGATCATTGACAGAAGACATGGTTAACATAGGTTCACCTAAATCATAGCAAGGGTTATTTTGTTTAACTTTCAACAGTGGACCAGCAGACGTGGTCTCTGAAGCATCTGCTTCACTTACAGAAATATTAATATTACTGCGCGCTTGTTTTATTTTGCTTCCTTTATTCCCTTGGCCTGCTCTTTTTGTGTCCGCACCCCTGGCAGGCCGGCGCTCCCCATTTAGTTTTTTTGTTGTTGTTGACCCCCAGGGAGTGCTTGCAGTTCTCCTCCCCTGCCATTTCTAAATTCATCAAATTGCTTTTTCAGGGGGCACTGGCTACTCCAATGCCCAAGGTTATTGCAAAGCAGGCATGGCTTTGTGGGGTCAACCATTGCTGGTCTTCGCTGCTGCCCAAGGTGCTGCTGTGCTGAGTGAATGGGTGCAGGGCTGGCAACGGCGACACGCTGAGGGAGTCTTGGCAGCAGCCTTGGTCTGGTGTCTTCAGCAACACTCATCAGAGACACTTTCCTGTTGCAAACTAGAAGCATATCTTTTAGTGTAGGGGGGGTTCTAGTGGAAGACTCAAAATTGCTGCTCGACACTGTTCATTTGCATTTATAATGCCATTTCCTCTAAAACCTCTTCCCTTGCATTCTCTTTTTTAACTTGTATTTCAATAGCTCTAGTTAACCTTTCTACAAATTTCAGAAAAGGTTCAGATGGCAGCTGCTTGATCTTACTATAGGGCTCAAATGGGCCCTCAGGTTGAAGGGAAAAGAAGGCCTTTTCAGCTGCTTCTTTGGCTTTCTCGAGGGTTTCTACAGGAATTGCAGTAGCTTGGCTTGAGGGTGAAGACCATTGGCCTTCACCGGAGAGATGCTCTGTGGGGAATGTTTCGTGACAGAGGTCACGTTGACCTGTTCCAGGTGGTTGAAAAGTTTGGAAAATAACGAGCTCAGCTAACGAGCTAAGATTGTAGCAAGGCCGTTGTGTCCTTGAGAGAGATATGGTGGCTAAAAACAGCCTGAGAAAAAGAAAGTTTAATTTTTGAAGGAATGTAAGCACGGGGTGGACCTGACATGTAGGAAATAACCAATAGATGGCTTAAGTTGCAGAATATGAATTAGCTTATTAATTACTGTATAAATGTCTGATGCTCTAATCAATAAACGAAGCTCGCTGTTCCCTCATATTGAGAGACGAGTTCTCCCTCGCCGAAGACAACAAATGGCTACCCGAACAGGGACCCTAAAGAGGGCTGGACCCTCAAGAGGGCCAGGACCCTCAAGAGGGCTGAACCCCATAGGGGGTGATAGTGGGAGCCATGGTCCGGCGTAGTCTGTGTCGGTCTCGAAGCAGCCCGGGAGGCGAAAGAGCTGGTTCCGCCCCAAGCGACCCTACAGAGGGGTCTTGGTGGTTTCGAGCGACCCTACAGAGGGAACTCAGCTGGTTCCGCACCCTGAGTGACCCTATAGAGGAGTCTCTGCCGACAAACACTGCCGACGTCTTGTAAGGGCTGCAACAGCGCGCTGGCGATTAGATTAAGGTATGGATAGACAAGCAGCGTATTATCTTTTTAAATGCTTTTTATAAAAGCGAGGATTAAAGAGTATGGACCTGGGAAAAGAGCTCCCGGGATTGTTAGCGTATGGTGTGGAAAAAGGGGTGTTTTGCGGACCCTAATCAGGTCTTTGAGGAGGCAGAATAGCGTAGATTTAGAGATAAGTTGCGCGAAGCTGTGTTAGGTAATTGTAAAACTGCTCCGCCGCACAGTTAGGAATGCCTGTTTCCAGCGGGGAGGTGGGGCCCCTAGATGTAGTTCTTCCTATCCCCTTTCTTCAGCTATTAACATGGTATTTTGCCGGCGGGTTCAAACTCAGCGGCGACTGCTTTGCTCGCTCCCCCCCCGCGCGCCTCCACTCGCGGTGTCGGCTTCCCCAGCGGCGGCTCCGCTGCTGCCTCTGCTCGCCCCCCCGCCAAGCGGGGGATTGCCCCTCCCCTTCAGTTTTGGCTTACAGAGACGGGGGGAAAGGACACCGGCAATGTTTATTGACAGAGTGGCGAGTGCTATTTAAACAGCAGGGGTCCCTGAATATATGCATGGAGCATTGTTAAAACAATGTGCCCTGCAGAACTGCAATTCCACTACTAGAAGTATTTTTGTTACTTAAACTGTTGAAGAAGCTAGAACGAACAGCACAGATACCAGTGGGGCCACAAGCGGTGAAAGAGTTAGGGAATAGTTTAAGGGAACAAGCACAGGCAGCGCAGAGTCAGGTGTTAGCTGCCCTTGCGCCCTTACAAACGTCGTTAAATCGGCCAAAAAGACAAAGACCTTCACGACTCCGTTGTCACCGCTGTGGAATCGCTGGGCATATGCGGAAGGACTGTACAAAGAGAGCTGTGTGGTGCCGACGCTGCAGGTCTGACACACACAGTGATTCAGCCTGCTTCTCGAGAAACGGGAAAGTGACCACGCCGCAGAATCCCCGCACTCCGACACAAGTGGCGGACCAGAAACTGAGTGTCTTCTCAGCACAAACACCTCCTCGCTCCACCCTGCAACCAGCGAGAGTCTCGGCTTGGACCTGGCAACCTCAATAGACTGTACCTTGATAGACTGTAGGCCACAACGTATCCCCACAGAGATTAAAGGACCTGTTACGCCAGGTGGACAACCTGTGAGAGCATTAATAATGGGGCGTTCTTCTGCTAGCATGCTGGGACTTACAGTACTTGTTGGACTAATTGATGCTGACTACACCGGAGAAATACAAATAAGGGTACAAACGCTATTTTCACCACTGTTTATTCCAGCTGGATCCCGGATCGCTCAGCTAATCCCACTGCCTCAACTCACCAAAGGAGTTTTGCCACTTAACGAAAAACAGCGTGGTGAGGGTGGTTTTGGTTCCACAGGGACAATGGCATTATTAACAGTGGATTTAAAGCATCGTCCGAAAAAACACATTGATGTTCAGTATCAGAGTCAAACCCTTACCCTGGTTGCACTCCTAGACACAGGTGCAGACGTTAGCATCATAGGGACGCAGAAATGGCCACCCCAGTGGCCCACGCATGCTACAACTGCTACAGTCGCAGGAGAGGGAGGACTTAGGCTTGCACGAAAATCCCCTCTGCTGAAAATTATCATAGAGGGAAAGACTGTTACTTGTACAGTTTCTGTAATACCACTCCCTGAGGGTGTCCACGCCTTGTTGGGTCGTGATGTTTTGGCACAATCGGGAATGGTCCTTACTACAGACCTCCCTTTATAGGGACGGCCATTGCATGGACTTTCCCGATCCCACTCCGATGGAAAACAGAAGACCCGGTGTGGGTAAAGCAGTGACTTTAAAAAGGGAAAGTCTCCTTGAGGCACACGAACTGATACAGGAGCAGTTTAATCAAGGACATCTCCGACTGTCCGTTAGTCCTTGGAATACTTCTATTTTTGTGATTAAAAAGAAGTCTGGTAAATATCAGATGCATAGTATGGGAGCTCTGCAGCCCGGACTGCCTAATCCTGCAATGCTCCCTGAAGGATGGTCACTTCTTATTATTGATTTAAAGGACTGCTTTTTCACTATTGCCTTGCATGAGGCCGACAAGCAGCGTTTTGCTTTTACCCTACCTGCATTGAATCGACAAGGGCCTGCACAAAGATATGAATGGACAGTACTCCCTGCAGACCCTTGAGCTGTTGGCAGTAGGATGGGCCCTGTCGCATTGGTTGCACAAACCCTTGAACATTGTCACAGACTCACTATATGTGGCCGGGGTAGCAAATCGCATTAAGGATGCAAGTATTAGGAATGTGACCAATAAATGGTTAGGAGAGCTCCTGATGCAGCTCCTTCAGGCACACGACAACGGACTGCCAGCTATGCCGTCTTGCACATCCGCAGTCATCAGTGGGACCAAGGACTTGGAGAGGGCAATGCTAGGGCAGATCGTCTAGTGACTGTTACGAGAGAAGCCCCATTGTCTCCTCATTGCCGAGTTAGAGAGGCTCATGCGATATTTCACCAGAATGCTTGAGGTCTCCACCAAGCATATGGACTTTCCTTGGAAGAAGCTAGAGCTATTGTGAAAGCCTGTCCCACATGCAGCCATCACAATCAGGGTTCAGGGCTTGGGGCAGGAGTAAATCCAAGAGGGTTGCAAGCCAATGAAGTGTGGCAAATGGATGTCACACGTGTCTGCATTAGGACGGTTAAAAAATTTGCATGTTACCATCGACACTTATAGCCACATGATTTGGACTACCCCTCAGCCTGGTGAAAAGGCAAGGGACCTAAAAAGACATCTCACGAGTTGCTTTGCAATTATGGGTGTGTCTCATTGTATTAAGACTGACAATGGGCCAGCTTACAAAAGCCATACAGTTGTACAATTCATGCAAACATGGGACGTAAAACACATAATGGGCATAGCTCATTCCCCTACAGGTCAGGCAATAGTGGAGTGAGCTAATGAGACTGTAAAGAGGTATCTTGAGTAATTCCAGAGCATAGAGGACCCACGCAAAAGGGTTAACAAGAGTCTGTTTGTAATTCATCATTTGTGTGTATTTGGTGACCACCAAGATCCCCCTGTAATTAGGCATTATGTTGGCCATACCGAAAAGCAGAAACAGCCCACCATGTGAGTCTTTTTCAGAGACCCCAAGACAGGACAGTGGAATGGGCCTGCAGAAGTGATTTTTGTGGGCAGGGGTTATCTCTGTGTGCTTACACCAACAGGCAACATCTGGGTCCCGAGCCGGTGGACCAAACCTGCAGTCGGCCACCCTAAATAAGTTGGGGTGCTGGCTTGCGAAGCAAACTAATGCTACTTCTAGAGCGCTTTCTAGCCTTTTGCTTGACATAGATTCTATTTGCCATGCAATGCTTCAAAATAGAGCTGCAATTGATTTTCTTTTACTTGCTCAAGGCCATGGCTTTGAGGAATTTGAAGGCATGTGCTGTATGAACCTTTCTGACCATTCACAGTCAATTCACTCACAGCTCTCTAAATTGCAGAGGCCGACTGGGAACTTACAGATAGAATCGGGTTTTGGCTTTGATGGGTGGCTAAAATCTTTAGGTCTGGGATCATGGTTACGTTCTATTGTTAAGACTGGCATTATAGTAGGTATTATAGTTTTGTTAATAGTACTAGTTCTGCCTTGTTTTTGCATGTGCTTACAAATATGATACAAAAGAGGATATCTGCTACCTTTAATCAAACATTGCTTGTGCAAAAAGAAAACAGGGGAATTGTGGGGAATGTTTAGTGACAGAGGTCACGTTGACCTGTTCCAGGTGGTTGAAAAGTTTGGAAAATAACGAGCTCAGCTAACGAGCTAAGATTGTAGCAAGGCCGTTGTGTCCTTGAGAGAGATGTAGTGGCTAAAAACAGCCTGAGAAAAAGAAAGTTTAATTTTGAAGGAATGTAAGCATGGGGTGGACCTGACATGTAGGAAATAACCAATAGATGGCTTAAGTTACAGAATATGCATTAGCTTAATAATTACTGTATTAATGTCTGATGCTCTAATCAATAAACGAAGCTGGCTGTTCCCTCATATTGAGAGCCAAGTTCTCCCTCGCCGAAGACAACAATGCTCAATGGTAATTGGCATGCCATTGGTATCTTTCGCTGTGTTTGGATCAGCATGTAAGCCTGGGAGAGCTTCTTTTAGCAGCTGTTTCCATGCTAATTCCCATAATTTGAATTCTGTAGAGGTCATGAGGCATGAGAAAAGCTGTTTTAAATCATGTGGGACTACTACAGTCGTACTCAGTTCAGAATTTAAAAGGCCACGGAAGTATGGGCTGTGTGGGCCATACTCCTTATGGGATTTACAGACCTCTTTAATCAATTGTCGTCCAAAAGAGCTCCAATTAGCAGTTGGGGCTGCTCCCCCTTGTGCTGCAGGCTGATACGTAACAGGAGCAAATGACAAAGTGGGACCCTGTATTGGGTCTGCAGTTCCCTGCCCTGTATCCTTTGAATTGGCACAGATACAGCAGTGGGGATATGCAGTGGGCGTGCCCCCACCGTGGGAACCAGGAGAGGGGGTGGGGATACCATGGGAACAGGGGGCCGAGACAGGGGGCTGGCAGGGGGAGGAGACGCCTGGTGACATCACGTCAGCAGACGCCCCTTGGGAGGAGTAGAGGGGCAGAGCTGAGGGGACAGCTGGTAAGGGTGGGGGAGGGAAGGAGTCACGAGGAACAGGAGGGGAGGGGGATGGGGAAGGAATTTTGGGATGCTTAGAGGAATCATGGGAAGAAGCAGACCAGGTATGGGAAGGTGCCACGTGGCATCCTCCATCTTGTGGACCCCCTAGGGACTGGGGGCCATTTTGGGCATCACTGCTCTCTGAAAAGCTAACACGTGCTCTGGGTTTCAGAGCAGGGGAGGCAGGGTTTTGGGAAACTTCACCTATCAGACGATGGCCTTGCTGGCCTACTGAGATTGACGGACAGCTCTCAGCAGGAGGCAGGGAGAGGGGAAGGGAGAAGGTATTGCCACACCTGGGAGGACTGGGATAGGTGAAGCAGGATATTGCAACACACTGCAACACCTCCTCAGCAGGGGAGTATTGTAAATCAAAGGTGACTCTGACATAGGGGAGAGAGAATGATGCATCTGTCTCCATTGATATCAGAAGGCTAATTAATTACTTTATTATACTATACCATGTACATTTCATCTAAACTGAATCTGCCATGCACTCACTCTTGCTCACACCTGATCACACTGCACTGAATCTCGTGACTGTCACCCAACAGTCCACACACACACACACACACACACACACACACGCACACACTCTTGGCCCTGATAGGCCAAGGAAACAAAACATCCTCACTTTGGATGAACAATCTCCATATGTGACAGTGTTCACAGGGGTTTTCAGGTGAGGGAAGACACGAGAATGTTGACTCCATGTTCAGAAGGCTTGATTTATTATTTTATGATATATATTACTTTATAACTACACTAAAAAGAATAGAAGGAAAAGTTTCATCTCAGAAGGCTAGCTAAGCTAAGAATAGAATAGAAAAGAATGATAACAAAAGGAGCTGTCTCGGACTCTGTCTGAGATAGCTCAGCCTTGATTGGCCATTAATTATAAACATCCAAGATGGACCAATCAAAAATCCACCTGATGCATTCCACAGCAGCAGATAACCATTGTTTACATTTTGTTTCTGAGGCCTCAGCTTCTCAGAAGGAAAAAAATCCTAAGAAAGGATTTTTAGTGAAAAGATGTCTGCGACATCCATATTTCATTCTGCTTTGGCACAACACAGGCACAGCAAGTGATAAGAATTGTGTTTTCCCTTTCTCTGAGGTTCAGAGAATGTGAATCTCAGAAATCCTTGGGAAGAATTGTGCCTTGCTTTTCTCTGTGAAGAGAAATGTGGCAACAGGGGAGAGCCAACCCAAACAGCAGTTGGGAAGGAATCGGTGTGCTATCTGCAAGGCAGAGGGACACTGGAAGCAGGACTGTCTGCACAGACAACTTGACCCTCAGGAGGAGGAAGTCCAGAGGATAATGGAGATGGACTCTTAGGGGTGTCAGGGGCTCCCATTATACCAGCGACCCACCACACTGGAGCCCTTGCTACCTTTTAAGGTAGGTCTGGATTGAGAGGAGGTGTGTTTCCTGATAGACACAGGGGCCTCTCGATCCACTTTGCATTTTATCTCTAGGGGGGAAAAATTATCAAAAAGATCATTGATTATTCAAGGGGTGAGTGGAAAGGATGAGTGGGTGCATTTTATTCAACTGCTGTTAGTAGATGTGGAGGATAGGTTTCAAATGCATGAATTCCTCTTTGTTCCTACTTGTGATCATAATTTGCTGGGAAGGGATTTGATGGCTGAAGTGGGAATGCAAATTAGTATTATGAAAAATTATACAGAAGCTAACACTGTGGCAACTTTGAGTAAAATGTCTGAGAAGGCTTATGCTGAAATAAACCCAGAAGTGTGGGCAGCTTCAGGGAAGATGGTAAAACAACAATTGACATGGACAGTCCTCCCACAAGGATATACAGTCACTGGTTTTGTTTGGGCAAGCCTTGCAGAAAATATTGAGAGTTTACTCCACCCTCAGGAGTCAGGTTGTTGCAGTATGTGGATGATTTGCTTTTATCAGGGGAACAGGAAAAGGTGGTTGAAGAAGCTACTGTGAAACTGCTTAATTTTCTTACTAAATAGGGACTTAAAGTGTCTGAAAAGAAGGTGCAGTTGGTAGAGAAAAAGGTTAAATATTTGGGAGACATTTTGACTGGAGGGTTAAGGTGTATTGATCCAGAAAGAATACAAGGAATTTTTCAAGTACCATTACCCCAAATAAAGAAGGAGTTTTAGGGTTGATGGGGTACTGCAGAGCATGGATTGAAGATTTTCTGTTTTGACCAGACCTTTATATGACTTTTTAACCCAAGACTGTCCTAATGTTGTGATAGGGACACCAGAAAGAGAGCAAAAGCTTTAGAAATTTAAAATAAAAATTGATTAATGACCCAGTCTTAGCTCTCAGAAAAGGAATTTGAGTTATATGTGGATGTTAAACAGGGCCATGCTAAAGGAATTTTGGTACAAGAACACAGGGGAACACAGCACCCTGTTGCTTATTTTTCTAAGCTGTTAGACCCAGTGGCCAGAGGCTGGCCTCACTGTCTGCAGAATTGTGCAGCCACAGCCTTGATGGTAACTGAGGCCCAAAAACTGAATGTAGGAAGATATCTGATTGTTAGTGTCAAATCAGGTTAAAGCTTTGTGAACCGAAAGAACCTCTAAGTGGAGGACCAGCACTCGCTTATTACAGTATGAATCTTGCTTAATGGAACAGGAGGATTTAGAATTGAAAAGTGGGAAGGGTTTAACCCGGCCCCTGTGAACGGCCCTGAAGAGGGGGGTCGGGAAGAATCCCATGACTGCATTCAAGTGATAGATCTCCAGACCCGGGCTAGGGAAGATTTACCAGACACTCCCTGGCCTGAGGGAGAAAATGCGTTTATTGATGGGTCTTCAAGGGTGGTAGAAGGGAAGAGATTCACAGGATATGCTATTGCTAATGGAAGGGAGTTAAAGGAAGGGGGGAGGTTGCCGCCCACATGGCCAGCTCAGACAGCAGAGCTGTATGTGCTTGTAAGGGCCTGTGAGTTATATCGGGACAAGATAGTGTTATAGATGAGTAATGAGATGGTTGGCTCTCACAATTAAGGGGTGAATATTATGCATATGTTAAGAGAGGTTTTGTAGATGTATAGTTATGTTACTGTAACATGTCCTCCCCTTGCATTGTTATCACGGGATGGCCTTGGTAGTTGGGGCATTTGGGGAGGATCGGCTTGTTACTATGGTGTCCTGGTTTAGGGCAAATTTGGGAGAAAGCCTCCAAAAGGGGCCCCTCCAGAAAGCCAACTCACGCGTCCCCTCCCCCCACCTGGTTCAGGAAAAATTTCCTCATAGACAAGTGGAAAGAACCTGTTTATTTAACAGGCAAAGCACTCCCCAGCACAAAAAAAATGAACAATAGCGGATGACAAAACCCATTTGCTGCCCTGAAGACATGACAAATTCAGAGAGTGTCTCCGGTGGGTGGTCACTCTGTTATCAGTCCCTCTGGCACTGGGAAAGGCTGCAGAGTAGACCCTGGCAGGCTACAAAGTACAAGCTCTCAGTGTTTTCCCAGGTCCCAGTCTGGAGCGGGTTCAAATGGTTCCAAGAAAAGGGAAAGAAAAACAGTCCAGGGAAAGCTTGGACTGCCTCAGCTAGCTAAACTAACTAACTAACTAAAAAGCAAAAGGAGCGCAGTGTTCTGTCCTGTCCATGCCCAGACAAAAACAGGGTTCCAGCAGACTGTGGAGGAGTGAGTCTAGTTTTTGATAACAAAACTCTTTGCTTCTTCTTCTCCCCGCCTTTGCTCTCAGCCAGTCTTGAAGGCACAGAATATAATATCCAGCATAAACAGAACACACAATTGGGGATACAAGCATCATAACATCACCCTAGGACATATGATAACCCCTGACCTTCAATCAAGATGCAAGAAAGTAATCTCCACCACTAGATGGCAAAGAAGGAGTCGACTGACAAGACTTTAGGAAGGGCTAGAGGTATAAAAGGCACAGCATCCATTTTGAAGAGAAGCACATGGCTAATAGTCACAGGGGCTCCCAGTGCTGTAATTTTTCCTTATTTAGTCCTTTTGCAGTATTTTTGTTAAGGTTTATTAAACCTTCGAAATTTTAAAAGTGAGCATAGTTTCTCACAATAGTGAATATTTTAACTGATTCTAAATATGCATATGGGGTGATACATGCCTTTGGAAAATTATAAGAAGAAAGAGGCTTATTAACCTGCAGGGGGAAAAGGTTAACACATGAGAGCCTAATTTCTCGCCTATTGTAGGTGGTGAATTTTCCAAATGGGTGCCAATAATCCATGTTAGGGGAGACCAGGCAGGCTGCTCAGAAGTGGCAATAGGTAACCGACTGGCTGGTGAAGAAACTTGAAAAGCCGCATTGATGCCAAAAATCTCTAAGATCCTCCCCTTGCTCCCATGTTGCAGTGTGATGCAATTTCCTGTTTTGGCTATCCCAGTCCTTTCCCAGGTGTGGCAATACCTTCTCCCTTCTTTTGGCTATCCCAGTCCTTTCCCAGGTGTGGCAATACCTTCTCCCTTCCCCTTTCCTTGCCTCCTGCTGAGAGCTGTCCGTCAATCTCAGTAGGCCAGCAAGGCCATTGTCTGATTGGCGAAGTTCAAAAGATGCTTCTCAGCCCTGGGGTCATTGGCCTGTCTAGGTGTCATTGTCCCCTGAGCCTTCCCCCCTCCTACCTGGTTGGTGGGATCCCTACCCCTTCCCTCCCCCTCACCCCGGGCTTAAAAGGACACTGAGACCATGCGGTCGGCATTCTGTTGGAGCTGTTACCAAGATTCAGAGATCTGTGACCCTGGAATAAAACTCTGGATTAACCCTCCGGCAGAATCCGTCTCCTTTTCCTTTTCACCTCGCCTAAAGCCATTCCATCAGAGGTAAAACCTGAGTTCCTACATGTCTGGACTTCTTCCAAGTGCCTAGCTGCTACATACAGCTAGCCAAAGGTGTCTCTGAGGTGAAACACCACAGTTGCTGCCTTTGGTCAAGCAGCAAGGGTCAGACGAGCCCAGGCACGTTCCATCCAGTAATATTGGGATACTATTCCAATACTCCCAGTAACCCCAACACTGCCAGAGAAACTGTCTTTTCCACCAGAGGAGCTTGAGATAATTAAAAAGAGTGGGGCAGAAGAAAGAGGGGATAATTGGTTTACAAGAAATAGTAAGCAGTGGATACCAAAAGCTCTGGCCTTACTGATATTAAAATGACTTCATGAAAGGAGTCATTGGGGCTCTCGAGAACTGGCAGAAGCCTTCCTCAAAATGTATGTTAACTGTGAGTCTTTTTACTTTGGCAAAGCGAGCTGTTGAGAGTTGTTTGATTTATGCTAAAACCAATAACAGGCTTACAAAAAAAAACTGCCAGGGGAGGGAGGTCTTGGTCTGTACATCCCTTCCAAAGATGCCAGATGGATTTTACCAAGATGCCCTGAGTGGCAAAGTTTAAATATCTTCTGGTAATAGTATGTCAGCTAACAGGGTGACCAGAACCATTTCCAACTGTTTCAGCAACTACAGGATCAGTTATTAAAGTATTTTTACAACAAATAATTCCAATATATGGCATTGTAGAAGCAATAGACTAAGATAAGGGGAACTCGTTTTACAGGAAAAAATCCTTCAAGGGGTTATGACTGCTTTAGGGATACAATAGAATCTCCATACCCCCTGGCACCCACAGAGCTCAGGCCAGGTTGAAAGAATGAATGGATAAATAAAGAAACACCTTTTGAATAAGGGCCAAACCCAGAGGAGATATTAAATTATTTCCCTTTGAACTGATGTTTGGAATTCCTTACCCTTGTAATTCTCAACCTAGTGTGGGGGATGGAAATAAGTGATGTATATTAAAAACAATATGTGGCCAGAACACTGTCTCTTGTGAAATCTTTTCAACAGGAAGCTCAACTGGCATGGACCCTGCCTTTGGACTTTTCTGTTCGCAACATCCAACCAGATTTGTAGCCATGATATTTTCTGAAAAATCCTTTCCTTAGGCTTTTTCCTCCTGAGAAGCTGAGAGGCCTCAGGAACAAAATGTAAACAATGGTTATCTGCTGCTGTGGAATGCAACAGGTGGATCTGTGATTGGTCTCATGTGGTTGTTTCTAATTAATGGCCAATCACAGTCAGCTGGCTCAGACTCTCTGTTCAAGACACAAGCCTTTGTTATTCATTCTTTCTTTTTCTATTCTTAGCTAGCCTTTTGATGAAATCCTTTCTTCTATTCTTTTAGTATAGTTTTAATATAATATATATCATAAAATAATAAATCAAGCCTTCTGAAACATGGAGTCAGATCCTTGTCTCTTCCCTCATCCTCGGACCCCTGTGAACACTGTCACAGAGATTGGTTCCTAGTTAAGGAGTGGAAAGAACCACCACTGATGACAAAGTGGCATGGACCTTTCCAAGTGCTACTGACCACAGACAGAGACGTCAAGACAGCTGAACGCAGGTGTACCCTTCACACTTGGGTCAAGATCTCTGAAGCCCCAGAAATTTGGACATCTCAGCATGAGGAGAGGGACGGAAGGCCACGACAGACACTCCGCAGGAGTGGACTGGAGCAGCAGCCAGGGCACCATCATCGGGGGAAGCCTCATGTGCCTACCCATAGACTGTCTGCTGAAATAGTCTGTATAGGCATCCCTCCTGTAGAATCTCCAGTCACTGGGGGCTAATCTTCACTGTCATTGTTTTCTTTATCTTAAGCTGTTTCTGTGCCTTCACTCATCACAGATGGTGCGGAAGACAGCGTGAAAATTAGATGACACCATCAGAATGTTTTTCTTAATAATCTTACCTTTATATTGTCAGTTAGATTTAGGCAGACCTGGAAGAATAATTTTTTTAGTCCTAGGAGAAGAAGTAGCAAAAACTTTTAACCTTAGCAATTGTTGGGTCTGCCGAGGGCCAGGAAGATCTGACAACTGGCCATCAGTGGCCAACATGCCTATCACAAGTTACCTCCAAACTGGTGAGGAATATGTTATGTATGGTAGATTAGAACATTGTTCTTACTGCTACCACAACTTCAGGGATATCAGTTACGAATCAAGGTGTATGATTATCTAATTAGAGAAAAGTGGTCAATTGATGCATCCCTGGCTGGAGGAAGCACCCAAAATGGGGAAAAAAGATGAATGGCCACCTGAGCGAATCATACGACACTATGGACCAGCCACTTGGAATCCTAATGAATTAATATCAGGTGCCAGCAAACCCATTTATAATTTAAATGGGATAATTAGGTTACAAGCTGTCTTTGAAATGATTTATTAAAAATATGGATATTGATCTAGTACCGATATCCAACTGTGACGGACAAAAACTCTCAAACGGTTTAAAGTTAGAAAGTGTATGTTTATTACGCTGGGCAGCGTGCAGGATCGCTCCCAAATACACACCGCAATTTACAGGTGATTACAGAGTCCTTTTATCTATACAAGTATTGAATATCCAAAATACAAATGCGTATTCATAACTTTGGTACATCCTATTCCCCACTTTGTATGGTAATTAGTTCAAAAGCTATTAAGCATGCGCAGTTTGTTCCTTGAAATGGGTCGGTGGTCCCTTTCATGGGGAGGGGTCCCAAAATGAGGAAGTAAATGAAGTCTTCCTCATTCTGACCTTTCTACCTTTTCAATGCAAATATGACAAATGAACCCTTGGTAGAACTCCCATTCCCCATCTTCAATTGGTTTCAAAACAGAGGAGGCCTACAATTGTCTTATGTTCCTAAAAGCTATTTATCAGTTCCTATATTCTTCATTATAAACCCAGCAAACCAAACATTGCGTTGACAAGCAATCAATTATTAGTTAACTACTAACTCTTAACTTCATCAAGGCCTACCCATTTATTTTAACTCCTATAAAGCTTATCTCTAACTAAAATCTTAGCTCCTCTAAAATCTCTAAATTCCTCAAAGTTTATGTCTCAGAAATAATAACCAAGCAGACAGCTACAGCTCTTAACCTTCTTGCTGATCAATCCACTCAGATGAGGAATGTGATGCTTCAAGATCAGATGATATTAGATTATCTATTAGCAGAAGAAGGGGAGTGTGTGGAAAAATTAAATTACTCTAATTGCTGTTTGCAAATAGGTGACAATGGAAAAGTGGCAAAACCAAAACCAAAGGGAATAAGAAATTCAGCTTATGTACTGGTCCAAATGTGGAAAGTATGGGAATGGGACATGTTTTCATGGTTACCTGGTGGACTATGGGTTAAACAAATGCTTTTTTCCCTCTTATGTGCTGTAGCAACTCTAATCTTTTTTACCAATGTCCTGGGTTAGCTATATGATGCTTGTATCATCATATCTGGATTACTACTAATCCAGAAATGTCTACAAAAAGACAGAAAATGATGTCACTGCAAACAATTGCAAAAACAAAAAGAACCCAAGAACAGAAAATTAAGTCAATGATAACTAAGATTTGTAAATACAATTATTGAGAAAATAAGAAGTGAGGGACTGCAAGGAATGAGAAGGACGTGTCTTTACAAACAAACTGTGGCCCTGATGAAAGAAGCAGTGAGGGAAACCATAAATTCCAGAGGAATTCCACTAATTGACACACTGTTACTCACTCAAGACTGTGCTAAGTCTCTGGATTTAGAGAAAAAGGACAGAGACACAAAGAAAAGGAAAAATGGGAAGTGGGGGGTATATATTAGAAGGGGTTTTCGGTATTAGGCATTTCGGGAAGTCAGTACCTCTCAAGTACCTCAGCCAATGGGGAAAGACAGAGGGAAATGTAGATGGGAAATTAGGATAAAAAGGAGGCTGTGTCCCCTAAAAATTTGAGTGACCGGAGGGGAAATGCCCCATGGCCTCTCCTTTTATTATAATAAAGTTACAGGAGTCCTCTGTCTCCTTTTTGGACATAAACTTCTGGTGTTAGTGGATTAATTTTCCTGACACTAGCAAACCACAACCAAAACTAGGAATAATCAGAAACTCATGCTTTTCAAACCCATCTGTCCTAGGGAGACTCATCTCACATATTCAGTAAATTCTCACCGGCATCCCCGTGTTACTTTTATTTGCCGGCAAAATTCAAATTAACACACTGTCCTAGGGTGACGTTATGATGCTTGTATCCCCATTCATGTGTTCTGTTTATGCTGGATATTATGCTCTGTGCCTTTAAGACTGGCTCTGAAGAGTGAAAGTTTTGTTTGGGTTTTCTTATCAGCCTGGCAGGACACAGAGACAGGGCAGTAGCTTGTGCGGCTTTTGCTTTTTTTGCTTTTGCTTTTCTCTTTGCTCTTGCCCTTGCTTCTGCTTCGCTTCTGCTTTGCTCTTGCTTCTGCTCATTAGCTAGTTTAGCTAAACAGTCCAAATTTCTTCCTGGACTGTTTCTCCTTTCCTTTTTGGAAAGAACTTGAACCTGCTCTGGACTGGGACCTGGGAACACTGAGAGTTTGCACCTTGTGGCCTGCAGCAGCTGCCCCAGCGCCAGAGGGACTGATAACAGACCGACCACCCCCGAGAGAGACTTTCTGAATTTGTCATCTTTTTCAGAGTGGTGTCATCCGGTATTGTTCATTCTGTGTGCTGGGGGGTGCTGTGCCTGTTAAATAAACAGGTTCTTTCCACTTGTCTCTGAGGAATTCTTCCCGAACCGGTTGGGGGAGGGGCCATGTGGGTTTGCTTACTGGAGGGGCCCCCCCTTTGGAGATTCTCTACCAAATTTGCCCTAAACCAGGACACACACACATCTTTCCCACTTAAGAAAAGAACATTTAAACAATTGTTCCCCCTTTGCATAGATAGAGAAGTTCCCATGTCTACTGATGCCTATATAACTTAGGTAAAAGTTACAAGTTGCTTATATAACTTGAGTTATAAGACATCAATATAACCTGATATAGCTATATGATCTGATATCAATATAACTTAAATAATGACTTTTTATATGTCTATATAACCTGATACCTATATAACCAGAATCATAATCTTTTATACCTACATAACCTGAATTATAGCTTTTTATACCAATATAATTTGATATAAATAACTTTCTATACAATGTAACTGCTAGTATATAGTTAACTTGTCGCTTAATGCTGAATAGACAAAAAAGAAGAAAAAAACTCACCAGGTGGACAGCTTTAGAGATAGATAAGTACAGTACTAATGAGAAATTGTCAAATGTAAAGCAAAGTAGCCACAAAATAAAGAATTTAGACCAGTTAGGACCAGACAGAGCAAGGAACACCAGAACTGCACATGCTTGGAAGAAAAAGTTGAAAAGTTCAGATACAAAGAAGACCTTGGAAGCCTTCATCAAAGATCCCCGACAACTCCCAAATTGGGGAGGTGCAAGCACAGTGCAAAAGAACTATTTAATAACCATGAGATCATACTATGTAAATTAGTTCTGGCACGTGTGTGATGATGTTATAGTGACATAGTAACACTAAGCAATACTTACTGTGTAAATATACCACAGCACTTGACAAAGGTGGGTGAGTTTGGTGGCAATATCCCCCTCATCTCCAGCACTGCAATAAACAAATACCTGCTCTATAGACATTGGTCTATGGGGATTTATTTCCAGCGTATCTTTCAGGCATCAGTTTTGGCGACCTAGTGCAGCAGGACCTATCTGCCTGGCTGCAAAATCCGTTGGATTTGGGGACTCCCTTGGCAAGCCCTGAGATTTTTTCAGAGGGACTCTGGGCTTCACCAGCTCTCTGCAGGGGCAGACAAGGACCAACCGACTGCAAAAATACAAGGTATTTGTAATTTGATTTAAAATGTTCTTGGTTTGTTTGATTAAGAAACTCCTGTGAGATGGGGGAGATGTCCCTCACAGGGCGCAGTATCACAGAAAAAAATCTGAAGTTGATACAAAGGGGTTAGAGTCTGTCGCAGACATCTTTTTCATTAAAAATCTTTTCTTTAGGATTTTTTCTTCTGAGAAGCTGCGGCCTCAGAAACAGAATGTAAACAATAATTATCTGCTGCTGTGGAATGCAACAGGTGGATCCGTGATTGGTCTGGTGTGCATGTTTTGGTTCAGTGACCAGTCACGGCAGAGCTGGCTCTCTCGCTCGGTCGGAGAGCTGCCTTTGTTATCATTCTTTCTATTCTATTCTTAGCGTAGCTAGCCTTCTGAGGAAACCTTCCTTTCTTTTTTCTTTTTAGTATAATGTAATATATATTGTCATGGTTTGACACTGGCATAATGCCAGTGCCCCATGAAAATACACTTCTTCCCTGGTGTCTGCTGTGAGATGGGGCCAGGAATAAGCAAAGCAGGCTTCTAACTTATGAATAGAGGGAACAAAAAGTTTATTAACTACACTACAAACAAGACACATACACACGCAGACACACACACACACACAGACAATGAAAACTTCACAAAAGCATTTCCTCCTCCCCCCTACCAGATTCTCCCAATACATCTCTCAAAATTCAACTCTCAGTCCATCATCACTCTGTAAGTACTCAATCTTCAATCTATCAAGAGCAGAAGTCCTTCTTGGGCCATGGTGACCTCTTCCTTTTCATGTCCATGCTCTCACCACATGAACATGGACTAGAGCTGCTTCGAGGGTTTGTCTTTTTAAGGATGCTTTGTCTCTTTCCAAAAAAAGCACAGTCTCACTTTCGGGACATCCTTTGTCCCCCCCATATTTCTCTACCCCCTGGGCCGGGGGGTCTCCAACACCAATCCTTCGGGACATCCTTTGTCCCCCCCATATTTCTCTACCCCCTGGGGCCGGGGGGTCTCCAACTGAACCCTCTCGGTCCGAGCCACCGCCTCCCCCTGGATGCAGCCTCTGTGTCACAAGGAAGCATGGTTCTGTCCATGGCTGACAAAAAGTGTCCAGCTACAGCCACTTCTTATCTCTTGCCATCTCGGGTTCTATCACAACCCCGCATTCACAACACACCTGCCTATTTCTTGCTCCAGAAAGGGTCAATGCTCTGCAAGATTTTCATTGTCCAAACAGGGGTTAAAGGCTTCTACAGGCAGCCAGGCTCTTTCTCCGCTGCACCTTCCTCCCCTTCTCCACGAGCCGGGCATGCTGCCAACTCCAAGGCCTCAAGGCCACAGCCCCATACAGTGAGCGCCGCTTCTGTCTCTCGTCTCCCGGGGAGGGGGGGGGGGGGGGCTGCCCAAATTTCTCGGCGGGACCTCTCTCCTGGGGAGGGCTGCACAAGGCTCCCGGTACACCTCCACCCTTCCATCCCGGGGGCCTTCAAGCCCCTCTCTGTCCCAAAACTCAGCTCACCTCAAGGCCGCAGGTCCCCTCCCCCGCCCAGCCGGCAGGGCTGGACAGGGGAGGTCTGACCAGGTCCCAGCTAGAAACCAAAAAGGAAGTTCCCAGGGGACAGCTCTGCTTTTAAACCCCTGTGTTCTCAGAGGCGTAACCAATACCTCACTGGTCAAAACAGGTGCCAATTTCAGAATCTGAACACCTATTGGCCTCTGACCAGTCCATCCCAGAAAACCTATTTCCTGTCAAACCACCACATATATATATGATAAAATAATAAATCAAGCCTTCTAAATATGGAGTCAGATCTACGTCTCTCCCTTCATCCTGAAAACCCCAGTGACCACTGTCAGAAGAGTCCCCAAAGGAAGGGATTAAAGTCCCCAAAAGACGTACAAGCGGTTAGTGTCCTTGAAAGAAGTCTGATGACTTTTACTATTGGTTTTGGTATTGGAATTTTGAGCTTGATTATTGTATGTGTTATTTTGTGTATTTTGTATAAAATTAGTGTTTCTTTTCCATGTGTGTGCTAACAGTTGTTACTGGCTGTTGTGTGTCTGCCAAAAATTTTTGCTGTCTGTGTTAGTGCCTTTACAGCTGTTACTGTTTGGGTGTTTGCCAGAAGTTTTTATGGTTTGCTTTGGTAACAGTTTTAATCCATGTCCCATCCTGCTCCAATACCCTGTTTCATTCCTTCCATTTATAAGACCCCAAATCCTTGTTTCATGTGTGGAATATTGTGTCGGTTTGGTGTCCCATGGCTGTGTGACCCTTGGGTGCATATTGAATGCTTTAATTGAAAAAAAAAAAAAGAAAAAAAAATTGGAGTCTGTCACACCTGATATTCGCTGTGTGTGCAGTGTCATGCGCAGGGGCTGAGAGCTGATGAAAGTAGGATTTGTATACTTTCTATAAAATTCAGTCACGTACAATTGAGGTTACATTGAAATGAGTAGTTCCAGCAGTAAAGAAATAATCAAAAAGACCCCTTTAGGTTGTGTTTTGGCCCATCGGAGGGAGTTAGGAGGCATTCCAGGAGGTAACCTAAAGAAGATTGATTTATTAAAATATTGCAACTAATGGTGGCCTCTTTATTGATTGGACAGTGGGAAAAATTGTCTGTGAATGGTACATTAAGTTACAATACTTTGTTTCAGTTAATGTTGTTTTAAGGAAAGAATCAAAGTAAGATGAGGCAATGTATGCAGACCTTTTTTTACTCTGAGAAATAAAGCCCGAGTGGCAAAGGGAATGTGGCATAAATTTGGGTCTGTGTGATTCCTTTGTGTTAGCATTAGAAAAAGATAACAGACTGAAGATGAAGAGATGTTGTTCTGCATGTAGTATAGGGCAGACATGTTTGAAGTTAGTGGACAAGCATGAAGGAGACAGTGTTATAGACATTCAGGATTTACAGCTGAAATATCCAAGGCCAGCTGCACACTGTCCTCCAACTACTCTCCCCCCCGCCAAGCCCGAGCAGTAATGAGGGTGAAATGGCGAGGGAATGAGTTCAGGGACTCCAATAACAGCACAAATGAGAAGTAAAATGAAAAAGGCTTTACCTCTGATAGCCTCTCTGAGGGAAGTAAATAGGTCCTGGGGGAGAAGCAATGTGGGTGAAAGTTCCTTTTTCCACTAGTGATCTGAATAGCTGGAGAGAAGTTAGAAATTACAAAGACGATCCTGGGAAAGTTGCAAAAAGGCTTGAATTAGTTGTAAAGAACCAGAACCCTGATTGGTGTGATATTGATTTAATGTTGTCAGAGTTTACAGAAACAGAAAATGAATTGGTAATTAAAACAGCCAGAGCACATGTAGAGGGACAAATTACTAGTGGACCCCTGCAGGGTACATTGGAACAAGTGTTTCCCACTTCCACTCCCCAATGGAATCCAAATGATGAAGGAGATTATGCGCTGCTGGTTAGATACTGAAATTTGATTAAAATCAGATTGGAAAATGCTATCCCAAAAGCAATTAATTGGTCCATGATATTTCAGGTTAAACAAGGATGCCAGGAGCCTCCTACTGCTTTTATGGACAGACTCTGTGCAGCCTTGCAGAAATATACAAACCTAAACCCCTCATCAGACATGGGAAAGCAGCAGTTAGTTTCTCTAATGTTAGGGCAATCATGCCCAGACATCAGATTTAAGCTTCAGAAAATGAGATAGCCTGCAACCAGGCACCTGGAAGTACTAATGGCAGAAGCTTGAACAGTATATAATTACAGGGACAAGCAAGAACAGAAAAAGCTGACCATGGCTATAGTGGCTGCACTGGATCAGCACCAGAATGGTGAGTGTGGTCAAAGACAGAGCAGAGGCAAAGGTGGAAGCAGTGGGGGGGGCTTGTCACCCTGTTCTTCTAAGTTCTTCTAAGCCTTCTGATGTTTACATTTTTTGCAACGGAGTTCTTACACACTTTTATGTAAATAATGATTGTTTGCATTCTTTTCTGGAGGAGGAGAAATTTGATGGACTGTTGGTTTGACCAGTGTCATTGGAGAGGTGGCAATTTCATCCTCCAAGCCACTGTCACTTTTGAAAGTCTATAAATATTGGAGTTCGAAAATAAACTTACCTTCTTTTTTACCTTGGAGGTTTCAGAGTGCGTCATTCATCTCGTGTCCTATTGCAACAGGGGCTCAAATCAATCACAACCCGTACTGAAAACTGAATCAATGCGTATTTTGTAAAAGAGAAGGTCACTGGAGGTACCAGTGCCCTGACTTGACAAATCAAGTGCAAGAAACTATCACTGCCGCTGTAGATAATAATGAGTGACGGAGGCCGGTGGATGCTGCCCTAGCAGATCCACTAGTTTAAATGCAACTAGGGAATGATAAATAAATTGAATTTTTAATAGATACCAGAGCCACATTTTCAGTTTTGAATCAAGCTTTGGTGCCTAAGAGTGAAAAATACATTAGAGTCAAAGGAGTCATGGGCCAACCAAAAAATGCATTCTTTTTAAAACCACTTGAATACAAAATTGAGAAAAGTATGGTAATACATAAATTCCTCTATTTACCTAATTCACCTAAATCTCTGTTAGGCAGGGATTTACTCAAAAATTTGAAAGCAACAATTGAATTTTTAAAAAGTGTAAATAAAATTTAAAGTGCCAGATGACAAATAAGTTTTAGCATTAGGATTAACAATTGAGTCAGAGACAGGAATAATGACATCTATTTGAAACAAATATTAAATCAGGTGTACCTGGGCGTATGGGATACTAATACTCCAGGAAGATCAAAATTAGCTGACCCTATTAAAATTGAATTACAAACAGGACCCAGATCAATAGCTAAGATCCATCCAGTAGTAGCTAATCCTTACATGCTGCTAACAAAATTACGGGAGGATTTAATCTGGTTTTCAGTCATAGATCTCAAAGATGCCTTCTGCTTACTTCTTGCAGAAGAGAATCAGATGATTTTTGCATTTGAATGAGAAAATCCTAGAACAGGAAGGAAAAGCCAGCTTACCTGGACAGTGTTACCTAAAGGATTCAAAAACAGTCCCACGCTTTTTAGAAACTAATTGGCTAAAGAATTAGAGCAATGTCAATCTCCACCTGGGGAAGTGTCCTAGGGTGATGTTATGATGCCTGTATCCCCATTCATGTATTCTGTTTATGCTGGATATTATGTTCTGTGCCTTCAAGACTGGCTGTGAAGACCGAATGTTTTGATTTGTTATCAGCCTGCTCCCCCACAGCTGGCGGGACACAGAGACGGGGCAGTACATAGTGCAGCTTTTGCTTTTTGCTTTGCTTTTTTCTTTGCTCTTGCTCTTGCTTCTGCTTTGCTTCTGCTTTGCTCTTGCTTTTTGCTTCCTGCTCGTTAGTTAGTTTAGCTAAGCAGTCTGAATTTTTCCCTGGACTGTTTTTCCTTTCCCTTTTTTGGAACCACTCGACCCTGCTCCAGACTGGGACCTGGGAAACACCAAGAGTTTGCATCTTGTGGCCTGCAGCAGCTATCCCCAGTGGTGGAGGGACCAATAACAGAGTGACCACTCCCAAGAGAGACTTTCTGAATTAGTAATCTTTTTTCTGAGCGGTGAAAGAGTGTTGTCATCCGGTTTTGTTCATTTTGTGTGCTGGGGGGTGCTTTGCCTGTTAAATAAACAGGTTCTTTCCACTTTTCTCTGAGGAATCCTTCCCAAACCAGCTGGGAGGAGGGGCAGTGTGGGTTTGCTTTCTGGAGGGGCCCCCTTTGGAGGTTTTCCCCCAAATTTGCCCTAAACCAGGACAAAATTTGGTACCTAATGCGTGGGGCTCGAGAAACAGGTCTCCTCTGGTCTCCACAGGAAAACAGAATGCATGGTTTGTGCAGGCTGGTGCTGAGGAACAAAGAGCCTGCCACCAAAATGGGCTTTGGTCAGTGAGTGTCAAAGGAGGCTGTTGCAGCTGTCAGTGCTGCAGAGGTGATCCGAGAACTGGAGAGCCAAGGGCTGGTCAGTGAGGCATAGTAAAAGACCCCAGAGTAGAAAAGAGGTAAAATGTCCTTTTCTGTGTAAAGCCAAGGCCAAAGGGAAAAGCTGCTTCAGTAAAAGACAAGAAGATAAAGAAGAAGACAGCGAAAAGAAAAACAGAGACACTGCAGAACAGAACAAGGACACAAGAAATTCCTTCTGATAAAGAAGAATCTAACAGCAAAACTCACTGCGAAACTGGTAAAATGAATATGTATGAGCCTATTGTGAAATTGTATGCATATGCATTTGTAAGGGGGATAAAAAGAAGTCTAGAATTTACAGAGGTACGCATGTCATTTTAGGGGAATGATTCCCACATGCGTCCAGTGCTGTAAAAATAAACATACCGGCTTTACAACTCTGACAGGAGTTGTGGAGTTTTTCTTCTATCTCCGCAAAACATCAGCAAAACCCATTCACGCTGCAACAGTCCCATTTGGCCTGTGCGTATATCTGAAGGAGAATGGAGATTGATGGTGGACTACCGTGCATTTAATGAAGTGACTCCACCACTGAGCGCTGCCATGCCAGACATATTAGAGCTCCGGTATGAGCTTGAGTACAGGGCAGCAAAGTGGTATGCCACTATCGATATTGCCAATGCATTTTTCTCCATTCCTCTGGCAGCAAAATGCAGGCATCAGTTTGCCTTCACATGGAGGGGAGTGCAGTATACCTGGAACCGACTGCCCCAGGGGTGGAAGCACAGTCCTACCATCTGCCATGGACTGATCCAGACTGCAGTAGAAAAGGGTGAGGCTCCAGAACATCTACAGTATATTGATGACATCATTGTGTGGGAGAACACAGCTGCGGAAGTGTTTGAGAAAGGAGAGAAAATCATCCAAATCCTCCTGGAAGCTGGTTTCATCATCAAAAAGAGCAAAGTAAAGGGACCAGCTATTGAGATTCAGTTCCTAGGAATAAAGTGGCAAGATTGAGGGCGTCAGATTCCTACGAATGTCATCAACAAGATCACAGCTATGTCTCCACCAACCAATAAGAAGGAGACACAAGCTTTCCTAGGTGCCATAGGCTTTTGGACAATGCATATTCCTGAGTACAGTCGGATCTTGAGCCCTTTTTACGTGGTCACGCGCAAGAAGAACGATTTCCAGTGGGGCCCTGAGCAGCAACAAGTCTTTGCCCAGATTAAGCAGGAGATTGCTCATGTGGTAGCCCTTGGCCCAGTTAGGATGGGACCAGATATGAAGAACATGATCTACTCTGCAGCCGGGAACAATGGCTTGTCCTGGAGCCTTTGGCAGAAGGTGCCTGGGGAGACTGGTTGTCAACCAGTAGGATTTTGGAGTCGAAGCTACAGCGGCTCTGAAGCCAACTACACTCCAACAGAGAAAGAAATCTTGGCTGCCTATGAAGGAGTCCAAGCCGCCTCAGAGGTGATTGGCACAGAAGCGCAACTCTTCCTGGAACCATGACTACTGGTGCTGGGGTGGATGTTCAAAGGCAAGGTTCTTTCCACCCACCATGCCACCAGTGCTACATGGAGCAAGTGGATTGCTCTTATCACACAGCACGCCCGTATAGGTAAACTGAATCGCCCTGGGATTTTGGAGGTAATTACAAATTGGCCCGAAGGTGAAAACTTTGGTGTCACAGGTGAAGAACAAGAACCAGTGACACAGACTGAAGAAGCTCCTCCATATACCAACTGCCCCCAGAGGAAACACGCTATGCTCTTTTCACTGATGGTTCCTGTTGCACCGTAGGAAGGAATCGGAAGTGGAAATCAGACGCATGGAGCCCCACATGACAGGTCGCAGAGGCCACTGAAGGAGAAGGTGGATCAAACCAACTTGCGGAACTCAAAGCTGTTCAACTGGCCCTGGACATTGCAGAAAGAGAGAAATGGCCAAAGCTATACCTCTACACTGATTCATGGATGGTAGCCAATGCTCTGTGGGGATGGCTGGAGAGGTGGAAAGAGGCTAACTGGCAGTGTAGAGGAAAACCAGTTTGGGCTGCTGAAGAGTGGAAAGACATTGTGACAAGGGTAGGAAGACTACCTGTGAAGGTCCGCCATGTAGATGCCCATGTCCCCAAGAGTAGAGCCAATGAGGAGCACCAGAACAATGAGCAGGTAGATCAGGCTGCAAAGTTAGGAGTGTCCAAGATAGACCTATATTGGGAACACAAGGGAGAGTTATTCCTAGTTCGATGAGCCCATGATGCCTCAGGCCATCAGGGTAGAGATGCCACCTATAAGTGGGCACTAGACCGAGGGATGGATTTAACCATGGACAGTATATGTCAGGTTATCCACGACCGTGAGACGTGTGCTGCCATTAAACAGGCCAAGTGAGTGAAGCCCCTATGGAACGGTGGGTGATGGTCCAAGTACAAGCATGGGGAGGCCTGGCAGACTGAGTACATCACACTGCCCCAGACACGCCAAGGCAAGGGCTACGTGCTCACAGTGGTAGAAGCCACCACGGGATGGTTGGAAAGCTACCCTGTGTCTCATACTACTGCCCGGAACACCATCCTGGGCCTTGAAAACCAGGTCCTTTGGAGGCATGGTACCCCTGAGACGATTGACTCGGACAATGGGGACTCATTTCAAGAACAGCCTTATCAACACCTGGGCTAGGGAACATGGCATTGAGTGGGTGTACCATATCCCCTACCATGCACCCACTGCAGGCAAAGTGGAGAGGTACAATGGACTACTAAAAACCCAGTTGAAAGCCTTGGGTGGGGGATCTTTCAAAAATTGGGAGCAGCATTTAGCAAAGGCCACCTGGTTAGTTAACACCCGAGGTTCCACCAACCGAGCAGGTCCTGCCCAGTCTGAGTCCCTGAATATAATAGATGGAGATAAAGTCCCAGTGGTACATGTCAGAGGTTTGTTAGGGAAGACCATGTTGATGAATTCTGCCTCGAGTACAGACAAAACCATTCATGGGGTTGTCTTTGCTCAGGGATGAGACAGAGTAAAAATCCCCCAGAGTAGAAGCCCATTTTGATTTAGGTGAAATGTACATCTTTAATTCTGTAGCCTGCCTGCAAAGCCTAGGCTAAAAGGGAAAACTGCTTCAGTGAAGGACAGAGATAAGGAGGAGACACTGGGAGACAGATAAAGAAGAGACAGAAACTGCTGCGGGAGCAGGGCAACTCGACCCAGAAATTCTTTCTGATAAAAAGAACTAGGGGCAAATGTCACTGCGAAATTCGTTGTCGGGATCTCTAGCTGGTCAGAGTGATCCCGAGAAAAGTTCGAAAGTCTCTTTCCCCAGCCCGGCGCTTGAAGAAGGAGTCAGGGCTCTTCATTTCTCGGTCTCAAGGTTGTTTATTTTATCTTATCTATAAAAAGTTTTCTCCTGCCCTGCCGAGGTCAGCTCAGCAAGACAGTTCCAGGCACTCTCCCGCCTCCCACGAGGCGGTGTCGTCTTTATATTACAAACTACGTATATCGTATTTACCTTTACTTTCCAATACCCATCACCTTTGCTAGACAGTGCACCCCTACAATAAACCAATCCCCATGTGCTGACATCACTGCAGAAGATGGAGAACAAGAAGAAGAAGAAGGAGGACGAGACACGCCCTGTTCCCTCCATCTTGTCTCCATTACCCTAATACCAAAATTTTCAAAACTTACATTTTCACCCTGTGCACACCTTATAAAAACACCCTTTAAACCCATGTGACCTTCTCACTCTCATACAAAGCTGGCAGGTCACCTGCAGGATCAAAGTCCAACCACCAAGTGTTCTGGGCATCATGCCAAGATCTCCGAGCCCCCCGGGGGGGTCTCGGCTCTCGATGTGATCTCTGGAGACTCCCCACATCCGAAGTGATGTGCGGAGTTCCCACATCTCCCCCTTCTGTTTGCACCAAGAACACTTTCTTTGCGACTCGATCCATGGCCCGCCGCGCACATATAAAGATGCAAGGTATGACGAGTAGAAGGACTACAAGCACTACTAAAATATAAAGTCCTGTCTCTTGGGCGAAGTTCCAGTGACACCAGTAGGTATCACTGCGTGGCTCTCATCCATGAAGCAACCCAAAGTCCACAATCTTCTGTGGGCGAAGCACAAGGGTTGGAATCTCTGTGCAGTCCACATCTGTGCATCCTTTTTTTTTTTTTTCTGCTTGTGGAATGGTCAGCGTTTTCTTGCCCTTGCTTCTTGTCAGTATTCTCTTGCATTCAATTGAGTTTCACATTCTTTACTGAGATCCATCTGGACTTTTGCACCTGCTAAAACACGAACAAATCCATGTCCCTGCAGGGACTGGAGGATTATCTCAAAATCTTGGAGGTGAAGAATGGGTTCTGATATGAAAATTAAACATTGATCTGTTCTGTTTCAGTCTCTATGCAAGATTGCATAGGGAAATATTAGATAACAGCAATTAGAAATCAATCAGATAATACACATAACTAATAACACATCTGAAATAATACAATTATCAATCACTACAACACTGAACTGTCATCCCAGAGTCTGCGACAGCTGACGAACCTTAAAACAACAGAGAACTGGAGAACTCATGTCCGGATTCATGTTTCTCCAAACTCCCTTTGAAAACAGGCTCAGCTATCATATATGGTCAAATTGTCAAGCCAAAAGGACTTGAATACTTTTTGATGCAGAAAACATCTGGGCTGATTGTCAATCATTCCATTCAAGTAGAGCTAGAACTTGGCCAGAGTTTGAACTCTAATTGATGGACATCACTTAATACATTTTAAAACAAGACTCTTAAAAACAGCAATTATGAATAGGAAACCTTAGGATTAAAGATCAATCAAACCATTAAATATTGAATCCCTCCGAAACTTCTGTCAGGATAGAAATTCTTCAAACAGAGCAAACCTCTTGAATTCTTGACTGAAGTACTCTATAATAACTGAAGAAAACCATGAAACTGGCAATCTGGATTTAAAGGAAACCCAAAAAACATGAGTAGTTAAGAAACAAAAAGACAAGATTCTGAAGAGACATGTGTCTTGTAGATGATCGCACAAAGAGATAGTGAAACACATGAAAGATGGCTGTAAATATTACAATACCTTGATAATAATTCTTATCATAAATTCTGAGAATTCTCATTATACAATCAACTTATCAACAGGAAGTGTTTGAAGAGGTTATGACGACCTTTTTAAAGTATTCATATAGTATTAATAACAATCCTTATTTATTAGTATCACCTATAAAATCTAAAAATAACAAAGGTTACAAACTCAATACCAACAAAACTCTGAACCATTGGAGAATCAGCTGATGATCCCACAGATAGGATCTGATCGATGTTTCTCAAATGCTCTGTCTTCAGAGACATTTCAGGTAATTGAATTTTTAATTTAATTGAATTACTAATACTTCTATCTTTATATGGTTGTTTCCCTCCCTGAGAGGCATTTTTCACAATAGAAGATTTCCATCTACATCATATTTGGAATCACATTGATTTGCATTGGTTCCCCCTTTTTTTTTTTTTCTGTATCTTGGGCAAAAGCCTGGTGCTTTCTCACTTTACTCTGATTTTGGACAGCTTTCCATGAGACAAGGACTGAAGTGCTTCTAGCTGTGCTGGCATTTGGGATTGGATACGCGAACGGCTCCCTGGAGTAGCAAAGGTTTGTCCCAGAGGGTCCGAGACTGGTGAAGCAGGGACCGGAGAAGGAGTGGTGCTTGTCGAACTCGAACCCTGAGCCCTCCCCCTCCTTGCTCGGGACGTCACAGGGGAACGGACACGCCGTCGGCCACGCCCCCCCCGTTCCTTCCGGGCATGCGTAGCTCTGGGCACGCCTCTCGCCTCCCCCTGGCTTACGTCACTGTCTCTGTCCCGCTCCGCCTCTGATGTCTCCTCCCTCTCGGACTCCCTCTCCTCCCCCTCCGACGCTGTATCCATGACTCCTGTCGGCGCGTGCAGTTCCCCCCCCGCCGGTGCCTGTTTTCTTGCCGCGATTCTAGCAGATCTGTGTGGTTTGACTTCCGGGAATCGTGTTCCCCCCCTGCGTCTCCTCACGGCAGCCTGGAGCTCTGCAGCTGCTCCGGCTTGGTTCCTCCCCGTGTCTGACGCAGTGGAACCCACCCCGGACCTGTCCCCGCGTCTCCCCATCTTGCCTTTCGCGCGTGTTTTTTGCACGGCTCCAATGGGGACTGCTGCCGCCGCCCCTGCCGCTGCGCCCGAAGCAGTTTCAAAATCCCCGCCTTCTGGCCCCGCTCGGCGCTGCCCTCGCAGCCGCCGGCCACGCCCTGGACGGCTGCTGACCACCCGCTGTTGCGATCGCATGCACCGCCGTGCGCGCTATCGCCTCTACTGCTGCTGTGTCTGCGACTCCCCCCGCTGCCGCCGTGGCCCCCCCGCCGGCCTCTGCAACCCCCACGGCCGCCTCTGCGGCTCCCCCGGGCTGCTGGCCGGCTGGCGCCACCGTGGCACGGGTTCGCCAGTCGCCGAAAAGCAGCTCTTCCCCGGGTTCCCCGACCCCCTCCGCCCTCCTCCCCCTGAAAGTTCTGGGATTTCTGGGCGTTCTGGGGACCCATGGGACCCTGGGGACTCTGGAGATGATGCCAATTCCTCCCACACCTATTTGGTAGGGATTGCTTTTGCCCCTCCCTGGTCGGTAAGGGCAACTACCACCTGCTGATGGCAGGATGACTTCCCCCATCCTCGAGAGAATACTTGCTGCCTGCTGATAGCTGGCAGACCCCGCGGAATTCCACGAAATTGCCTCCAACATTACCCTTGCTGGGGATAAAAGCTCAAGGCCGTTTTATCTTTTTTCAGAGATTTTTACAGGGTGTGTGGCTGTCATGCCCTGTAGGGCTGACAAGATGCTGGGTTATTCCTGGGAGCATGTACCCCCCATGTTCTCAATTTTGACCTTTCTTACCAAAGCTGAATCATCTGCAAGGTCAGTCCGGAGTTTGCCCTGGTCACTGTCCAGCAGCTCGCAGGTGAGGATTTTCCAGGCGCGCTTCTGGTCCTCCTCCCTCCGGGTCGAGCTTGAAACGAATCTTCTCGGCAGAGGTCGAGATGTTCCCTCTGGACCCCCTCCTTGAGAGTGCCAGTTTTCTTTCCTTCTCGGGCTGGGTTTCAGCGGCTGATGGCTGGTGGCGTGGCTGCTTGCCAAGAGCTCACCTGGGTGCCTTCTTGGTGCCCTCTTCGAGCTCACCCCTGGCAGCCCACCCAGGGACGCCAATTGTCGGGATCTCTAGCTGGTCAGAGTGATCCCGAGAAAAGTTCGAAAGTCTCTTTCCCCAGCCCGGCGCTTGAAGAAGGAGTCAGGGCTCTTCATTTCTCGGTCTCAAGGTTGTTTATTTTATCTTATCTATAAAAAGTTTTCTCCTGCCCTGCCGAGGTCAGCTCAGCAAGACAGTTCCAGGCACTCTCCCGCCTCCCACGAGGCGGTGTCGTCTTTTATATTACAAACTACGTATATCGTATTTACCTTTACTTTCCAATACCCATCACCTTTGCTAGACAGTGCACCCCTACAATAAACCAATCCCCATGTGCTGACATCACTGCAGAAGATGGAGAACAAGAAGAAGAAGAAGGAGGACGAGACACGCCCTGTTCCCTCCATCTTGTCTCCATTACCCTAATACCAAAATTTTCAAAACTTACATTTTCACCCTGTGCACACCTTATAAAAACACCCTTTAAACCCATGTGACCTTCTCACTCTCATACAAAGCTGGCAGGTCACCTGCAGGATCAAAGTCCAACCACCAAGTGTTCTGGGCATCATGCCAAGATCTCCGAGCCCCCCGGGGGGGTCTCGGCTCTCGATGTGATCTCTGGAGACTCCCCACATCCGAAGTGATGTGCGGAGTTCCCACAATTCGTAAAAATGAATATGTATGAACCTATTGTGAAATTGTATGCATATGCATTTGTAAGGGGGATAAAAGGAGGTCTGGAGTTCACAGAGGTGCGCATGCCTTTTAAGGAGAGCAATCTCTGCATGCGTCCAGCGCTGCAATAAACATACCGGCTTTACAACTTTGGCAAAGTTGTGGAGTTTTCTCTCTTTCTCCACGAAACAGGGACCAGGTTGCACATGGTGGATAATGCAAAGAGACGGAACAACACGGTGTGTACCTCAGGGAGATCTGATTGTGGGGTGAGAATGATATGCAAATATCACTGTTCATTGGATGTTACTGCCATTGTCTGTACATTAAACCATACAGACATGAGACAGAAAGAAATGTGTAAGTGTTGAAGGTCTGGGCAAGTGGAAGATGGAGAAGGAAATGTGCAAGTGTCAAAGGTCTGAGCAAGTGATAGATGGAGCTTTGAGTGAGTAAAGTGAAAGGGGGGAATCCTGCAGCTCTGTATTATGCGGCTTGGATTCAGTGGTCCGGTGTGGGGATGTGACAGGGGCATGATGGGTATTGCTTGTAATTTTTTGGGGGGACAGATGAAAGTTTCACGTGAATAAAATTAATGATGTTTGGTAGTATGTTGACAATATAGGGATAAGGGGTGGAATGTCCTAGGGTGATGTTATCATGCTTGTATCCCCATTCATGTAGTCTGTTTATGCTGGATATTATGTTCTGTGCCTTCAAGACTGGCTCTGAAGAGTGAATGTGTTGTTTTGTTATCAGCCTGCTCCCCCACAGCTGGCGGGACACAGAGACGGGGCAGTACATAGTGCAGCTTTTGCTTTTTGCTTTGCTTTTTTCTTTGCTCTTGCTCTTGCTTCTGCTTTGCTTCTGCTTTGCTCTTGCTTTTTGCTTCCTGCTCGTTAGTTAGTTTAGCTAAGCAGTCTGAATTTTTCCCTGGACTGTTTTTCCTTTCCCTTTTTTGGAACCACTCAAGCCTGCTCCGGACTGGGACCTGGGAAACACCGTGTTTGCATCTTGTGGCCTGAAACAGCTATCCCCAGTGGTGGAGGGACCAATAACAGAGTGACCACTCCCAAGAGAGACTTTTTGAATTAGTAATCTTTTTTCTGAGCGGTGAAAGAGTGTTGTCATCCGGTATTGTTCATTTTGTGTGCTGGGGGGTGCTTTGCCTGTTAAATAAACAGGTTCTTTCCACTTCTCTCTGAGGAATCCTTCCCAAACCAGCTGGGGGGAGGGGCCATGTGGGTTAGCTTTCTGGAGGGGCCCCTTTGGAGGTTTTCTCCCAAATTTGCCCTAAACCAGGACAGGAAGGTGCACTTCTACAATATGTAGATATCTTGTTGGTTGCTACAAAAACTTCTGAAGAGTGCCTTGTATGGACAATGAGTCTGTTGAACTTTCTTGGACTAAATGTTTATCCAGATTCTCAAGAGAAAGCTCAGCTGGTACAACAACAGGTGACCTACTTTGGATACGAGATCAGTGGAGGACAATGATCCCTGGGAACTGCATGGAAGGAAGCAATCTAACAAACACCTAAGCCATGAACTGTAAGAGAACTTTGCACTTTCCTTGGGATTACAGGTTGGTGTCGGTTGTGGTTTTATAATTATGAACTAATTGTAAGACCTTTATATGAAATGGTAAAGGTCTCTAAAAATACTGTGGTATGGACTCTTGAAGCTGACAAGGCCTTCAAATAATTGAAGCATGAAGTTATGAGAGCTCCAACCCTCAGACTTCCTGACATGAGTAACCCTTTTTTTCTGTTTTCACGCAAGAGGCAGCAGATAGCTCTCGAAGTCTTAGCATAGTTATTGAGCCCCTATAAAAGAGCAGTAGCATATTTCTCCAAGCAACTACACACTGTGAGCTAGGGGTGGCCGGCCTGCCTTAGAACAGTTGCAGCAGTTATAATGAACACTAAGGAAGCAAGAAAATTCACAATAGGACAAAAGATGACTGTTCTAGTGTCACACACAGTGTCGGCTGTCCTAGAGCAGATAGGAAATCACTGGTTGTCTCCTTCAAGATTCCTGAAATATCAAGCAGTTCTGGCCAAATCTGATGACATTGACATTCAAGTAATTAACATTGTTAACCCTACTTCCTTTCTGCAAGGAAAATCTGAAGCTGAACCAGTGGTACACAATTGCCTGGAAACCATTGAGGCTGTCTACTCCAGCCACCCAGATCAAAAAGAAGAACCACTTCCCAGATGCCATGAACTGGTTTACTGACAGCAGCAGTTTCATGAAACAAGGGATGTGGATGGCTGGGTATGCTGTGACCACTGTGTCTAAGGTAATCGAGTCAAATTCATTACCTGCAGGAACTTCAGCACAAAAGGCTGAGCTGATAGATCTAACCTGAGCATTGAAACTAGCCAAGGGAAAAATCATCAATATTTGGACAGACTCCCAATATGCTTATGGAATTGTCTATGCTCATGATGTGATTTAGAGACAAAGGGGACTCTTAACAGTTCAGAAGAAAGTTTTCAAATATCCAACCCATTGTTGCAGTAGAGATGGACACAACACTCCAAAGTTCAAGCAGATCTTTATTGTTCACAGCTCATATTTATATGGTTTTCAAAAACCGCACGTTCGATTCCAATTGGCTAGTAACTTGTTGCCACCCAGTTCACTGTCCAGTAGCTGCCGACGTATGCGCTCGCCAAAGATTGCCCAACATCCGTTCCCTGCAGTTAAGTCCTTCCACTCCTCAATGCTTTCTTCCTTAAAGATGTTTACTTCCTTTCCTCACGAGTACAGACTGATCAAGTCAAGGTCAAGATTACTTGTGTCTGTGAGGCCTTCAGGCCAGCTGTTAGCCATCACAGTTTCCCCTTTTTGTTTTTCGACTACAAAGGCAGTCTTTATTATCCTCTGCAGGGCCCTTTGCAGACAGAATAACAAACACAGCACAATGAGCAAAATAATTATGATAATACAAAAAATGATAAGCCTGGTTTGAATGAGGCTCTTCACCCAGCTTGGTAAACCTAACTCTTCCAGACAGCGATCTATCCCAGAAAATCCTCACAACCATGTCCATGAGCTAACAAAAGGAAACCAATAGCAGCACAATTTTGCAAGGTAGCATGCCACATGCTATCTACACCTATAGCCAAAGCACTCAAAATGAAGGAAGTTTCATTTACTATTTTAGCCAAAAAGCAAGCCAGTCTATCTAATTCAGAAACTATCAGGGGTAACATTTTCCTTTCCTGTTCCAATTTGGTCCCACATATCATGTCCTGGTGTATAATTTAAAAATGCACATTCTTCTACTGATAATGTCCTTAAAATGTCTAATTCTTGGGGTTCAAGTGAAGCAACAGGTAAATTGTCATCCCAAAGATCCCATAGTTCCATACAGTGGGTTGTGGTATTACAATTTTTTTTTTCTGGGAAGAGTGTCACATTTTCACAACAATTTATGTTACTTCTATACTTTGTGTGCCATTCAAGGGTATCCCCAGTAAGCAGGTGAGAAAAGGTTGTTCTGGTTGTGCCATAGATGCACAAAATTCAATGCATGGAGCAACAATAACCAAACATTGTTTCTGTTCAAGGAGGTGTTGCTGGTTGTTGTTACATATAGGTAAAACCTTACAAAAGAAAGGCCTTGTAAAATCATGGCTGAGGCCTGCTACTTTGGCTAAGTACAGCTAACGACTGGCCTGACAAGTACCCATGAGAATCAGCCTGCACATCAGCTTGTACCTGTGAGACAAGCATGTAAACATCTTTAGGGAAGAAAGTCTTTGGCGTAAATGTACACTAGCAACTACTAACCAATAAACTGAGTAGCAACAAGTTGCTAATTAAAATTAAGCACAATGCTTTGAGAAAACCATATAAATATGAACTGTGAACAGTAAAGCTTGGCTATTGCTGCATGAAAAAAAAAGGTGTCTTGTCTGTCTCTACGGCAACATCTGGTGACCCTGATGTGATGTGACAATAGCCAGCTGTGGGGATAGCTGTGACGGTGTTCACAGGAGTCTTATGTTGAGGGAAGAGATTAGGATCTGACTCCATGTTTCAGAAGGCTTGATTTATTATTTTATTATATATATTACATTAAAACTATACTAAAAGAATAGAAGTAAAAGTTTCCTCAGAAGGCTAGCTAAGCTAAGAATAGAATGGAATGAATAACAAAGGTTTGTGGCTCAGACAGAGAGTCTGAGCCAGCTGGGCTGCGATTGGCCATTAATTCCAAACATTCACATGAGACCAATCACAGACCCACCTGTTGCATTCCACAGCAGCAGATAACCATTGTTTACATTTTGTTCCAGAGGCCTCACAGCTTTTCAGGAGGAAAAAATCCTAAGGAAAGGATTTTCATGAAAATATGTCTGCAACAGGCCTCAGAAATGCAGGTTGAGGATGATAACTTGAGACAGATTTTATGTAAGCAATTAGCAAAGGATAATGCCAACAAAGAGTGCAGGAAGACCATAGAGGTTGTCCCAGGCAACCAAACATTAACAGATATGGTCCAAGCATGTTCTACAGTGTTTTTTGTAGACTACAAAATGTCGGTTTTGGCTGCTGCTATACAGCCAGACCAGGCATCCAGTGGGGGTGGACAACAGAGACAGGTGAATAATAAGAGCAAGAAAAAACAGGGAACACTGAAGCAGAAAGGAAATGAGTCAGTTCTTGTGTGCCAGATGTGCAAAGACAGGTCATTATGCAAACCAATGTAACTCTAAATACCATGCCAATGGTCAGCTTTTAGCAGGCTTGGGAAATGGGAGAAAGAGGGCAAAGGGGAACAGTGCTCCAACACAAGTGATTCCCCAGGCCGTGGTACGGCACAGGCTTTCTCAGCCAGCTTAGGGGTAGTACCCAAGGAACAACCGGTGTGGATGTACACACTGCAGCAACAGTCATCTTAGAATCTTATTGTGTATATAAGGTTCCTCTGGATGCATTTAGACCTTTGGGTCAAGGATTGAGTGCACTGCTTATGGGGACATCTAGTGTGACCCTTCAAGGAATCTTTGTGCATCCAGGAGTAATTGATTCTGACTTTACAGGCCAAATTTGTGCCATATTTTCCACACCCCCCCCCCATCACTATCCCTGCAGAGACTCGCATTGCTCAACTTGTGCCTTTTCAGGCATGTGTCACCAGGACTGACCAGTGGAGTGGTGGGGATAGCGGCTTCGGATCTACAAGTTTTCTGGACTGCAGATATTTCTGCTTAGCAACCACAGATGACATGTACCCTGATTCTATTTGATGCCAGTCCACCTCAGATCCAGCTTCGAGGTTTGATTGACACAGGAGCTGACATGACAATCATCTCCTTCTCTGCATGGCCTCCTACGTGGCCTTTGGCTTCCATGGGTTTGGCCATCGAAGGGTTGGGAGGAACAACACAGACCTTTGTCAGCCAACAGTCTGTGCTGGTCAAAAATGCAGAGGGGCAGACGGCTACAGTTCGGCCTTATGTCATTGCAGCTCCATTCAACCTCTAGGGGCCGGATGTCTTGGCAGCTTGGGGGGTATAGATTGGGACACATTTTTGATTGGGGTCACTGTGCTGAAGGGGGCACTGTATCCTATGCTGCCTTTGCAGTGGTTAGTAAACACACCCATCTGGCAGAACCAGTGGCCCCTGACAAAAGAAAAGTTGGTTGCCCTTCATTAATTAGTTCAGGAACAATTGCAACAGGAACACATTGAGTCTTCTACTAGTCCCTGGAATACTCCTGTCTTTGTAATTAAGAAAAAATCTGGGAAATGGAGGCTGTTACAGGACCTCAGGAAAATTAATGCGGTGATGGAAAGCATGCGGGCATTGCAGCCTGGTATACCCTCACCCACAATGCTCCCTACAGGATAGAAAATTTTGATCATTGATTTGAAGGATTGCTTTTTCACAATTCATTTGCATTCTGATGACAAGCCAAAATTTGCCTTTACAGTACCTGCAATTAATAATGCAGAACCTGTGCAGAGGTATCAATGGAAATTTTTGCCACAGGGCTGCAAGAATAGTCCAACTATTTGTCAATGGTATGTGGCTCAGACCTTGTCCGGAGTCTGCAAGCAGTTCCCTGAAGTATATTGCTATCAGTATATGGACGACATCCTGGTGGTGGCATCCATCCAGGATGAGCTGCTGAAGATAGAGTCTCAGCTGTTCACTGCTCTGCATTCTTATGGGCTGCAAGTGGCTCCAAAGAAGGTTTAACAGCATCCTCCTCGGAAATATCTGGGAGTCAAAATTTTGGATCAAAGCATTCGACATCAAGAGGTGCAAGTCATGGATTCTGTCAAGACTCTGAATGGTGCCCAGAAATTGCTGGGTACCATCACATGATTACATCCTTATTTGGGGCTAACCATGACACAATTGTCCCCGCTGTTTAACATTTTAAAGGGGGACCCTGATCTGAATTCACCTTGTAAATTGACTCCTGTGGTGCGACGAGCGCTGGAGGAAGTCCAACAAGCTATTTCTGCTCATCAGGTTTATCAAGTAGATCCCTCCATTGATATCACTGTTTTCATTACCAATCCAGATTTTCATCCTACAGGTATCATTGGCCAATGGAGTGACAAATGGTCCGATCCTTTGCACATTTTGGAATAGGTCTTCTTGCCCCATCAACTAAAAAAGGCAACACCCATGTTGTTTGAATTGATCACTCATTTGATAATCAAATGCCGTCAATGGTGTTTGCAATTAATGGCAGCTGATCCTGCAAAAATTATTCTTCCAGTAGAACAAGAAGACTTTGAATGAAGCTTTGTTAACAGCCCTCCTTTGCAAAGTGTGCTGCAAAACTTTTTGGGGCAGATTGCCTATCATCTGCCCAGTCATAAGTTGTTGCAATTGTCAAAATCAACCAATTTGTCTTTGCGGCCAAAAAATAGTCGGGTGCTGGTGCAAGGACCCATCATCTTCACTGACGGCTCAGGAAAACCAGGGAAAGCCATTGTTACTTAGAAGGATGAATCTGAGTGGCAGGTGCTTGAAGGCCATGAGTCAGGCTCGGCCCAGTTGGTTGAATTGAAGGCTGTTGCCATGGCATTCCAGAGATTTTCTCAAGTACCTCTAAATCTGGTCACTGATTCTTATGTAGCAGATGTAACCAAACATTTAGATTGTTCACTTCTGAAATAAGTCAGTAATGCAGCTTTGTTTCATTTGTTGAAAACTTTGTGGTGTGCAAATCAGGCCCAAATTCATCCATACTATATTCTACACATTTGCAGTCACACCAATTTACCAGGTTTCATAACAGAAGATAATGCCAGGGCTGACAGGTTAGCTAACCCTGCGTGGGTAGCGCCTCAGCCTGACAAAACTGCCCAAGCCAAAGCGTCGCATGATTTTTTCCATCAAAGTCCACATACTCTGCAGAAACAATTTCAGTTAATGCCAACTGAGGCTCGTGACATTGTCGGCTCTTGTGCTGACTGTCATGACCTTGCTATACCTTTACCAGTGGGGGTAAACCCTAGAGGCCTAAAAGCCTTGCAGCTTTGGCAAACAGATGTCACCCATATTGCTGAATTTGGCCAACTTAAGTATGTGCACGTGTCTATTGACACTTTCTCCTCTGCTATGTGGGCATCTGCTCATACTGGAGAAAAGGGTCGTGATGTTATTGCCCATTGGAGGATGGCTTTTGCAATTCTGGGTATACCTTCTTCTGTGAAAACTGATAATGGTCCTGCCTACATCTCACAGAAGATGTGGCAGTTTTAACATTTATGGGGAGTGTCTCCTGAATTTGGTATTCTGCATTCTTCAACTGGTCAAGCTATTGTTGAACGTGCTCATGGCATTTTAAAGTGTGTTCTTGAAAAACAAAAAGGGGGAATGCCTGGAGAAACCCCACACACCTGATTGGAAAAGGCTCTATATACAATTAATCACCTTACAGTGCCACAAAATTCAAACAATCCTGTCATTTTAAATTACTTCTTTTCATTGCAGTCTTCAGGTGAGACACACCTGCCTTGAGTGAAAGTCTGGGTACGGGATCTAACCACTAATAAGTGGGAGGCCCCGTGTGAGCTTATCACTTGGGGTCGTGGGTATGCATGCATTTTCACAGATACTGGGGTATGGTGGATACCTTTGAGGTGTGTTTGCCCTGACCTGCGACATCAAAAGCAGAATGTAGCCAACAGGCAACCTCTGAGTGATGATCAGGATGCTGATCATCAATTGGATGGTCCTTCTACAAGTAGAGGATGAGCATTCTGTCCCTTTCTTTGCTTCTGGAGCAGTGAATGTTGACAAGTTAGACTGCCAGTTCTTTGAGCAGACTAGCAATGTTTTGTTTACTGTATTAAAATTAGTAACTGATTTCTTACAAGAATGAACAACAAGACTTGATGTTAGTTCTCCCTGACCATTCTAAGTCAGTGTCTGATTGAGGTTCTGTTTAGTAACCGGTAAATTACAAAAGGGACTTCTTGAGCTGTGTTTGTTCTCCTTCCTTCTTTTTTAAAACAAAAAGGGGGAGTTGTGGATGCTGAGAACTGGTCAGAGAAGAAAGTCAGATAAACTTTCCCAGACATTCCTCTGGGAAGTTTTGAGAAAGCTCAGAGAAAGAATTAAACAATCCTACAGCTGGTGTTTTGAACTTGTTTCTTCTAAGATGTTTACAACAATGGTGTTGTTCCTAATTAGACAATGGTGTGAGGGGTGTTCATTCATTCATTCATTCATTCATTCACCTTTATCGTAACTGTCTATAAAAAGAGGTGTGGTTTCTAATAAACTTTGCATTTTGCCTTCTGAGAAGACACAGGAGTCGTGTCGTTTTATTCACCCATCCTCAATAAAATAGTGACACTCAGGTTATCATCAATGATGAGAGAGATGGGGAGACTGAGTGGTGGTCTGTAGCCACATTTCTCTTCACAGAGAAAAGCAAGGCACAACTTCCCAAGAATATTTCTGGGATTCACAGTCTCTGAACCTCAGAGAATGATCAAACAATTCTTATCTCATTTGCTGCACCTGTGTTTGTGCAAAAGTAGAATGCAATATGGAGATTGTTTACCCAAAGTGATGGTGTTTTGTTTCCTTGACCTATCAGGGCCAAGCATGTGTGTGTCGGGACTGTCGGCTGACAGTCACAAGATTCTGGGCAGCTGTGCAGCTGAGTGCAGTTGAGTGCTTGGCAGATTGAGTTTAGATGTAATATAGTGTAATATAATATAGAATAATATAGTATAATAAAGTAATTAATTAGCCTTCTGATAAGACAGAGTCCTCCTTCGTTGGTGGTCTTGTTTTTACTATAGTGGTCAGAATCCGAATTTATTGTGGACTACATATGCTTACGTACTATTCTAGGAAGGGTAGTAATTTTTTACTACAATGATTGGGTTAATCATGTGTCATAGTTTGACATGGGAGGATTTCAGGGAAGTGAGGCAAAAGCTTTTTGTGTAACTGACAGTCTGTTGAACCACTGACAAGCTGGATACGCCTCTGTGAAAGACATGTTAAAGACGAAAGAAACCCGAGAACTCTCTTTTCCGGTCGGCAAAAAGGTAACAAGCCCTGGCCCCGGTCTCAGCCTCTGTCTTGGTCAGGCCAGGCTGGGCAGCCCTGCCGCAGGCCAAGTCCCTTCCCCTGGGTGGCCTGCCAGCCCCCTTGCCATTGGCCCCGTCTTGCCGCGGACTGGGCCCCCAGCAGCTGCCAGGCAGGAAGGCAGGGGAGGCTGTGGAGTCCTGGCTGGAGGAGGGCTGACCACGGCTGTTAAGATCTTGCTGTCAAGTCCCCTCCCCCCAGCATGGCTGAGACCAGAGACCCCTGCAGCCCCTGCAGAGTGGCCCTGTGGCTGGAACTGAACGCAGAGAAAACCAAAAACCAACCATGAGGTTGATTCTGACACAGACCAGCTACAGCTCCCGCCACAAGTTATCGGTGCGTCAGGTGACTATTTGAAGGGCCCAGGCGACGTTAATCTTTTCAGTGCTTCAATCCTCCCTTGAGTGAGAGAAAAGAATCACAGAATCATAGAATCACAGAATCACAGGGTTGGAAGAGACCTTGGAGATCATCGAGTCAAACCTGTTCCCTGACACCTCAACTAAACCATGGCACCGAGTGCCACATCCAGTCTTTTTTTAAACACATCCAGGGATGGTGACTCCACCACCTCCCCAGGCAGGCAATTCCAGTACTTTATCACTCTTTCTGTAAAAAACTTTTCCCTAATATCCAACCTATATTTCCCTTGATGCAGCTTGAGACTGTGTCTTCTGGTTCCATCAGTTGCTGACTGGAGAAAGAGACCAACCCCCACCTGGCTACAACTACCCTTCAGGAAGTTGTAGAGAGTGATAAGGTCACCTCTGAATCTCCTTTTCTCCAGGCTAAACAACCCCAGCTCCCTCAGCCATTCCTCATAGGGATTGTGTTCCAAGCCCTTCACCAGCCTTGTTGCCCTCCTCTGGACATGCTCAAGCGTCTCAACGTCCTTCCTATACTGAGGGGCCCAGAACTGGACACAGTATTCAAGGTGCGGCCTCACCAGTGCCGAGTACAGGGGAAGGATGACCTCCCTGCTCCTGCTGGCCACACTATTCCTGATACAGGCCAGGATGCTGTTGGCCTTCTTGGCCACCAGAGCACAATGCTGGCTCATGTTCAGTCGGCTGTCGACCAGTACCCCCAGGTCCCTTTCTGCCTGAGCACTGTCCAGCCACACCGTCCCCAGCCTATAACGTTGCAGGGGGTTATTGTGGCCAAAATGCAGCACTCGGCACTTGGATTTATTAAACTTCATCGTATTAGACCTTGCCCATCCATTCAACTGCTCCAAGTCTCTCTGCAAAGCCCTCCTACCCTCCAACCTGCTCCTAGCTTAGTGTCGTCTGCAAACTTACTAATGAAGGACTCAATCCCCTCATCCATGTAGTCAATAAAGATACTGAAAAGAACTGGTCCCAGCACCGACCCCTGAGGAACACCACTGGTGACTGGCCGCCAGCTAGATGCAGCACTGTTTACCACCACTCTCTGGGCCTGGCCATCCAGCCAGTTCCTAACCCAGCAAAGAGTGCTCCTGTCCAAGCCGTGGGCTGCCAGATTTTCCAGGAGTGTGATGTGGGAGACAGTGTCAAAGACCTTGCTAAAGTCCAAATAGACAACATCCACAGCCTTTCCTGCATCCATCAGATGGGTCACCTGGTCATAAAAGGACACCAGGTTGGTCAAACACCACCTACCCCTCCTAAACCCATGCTGGCTGGGTCTGATACCCTGGCCATCCTGTAGATGCTGCATGATGACACTCAGTATAAATTGCTACATTATCTTGCCAGGTACTGAGGTCAGGCTGACCAGTCTATAATTACTAGGATTCTCCTTTCCACCCGTTTTGTGAATGGGTGTCACATTGGCCAGCTTCCAGTCATCTGGAACCTCACCACTGAGCCAAGACTGTTAGTAAATGATGGAGAGCGGCTTTGCAAGCTCATCTGACAGCTCTCTCATCACCCTGGGATGGATCCTATCTTGTCCCATGCATTTATGAATATCCAAGCAGCTCAGCAGTTCTCTGACTGCCTCCTCTTGGATAATGGGGGGACCATTCTGCTCCCTGATATCATCGAGCAACCCAAGAGGACAGTTATCCTGGGAACAAGCCGTCTTCCCACTAAAGACTGAGGCAAAGAAGGCGTTAAACACTTCTGCCTTCTCCTCATCTGCAGTTACTAAGTTACCTCCCTCATCCAGTAAAGAACAAAGGTTGGTCTTACCCTTCCTTTTACCATTAGTTTATTTGTAAAAACATTTTTTATTATCCTTTACAGAAGTTGCCATTTTAAGTTCAAACTTAGCTTTGGCCTCCCTAATTTTTTTCCCACATTCTCTAGCAGCCCCTTTAAATACTTCCTGAGAGACCTGACCCTCCTTCCAACGATGATACATCCTCTTTTCATTCTTAAGTTCCTTCAAAACCTCCTTGCCCATCCAAGCTGGGCGTTTACCTTGTTGACTCATCTTTCAGCACACAGGGACAGTCTGTTCCTGTGCCCTCAAGATCTCTGTTTGGAAGCACGCCCATCTTTCCTGAACTCCTTTGTTTTTAAGGGCTGCTTCCTGACAAACTCTCTGAATAAGTCTCCTAAGTAGGCCAAAGTCTGCCCTCTGGAAGTCCTGTGTAGAAGTCTTATTGCTGTTCCTTCTTATTTCACCAAATATTGAGAACTCTAAAATTTCATGATCACTATGCCCCCAAGCAGCCTCCAACCACTACATGTCCCACCAGCCCATCTCTATTTGAAAACAACAGGTCTAACATAGTCCCTCCCCTGGTGGACGCACTGTCATGATCCGTCCTTAAGAACGGGGTTCATGATGGTTCATGGGGTGATCTCAGGGTGCAAAAAGAACTGACACGGCATGGGGGGTTTGCAGTGATAATCAAAACAAATGCACCTTTATTGAATGACCACAGCAAAATGCGATAGAGAGATTAAGGGAGAGAAAAAGATAGAGAAAGAGAGAGAAAAGAGAGCCAGAAAGAGGGGAATATAGCTACCAAACGTAGAGACGAAGTCCTTTGGTCCAGTCCAGTCAAGGATCTGCCTGTTACGTCGGGGAGATCTCAAAATCTCTAGCTAACTCAGAGGTTTTTATTATGATAATTCTATTGAAGATTGTGAGGGGACGGGAAAACATACAATAAGGAATAGATGTAACAGGTAGTCCATGTTCTCAGCAGTAAACGAGAGCCATTGTTTTCTTGGTCCAGTGGTCACAACCTGCAGGCAAACATCTCGCTTTGGTCAGCTTGCCTTCCCCAAAAACCTCCCCCGGGTTGGGGGGTTTCAGTCCCAGTCCTTGGAAGGAGGAGAGGGGCCTTTTCACATGGGGGTTTCATCTCTCAGTCCTTGATGGAGAGGCTTCTTACATCTCAGTCTGTCTGTCACGGTGGTTGTAAAACAGGTGAGGGTCTTCTGTGGGAGACCACCCAGAACTCAGGAGAAGTCCAGCCAGGCCGAGAGGTGGGACAGCTTTCAAGGCTGTTGTTGCAAAAAGGGCACGGTGACCCCTTCTTCATTTGGCTCAGTGTAGCATACAGCAAACAACACCTGTGAAAACAATAACTTAGCACTGTGCTCTCAGGTCTCGGGGGCTTTGGCGTGTGACTTTCTCCTACAGGGCTAGACAGGGGGAGTCTTCTCTTCAGTGGTCCCCAAATGACGATCGTGAGGCAGATGAGGAAAAATTCGGACAGACTCTCACACCCACCCACCAGCTGCAACAAAAAGTTGTCCTCCATACACTCTAAAAATTTCCTGGACTGCCTCTTTTCTTCTGTATTAAGTTCCCAGCAGATGTCTGGTAGGTTGAAGTCACCTACAAGAACAAGGGCTGATGATCCTGAAACAGTATCTAGCTGCTTATAGAATAAGTTGTCCACCTCTTCTTCCTGGTTGGGTGCACAATAAAAAACTCCCAGTAGGATGTCAGCCTTATTGGCCTTCCCCTTTATTCTTACCCATAGGCATTGAACTTCATCATCATTAGTTTCAATACCTATGGCATCCAAAGCCTCCCTAATATAAAGGGCCACCCCTCCACCTCTTCTCCCTTTCCTGTCTCTTCTGAAGAGCTTGTAGCCATCCAGTGCAGCACTCCAGCCATGTGAGTCATCCTACCATGTTTCTGTGATGGCAACTACATCATAGTTCTGCTGTTGCACCATGGCCTCCAGCTCTTCTTGTTTGTTACCCATGCTGTGTGCATTGGTATATATGCACCTCAGCTGGGCTGCTGATTTCACTCCTATCTGAGGCTTACTACCCTTGGGCCTGCTTCCAGACAGCCCAGATGCATCCCCTTCCCCCTTCAAACCTAGTTTAAAGCCCTCTCAACGAGGTCTGCCAGTTCATGAGCTAAAAACCTTCTGCCCTTAACAGAGAGATGGAGCCCATCTGGTTCCAGTAGAGCAGGTGCTGTAAAAGTTGCCCCATGATCAAAGAACCCAAAATTTTGCTGATGACATCAACCCCTGAGCCACTTGTTAATGATGTGAGTTCTCCTATTTCTTTCATCATTTTTCTCTGCCACCAAAGGGACTGAGCAGAACAGTACCTGTGCCCCTGTCCTATCGACCACTTTACCCAGTGCCCTAAAGTCCCTTTTAATCGCCTTGACACTCCTCTTTTCAATCTCATCACTGCCAGCCTGGAGTATCAGCAGTGGGTAATAATCAGAGGGCTGAATCAGCCCAGGAAGTGTCTCTGTGATATTTCATACCCAGGCCCCAGGGAGGCAGCAGACCACCCTGTGGGGTGGGTCCGGTCAACATATGGGGCCCTCTGTTCCCCTCAGAAGGAAATCACCCACTACGATTACCATTCTTTTCTTTATGATGTTAGAGGTGGTGATCCGTCTTACAGATGCATCATAATTGGGAGGCTCACTGGTGTCCTGGGTTGACAAGGAAGTGAGTTTTTCAGGAAGTTGTAGCCAAACCAATCAGTGGTCAGATTCGAATATTGGCACCTGGTGTGGCCACTGAAGACATAGATATGCCTCTGAGAACACAGGGGGTTAAAAGCAGAGAACTCTCATGGGAACTTTCTCTTTGTTCTGGTCAGCGAAGAGGTCAGAACCCCCCTGCCCAGCCACAGGCTGGGTGGGGGAGGGGAAGCCATGTGGCCTCGGCTGAGGTAGGCTGGAGCCTTGGACAGAGAAGGGGGATGAAGGCCCCTGCAGGACGGAGGGGTGGCGAAACACTGAGATGTCCTGGGCAGCGCCCAGAGAGAGCCCCCCCCAGAGAGAGAGAACCTGCCACCTTGAAATTTGATATCATGTGCTGGCTGCACAGCCAGCAGAGGAGAAACTGAAAGGAGGGGGAAGGTGCCTGTGGGAGTCCTGGGTGGGCAGAGCCAGAGATTTTAACCCTCTTCTTAGACAATGAAAACTTAGTGAAACACTAATCCTCCTTGATTTGAATGAGAAGAGAGAAAGACATGAAATGGAAGGAAATGTGCAAATGTCGAAGGTCAGAGCAAGTGAAAGATGTCACAAGAAGATGGGAAAGAATCCTAGGTGGGAGGAGATGATGGAGTGGCCTTTGGCTGGACTTTTCTTGTATAGCCATAGACTGAAACAGTTTTTCCTGTAACACATAGACTGCATTTATGGGGAGGCAATGGGCTTGAGCCAAGAAAGTGACCTGTTGCAGTGACGCCATGTTCAAGAGTGAACAGAGAAAGATGAGAAGGGTGTGGCAGTGCCCTCTGGCTTCAGGGAAGAAGAAAATCTCTGTTCTCAAGACCCTTGGTCCCAGGGGGAGTGAAAATGGGAGAAACCTTTGTCATGAAAGTGAGAAACTGTTGCTTTTTTGGTACTTGGCAAAGCATCCTTAAAAGAGAACCCTATAAGCAGTTTTAGTCCATGGACAGTGGTGAGAGCACTGTACATAGAAGGAGAATGTCATGATGGCAGATTTTCTCTGGGCGGTGCCATGTGTGACATGGAAACACAAGAGGTTTCAACTGTTTCCTAGAGAAGACTATAGTACAAGAGAGACTCCTCTCTCCCTTGATGAACTGACAGTTGATTATCTGAGGGGTGGTGATGAACTGAGAATTGATTATCTAAGAGATGGTAACTTGACTGAGAATCCAAGGTTTTGTCTCACTGTGCTTAGTGGAAACTGAGTGGGGGGAGGAGGAATGTTTTGGAAAGTTTTCATCCTGAATCTTTTGTGTTCCTTTTATTATTGTTGTAAGTTAATAAAGTTTTTTTTTTCTTTATTTCTAAGCTAGAGCCTGCTTTGCTCTGTTTCCAGTCACATCTCACAGCAGCCATTTGAGAAAATGTATTTTCATGGGTGCACTGGCACTGTGCCAGCACCAACCCATGACAACTGGGCAGATCATTTTCTTCTACATCATCTGGCTGGCTCTCTAGATCCAGCACCTCATACCTATTCTGAAGGGGTACCTGGCTAGGGGATGTGGGTCGGGAGGAATTTTTATTATTACCTCCCCGAGCAGGGACCCATTTCCACTCCCCTTCATCTACCAGGTGCTCCTCTATTGCCTGAGAGTGAGAGGCATATGAGTCCTCTGACTCTTGGTGGGCCTCCCTTAAGATGTAAGGGCTGAA